>CM072819.1:42412562-42909665 GCA_036937905.1 Salvia rosmarinus
GTCGTTGCGGCTTAGGGCCGCTCTGACAAAATGGTGTGTCGGGCGAAGAAATAGGACTCTTTTGGAAATGGTTAGATCAATGATGAGTTATGAACATTGCCTATTTCGCTCGGGGTATGCCTTAGAACAAGCATACTTGCTAAATCTAGTACCATCCAAGTCGCGAAAGACCCCTTTCGAGTTGTGGTTTGGGCAAGCCCGCTTTAAGCCACATAAGGATATGGTAGATCCAACCGCCGAACAAGAAGGTCGATCGTTGGAGGCTAGATCCGACGCAAGCTGCTTATCGGCTATCCTAGAGGAACGAAGTTGGTTTATTCTATAGTCCCAAGGATCGAAGGTCATTATTAGCACTAATGCTCGATTATTAGAAGAGACTACATGAAAATCATAAACCAAAGTTGAAATCATTCTTCAAGAATTAGAAGATGATCGTATTCCACCACCGACTTAGGCCAAGGTACGAGATGTCGAGTCTAGTGGGAGGATCGACACCGATACTTCAAGAGAACGCTGGGTCGAGTTCCACCGAGATACCGACCGCATAGTGGTACCTACCAAGCAAGTTGTGCAAGATGAGAACCACAAGTTTCGCACCCACCGTGCCATAGTGCCGAGAACCTCGTCAGAGGGGAGGTTGTTCGTCAACCCGAGCGATTTATGTTCGTGGGACAATCTTCGGATATAGTCCCGAAACAGCAATAATCAACCCATGGACATACAAGGAGGCATACGAACTTGATGCAAGATCGGCACACCGCTGGACTTAGAAATGGAGTCCATAACGGCTATGGATGTATATGAAAAGACACCTCTACCAGATGGCAAGAGCCGTAGGTAGTAAGTGGATATACAAAGGAAGAGATTCCGGATGAGGTTTCGACTTTTAAAGCCGGAACTGTAGGCAAGGGTACACTCGTATTGAGGGCATCGATTTCGATGAGACCTTTCACCGTAGCAATGCTCAAGTCCATCGTAATTTCTTCCATAGAAGCCCACTGAACCTAGAGGTTTGGCAAATGGATGTTAAAACCGCTTTTCTAAAGCGTTACCTGAGGAAGGAGAGACATCTATATGCAGCAACCCGAAGGTTATGTGGTAAAGGGTGAAGAGCATCTAGTATGGAAGCTTAAGAAGTCTATTACGGACTTAAGCGAGCCTCCCGATCATGGAACTTACGCTGACGAGGTGGTAAAGTCCTATGGATTTACCCAATGCTAGCGAGTTGTGTATCGGTTAGATGTTAACGGTGATGTGGTATTTCTTGCACTTTATGTAGATGACATTCTTCTAGTTGGCAACAACGGAAGTCGATTATCGAGCAAAGAGTCAAGTTATCCGATCGCTTCAAATGAAAGACTTAGGAGACGCAGACATTCTGGGATCAAGGTTTACCAAGATCGCAAGAAGAAAATGTTGAGCTTATCTCAAAGGCCTTACATCTGATCGTGATTACTGCTTTAGTATGCAAACCGCCAAGAAAGGATTGCTACCTTCGTATGCATGCTTCCTTTATCTAAGGCAGCCCTATGATCGCAAAGGAGATAGAGGAAATGAGACAAGTTCCCTTATGCTTGCGTAGGAAGTCTCATGTACGCAATGCTATGCACGAGTTCGATATCCGCTATCGGTAGATAGTAGCTAGATATCGCCTAACTCGACAAGCTCATTGGCTGCAGTAGCATATACTAAAGTACCCGAAAAGGACTTAGATTATAGGCTAGTTTTGCACGATAGTCTAATGCCTTCGGGTTAGGCTCGACTGGATTTCCAAGTCGACCGTGATGAAAAAGTCACCTCGAGTATGTGTTTACTCTTGGGAGGTGGAGCCGTTCTGGCGGAGTGCAAAGTAGCGATGCATCGGACTCTACCATGGAAGCCGAATGGAGCCGCCGAGGCTTCTAAGAGGCGATGGTTCAAGAACTACCTCATGGATCTAGACGTGGTACCGGTCGCCCAAGAGTATCATAGTTTATCGTGATAACTCGAGTGCAGGGCAAACTCGAAGGAACCACGGACCCACAAGCGACCAAACACATAGAGAGAAAGTACCATGTCATACGAGAAATCGTTAGACGAGGGGCGTCTGATTGAGAAGATTGACACGACGGATAACCTAAGCGGATCCATTCACGGATACGTGACTCGTCGAGATAACTAGCGTGACATACAAGATCGCCACCACCCAAGATCGGAGAATTGGTTAGAACATATAACCTCACTCATAACAAGTCAAAGTGATGGTCAAGAACTCATACTCACCTAATACCTTATCGAGGTTTAGATCATCGTAAGTCACCGAGATCTGGTTCTTCCGACGGCGAGGAAGAACACATCTCACCGTGATCCTTCAATACGCCGAGACGTACGCATAGACAATAACTAAGTCAAGTCTTCTTATCTATACTGCGACTATACCGACAACTCGCCCTCAAGTCGTCTCAATCGAAACTTTTATATCATTAAGTCTTGACCAATCATACGTACTCGTGATCTTCTACACACTATGATCTAACTTATATATGAGATAAGGGACAGTATATATGCAATCAAGTATTCAATCTGGATAGGAGATTGTAATAGTGGTAACGAAACATGGTATACAAGCTCAACCAAAGCTGCTTCAAAGATACAAATCCAATGTGGTCCGGCGAGAGGTTACCCTTTTATTTATTGGAAATCAATTGCCATCTTAGATTTATTTCGGCATTATCTTTAAATCGAAACACCAAGTGTGGGAAAAAGAAATAAGGTTTGATTGATTAGACCATAGAGTAGATGTATGAATTATCTTCCCTATTCTTATTGGTATAGAGTTTGCTTGAGAGACAAGCAAATGGATAATGTGGGAGTTGTTTGGTATGAATTTGTGCTTATTCTGGTATTGTTTTACATGTCATTTTCATTAGTTTATCCTATTTATGCCGCTGGTTCGATTATTATTTATCGATTCGGACTTACTTGGTTCGTTGTTTTGCATAAAATCGGCATTAAATAGGATGAAATGAATCTACCAAGGATCAAGTATAATGAAGAGCATCTCGACAGAGTTCAGTAGCAAAACCGCGGCGTAAATCGAGTTCGAGCGAGGGAACGAGTCGAATTGTTAAAGTCGCGACGGCACCGTCGCATGGCCCAAGCCCAGCGCCCGCGCACCTCGGCCACCTCAAGACGCGCTCGTCGCGAACCCACCGCACCACGTGCGTTTCGCCCAGAGCTGCTCACCACTTCAATCAAGGCCGCTTAAACCGCGCCGTCCGGCCCCGTGTCAGACCCCACCCTGGCTCGTCCGCTCCGTCGCCAGCCCGTGCTCGTGCAACAGCGCTAGTATCGCCCATCTCCCCTGTCGACTTCTCCCACTCCATCGTGTGCGAACTGCCTTGTTGAGTTTATATCGAAGCGCGTTTGGTTGAGCTTGTATAGCTATGTTTCTGGTACCCTTATTACATCTCCTATCTAAATCTAATACGTTGATTGCGTATATACATGCATGTCATATATGGTTAGATCATACGGTGTGAGAAACATCTTCGCATCTCCAAAGAAATGGTTTTAATGGCCCATACGGCCTTGTGCTCAATCTCCACCGGAAGATGGCACGCCTTCCCAAACACCAAACGATAAGGACTCATCCAAGAATACTTTTTGTATGCGGTGCGATGCGCCCATAGTGCATCGGGTAGTTTGGTGGACCAATCCTTTCGAGAAGGTTGGACCATTTCTCTAGAATCCCTTGATTTGCCGATTGCTAGTCTCGACATCACGATGTCGTGGGTGGTAAGGCGTCGCCACCTTGTGGTTAATACCACTCTTCTTCATCAACTTCTCGAACAACTTGTTGCAAAATGCTTTCTCCATCACTAATGATTGCTTTGGGAAAACCAAACACCGCAAAGTATATTCTCCTGCACAAACTTCAGGCGATATAAGAATCACATGTCCTAGTGGGATAGCCTCGACCCACTTGGACACGTAGTCAACAACAAGCGAATATATTCAAAACCAAAGACTTAGGGAAAGGTCCCATAAAATCAATTCCCACACATCAAAAATTTCTACCACAAGAATATTATTGAGGGCGTCTCATTCCGGCACCTATAGATCCCGTCTTGTTGGCATCGATCACAAGCACGGTAGAGCGCTTGGGCATCCTTGAACAATGATGGCGGTAGAATCGGCGGAGGACCTTGAAAGCGTCTTTTGTCCGCGAAATGCCCTCCATAATTACCATTGTGGCATCCTTCAACACTTGGGATTGCTCTTCCTCGGGCACACATCGACGGATCACATCATCATTCCGAATTTGAGCAGATATGGCTCGTCCGGAAATATTGCTCGCACAAGGTTGAAAGCTTCCTTTCACGAAGGTTAGATCGAGTCTCATCTTCCACAAGCAAGATAATTCACAATGTCGGTGAACCACGGGGAAGATGAGACCGTAACTATTTTCATAGGGAAGTCATTAGCAACAGATCTCATGCAAGAGTCCAACACTCGGGGATTGAAGGCGAGACAAATGATCGACCACACAATTCTCACTCCCTTCCTATCCTTAATCTCTAAGTCAATTCTTGAAGGAGAAGAACCCAGCGGATCAACCTAGGCTTTGCTTGAGGTTTGGTTAACAAGTACGCTTAAAACTGCATGGTCACTATGGACAATTACTTTAGAACCTATGATATAAGAGCGAAATTTTCTAAAGCAAATACCACGACTATCATTTCTTTTTCGTTGGTCGTGTAATTCACTGTGCATGATTCAGGTAGAACTAGCATAGTAAATTACACAGAGCATCTTATCAACACGTTGACCTAAAACAGCCCCTACAGCATGATTGCTAGCATCACACATGATCTCAAAATGTTCATTCCAGTTCGGGGCTACAACCACGGGGGCACTAGTCAACTTTTCTTTCAACACAGAGAAAGCATGCATACAATCATGATCAAACACAAAAGCACATCTTGGACAAGCAAGCGACACGAGGTTGAGAGATTTTTGAAAAATCCTTAATAAACTACGGTGAAACCCGCATGCCCCAAGAAACTCCTAATCCCCTTAACGTCAACAGGTGGTGGCAATTTCCATATAACATCAATTTTAGCCCTATCCACCTCAATCCCATCATGAGAGACCAAGTGCCCGAGTACTATACCGCTCTTAACCATGAAATGACTCTTTTCCCAACTTAAAGTTAAATGACTCTCGACACATCTATTAAGCACATGATCAATTTTGCCAAGGTCGTTAAGCGAGGGCAAAAAATGAAAAGTCATCCATAAATACCTCCATGTAGTCATTGATCATTTACGAGAAGATGGACATCATGCACCGTTGGAAGGTTCAATTGCATTGCAAAAGGCCAAGCGGTAAGCAAATGTCCATGCGGGGCTCGTGAGCGCCGTCTTGGATTGGTCCTCGGGAGCTATGGCAACTGATAATAACCGAGACAAACCGTCGAGAAAATAATAAAACTGGTGTCCGGCTAACCTATCAAGCATTTGATCAATGAAGGGTAGAGAGTGATCCTTTTGGTGGCGGCATTCGATTCCGGTGAGTCGATGCACATCGCCATCCATGGTGGCTCGGACCGACACCAACTCCCTCTTGCTATTCTCGAGATCACGGTGATGCCCCTTTCTTGACACTACATGCACGGGGCTCACCCATTCACTATCGACGACAGGAAAGATGAGGCCTTCGCCTAGGAGTTTGTAGATCTCCTTCTTCACTACTTGTAAATCACGGGGTTCAACCTCCTTTGGCCGTCTCTCGTCGGTCGAGCTCCTTCTTCTAAGGTGATGCGATGCATACACGTGGCGGGGGTTAATACCACGGATATCGGTAAACTCCACCAAGGCGAGCTTGTTCCTCTTTAAAACACCAATCAGCGCATCTTCCTCATATCGAGCCAAAGTCGGGGAGATGATCAGCGGCAGCTCTCCTTCCTCTAGGAACACATGCTTGAAATCGTTGGAAGCTCCTTGAGTTCAACGGTGGCTCGGGAAGCTTGCCGACTCACGTGCTAATTCTTGCTCGTCGGCCGATCCCATGAAAACCTCTTCAGCGTGTGTGCTGTAAAATACATTCTCGACCAAGGGCTCGATAGCATCGACAAAAGCACAATCATCAATATAATGAGCGGTGGGGCATTAAGGTTATCTCTCACGGAAAAATGTAATTGTGGTCCTAAAGCGGTCATCTTAATAACACCACTCTTAACATCTATCATGGTATTAGTGGTGGCCATAAATGGTCTCCGAGGAGAACAGGTGTGATACCTACCATCCTCCCGTACATCCCCAACTTCCAAGACCACAAAATCCATCAAAATTATTAGACCCCCCACATTAACCATAATATTTTCCACTACCCCCTTGGGGTATCTCATAGATCTATCAGCTAATTGAAGGTCATGCCAGTGGGTTTCAACTCCTTAAGACCCAATTCTTGAAAGATAGAATAAGGCATCAAATTAATTCTCTCCCCAAATCAAGCATACCTAAGGCCTCTTTCCCATTCCCCATAGCAATCTTAATGATAAAGCTACGGATCGCGACTTGGGTGGAAGAGGAAGTTGCATGATTGAATTAGCTGTCTCGAGAGGCGACCACATTGGCAATGTCTCCCGGTTCCTCTTCTTGGAGGTGAGCTCATAAAAATTTGACATAGGCGGGGACAGCCGGATGGCGTCCAGCAGAGGCAAGTTGGCGTGTACTTGAGACAACAACTTGTAGAAATCAGCGAACTGTTGGTCTGTTTGGCATTCGTCAACCGATGGGATAAGGACCGGGGCTTGAACAATGTCTTTGTAGATTGTCCGTGGAACATAAGGATTGGTTGCTTTGCGCAACTCACTCAATCTTTCTTCTCGGAAACCTCTTCTTCAACATTAGGTTGCTCAGCGTCGACAGTGGGTGCCGGTGAAGGTGCTTGAAGTCGGCATAGTCACCATGTTATCGATAACCTTTCCACTTGAACACCGTCACGGCATGAGCTTGATGAGCTTGCCTGGGCAACTTGTTCCTCTCATTCTGCTGCCTCATCTCATTAATAGAAGTGGCAATCTGACCCATAGTTTCGTCAAGATGCCTCATCGTCGCCTCCGTACTGTCGATCCTCTGATTGTTCTTAGCGATGTAGGCGTCGAGAGAATCATCGCAGCGAGTCGGCCCGAGATTGCGGGGCCGCGTGGGCTGAGGAGGCGCGAGGCTCTTGAGGGTATTGCTTCTTGGCGGTCTTGAGAAGTCTTGATGAGGTGGCGATGGCTGCTCTTTGGTAAGGATATTGTGGGAATGGCGGTGTCGATATGAGTAGCCGAGGATAATAATCTTCGACCATAAGTCTGCTTTGCTTGGTAGCATATCTTGGTACGTGTGCTAACTGCGGCGTAGTGCTATCACGGGAGGCGTCGAGTGCGTGTGTTTGAACCCGAACCACGACCTTGGTTACGATTCTTCCATCTAGAGTTGTCTTTCGGTGGTTTGCTCATAAGTCGGCCTCGGCTCATAAGGTGGTCGAGTGGAAACCTAGTAGAATAAGCCTCTCTCATCCCGTGAGCGGGTGCTCCCATATTAGGATAAATATCATTGTGTCCCATTTCCATGCAAATTCCACAAGGATGCATAGAAATCTGTGGAGGTGCTTGAACTCTATGAAGGAGCAGCGAACTCCTGGAGTGGTGAAGGGAACTCAGCCTGCTTCATCTTCATCTCGTTCATCTCTCTCATAAGTTGCGCCATCTGCCTCGTCAATTCCGATCCTGTCTCCACTGAGTTGATAGAAGATCGGCGCGTACTAGATGCCTTCTGGAGGGAATTGCTCGCCATGACGTCAAAGATCTCGTCAAGAGCCTCGGCTATGATATGAGCTATGTTGCCCCCTGCTGCGTCGTCAGCCTTTTCCTGATCGGATTTCAGGATCCCGTCATAGAAGAATTGGCACAAAAGAACCAATGGGAAGAAGTGATGTGGGCATTGCCTCTGAAGCTCTTTGAATCTTTCTCTTGCTTCATGAAGCGGCTCATCTAGATCCTGCCAGCGTCGTAATTTTTTATCGAAGATCCTTGGTCTTCTCTGCGGATAGAACCTCGACATGAGCTGCTCCACCACGTAGTTCCAATTTGTCGGAGAGTCGGAAAGCTCATAAGCGAGACTTGGTTTATCCTTGAGAGAATAAAGAAGCAGCATCTTCAAGCATTCTTCGTTCGGGGCTAAGCGGAGGAATAGTGCGCACCACTTGATTATACTCTCTGATAAAACTTAAGGCATCCTCATTGCCATGCCATGAAAAGTGGGAATGAGGTTGAAATGATTTAGCTAACTCATACCCATGTGCCGGCAGCAAAGCACGATAATTTGTAGTCTCCCTATCTTAAGTGGGAGTAATCCCTATCGAGCGAGGGCAAGATTCCCGTCATGATTGTTGATCACATTCTCATGGTTATTGTTTCATCGGTCACCCGTGATCCTCGGTGGGGATTCTTCAAACAAAAGATTCTCTATGGTAGTAAATCCTCCTTCAAGCATGGAAGGCTGTCCTCCGAAGCTATCACAATCGGATTGATCGAACTCGTCACACAAAAAGCGGTCGCGGTTTCCTTGGCTTCGAGTATACTTTAGCAGGGATGCCCGATCTAAGTTAGACTTGGCGTCCTTGCATACACAACACTCGACAAAGCGAGATCAAGCATAGCTGTGGTACAAAATAAGAAAGCGAGGAGAAGAATAAAAGCGAAAACATGCAACATTAATAAACGCTAAAGTTCTCCCGCAGCAGCGCCAAAATTTGTTCAATCAAAAGTGTACTCTTAATTGACTCATAATCGAATGAGGTGTTATAGTAGGAAAAGTTAACCCTAGTCGTCTCTCAAGGAAAACTTAACAGGGTTTATTGTTCGTGTCAAACACATAAAGCGGTAAATCCTAACACTCTAATGCCAACATGGGTTTTTGATGAAAGCAGGAATTGACAAAAGGAAAATAAACAGCAATCCTAAGTTGGGGTTGTCAATCCCGAACTAAACTAATAAAGCGTTAAATCTAAACCAGGGGTTGTCAATCCCTAGTTGAACTATGAAAGTATGATAAATCAAGCAATAAACAAAAGCAATAGCAATCATATTCTTAGAGTTTGTCAAACAATAATCTGAATCTAATTGCAAATAAACCATAATCATCAATCATCCAACAAGAACATGAATTAATTGAAAGCAGGAAATCATTAAGCAAAGTAAATCGAAGGAACATGAAAATCCAGTAATAATAATCGATGAAACGAACAGATTAATCCAACAACGTAAAATAATAAACTAAATGATTCAATATAAGAAATAAAAGACATGAATTAAAACTAAGAAAGTATCTGTGCTGTTGGCTAAAGAAATCCGGAGAAAAGCTGGCTTGCCTGGCCGTGCGTGAGATCAAAAGCGGGCGAGAGGTCGGGGAGTTTTGACCTAAGCATATATATATATTAAATGAAGGTGGCGCGATTTAAGGTGGCCTTGAGGTTGAGAATCGTTCGCCTTGAACTTGAGCGCCGGTGGGGGTGAGCTGCGAGGAGATGGAGAAGCAGCGCTCGGGCGGCGCCGGCGGCAATTTGGAACAGCATGCAGGATGCAGCGTGCGCTGCGGTGGAGCAGTCTTTGGAGGCGCGCAAAGAGGCGGGGCGCCGAGCATTGCCCGGCCGGATGGGCGGCGCGATGGGGCAGCGGGCGTTGCGGTGGAAACGAGCCTGGAGCCGCAAGCGCGGCAGCGTGGGGGCCGGCATCGGCCGGCCGGATGGAAGCGGCGCGTCTGGCGAGGCCAGGCGGACAGGCAGGCGGGCGGTTCCTGGCGTCGGATGGGTAATGAACGTCCGGCGTCTGGAGATGTCGGTAACACTCATTGTTGCATGAGCACGGGTGCAGACGCGGTGCTAGGTGTTCTTGAGCGGCGGGCGCGGGGTTGTGGGGGCGCGGCGGCGCCGGTTTAAGGCGGCGCTGGAAATTGGTGGCGCGATGGGGCAGAATCTTGGCGGTCGCTGGCGGCGGCGGCGTGGGGTGGCCGGGCGGGCGCGGGCGTCTGTGGCGTTGAGCCATGCGGCGAATGCCGTCGTGACTTTAACAATTCGACTCGTTCTCCTCGCTGCGAACTCCGATTCGCGCGGTTTTAGCCTCACGAACTCCTGTCGAGATGCTCTTCATTATACTTGATTCTTGGCAGATTCATTTCATCCTATTTAATGCCGATTTTCTGCAAAACATTGAAACGAACCAAGTAAGTCCGAATCAATAAATAATATTCGAACCAACGGCATAAATAGGATAAACTAATGAAAATGACATGTAAAACAATACCAAGAATAAGCACAAATTCATACCAAACACAGGGCTTCAACAGAATTTCCTTGAGAGATACTATCCCATCTCGAGGATACAAAGCATGAGGAAAATGATGAGTTCCCTCCAGATGGGGAATGGCGAGACGGTGTATGACTATTGGTGTCGTTTCAAGTCCATCTTGGAAAAGTGTCCCAACCATCAAATCTCGATCAAGATTTGATTCAATACTATGTGAATGGCTTGAAGGCGACTCGAGGCGGCTCGTGAGTCTGCGTCACGGAGGTTCCATCCTCGACAAACAACCCGGTGAGGCATTCAAACTACTCATGAGACTTGCACGAGGAGTCTCGAGATGATGCCAACGCAATGGTCGAGCGATACCCAACCACAAGCCACCACTTGGAAGGATCCGACATGAAGGATATGAAGGCCATGATGAAACAAATGATGGACTGTTGAGACCCACTATGGCGAAGAAGAATGTCAAGCTTGTCGACTTTGCTTTGCCACCACCCACAACACGGACGAATGTCTACAAGTAGTCGAAGAAGAAGGGTGAATGCCTTTGGGCATGTCGACAACGGTGGTGGAGGAAGCGCTCGAAGGTCGAAGCCCGCTTGACCCATACAACCCACCATGGAAAAATCCACGAGAACTTGAGGTGCGGAGGCACACACTATCAAGCACCTCACAGGCGGAACCCACCTCAAGCTCGGCCATCTTTAGCCGAGATAGTGCAGTCGAGGAGCTACACAAGAGAATGGTGCGAGACCTTGACAAGTTTAAAAGCAGAGACAAGAGGTGTCACGCAATGCATGTGCGACCCACCAACACCTTGGCGTAAGAGATCTCAAAGATCAACCAAAAGCAAGGACACTTCACGCTCAAGTGCAAATCCGGTCAATGCGCGTCAGCGCAATCAACTTAAGGAGGCGAGAACATGCAGCGGGGAGGGAGCCTCGGTCGAGGAGACAATCGAGATAGAAGACATAACCGAGGGAAGTCGGGGACTTGGTCAAGGAACTGAACCCGGTGAAGGCCTCCTTACCCAAGGTAGCAAACAAGGCGAGATCAAGATCGGACCTCACTTTCCGGGAAGGTTGGCAAGGAACAAAAGCGAGAAGAAATGAATGAGATGATCGAGATCTTTAAGAAGGTGAGATCAACATACCTTTGATCAACGCTTGACCTCGATGCCGAGGTCGCCAAGTTCCTCAAGGGTTGTGTACCAAGAGAGTCAAGTACCACGGATGATGCGAAGATCGGATGGGGAGAATGTCTCACCGTGTTAAACGAGATCTCCCATCAAGTGTACCGATCACGGATGTTCTATATACCTTGTGTGATCGGGACAACGAGGATAGACCAAGCTATGCTCGATCTCGGGGCATCAATCAATGTGATGCCCCTATCTATCTATCAAGAGTTGAAACTCGGACCACTCCGACCATCTTGTGTTGAGATTAAATTTGGCGAGACAAGTCGAGTGTCTATCCAGGAAGGATAGTTGAGATATGCTTTCGTCAAGGTGCAGGACCTTATTTTCCCAGCCGACTTCTATGTCCTAAATATGGGCGAAGCTAGAACGAAGCGACTCATGTTGCTAGGCGGGCCGTTTCTCAAGGCGGCCTGACATTAATCGGCTTGCGATACGGGAAGCTCACGCATGAAATTCAAGGGAGACGATCATCTTTGACATCTACAAAGCCGAGCAATTTTCGATTGATACCGAGATGGTGGACTTCATCAGTCTCACTGAGAAGGATGTTGAGAGATACTACGCCAACGTGGTGATCAGGGCGTGTCTGAAAGAGTCATCAGGGACTGCGAAGACCTAGAGTATCTCGACAGGAGGAGATCGAGGCAACGAAGTGCTTGAGGTGAAGCCGACCAAAGCGAGGGCGATCAACCAAGCTATCGATCACGGCTAGTGCATGATAAGGAGATGATGCAACCTTCCTTAAAGAAAGCCCCTAAACTACAGACTCAAGCGCCTACCAAAGCACTTGAAGTATATCTACCTCGGAGCAACGAGGCGTTGCCGATAATCATAAGCTCGGGGCGATCAAAGAAGAAGAAGAGCGAGCCATCTTGAGCAAGTATAAGGAGGCCATCGGTGGACTTTAGCCGACCTCAAGGGCATCAGACCCTCTTGTTTGCCAACACTACATCTTGCTCGAGGACGATGCCATACCGATCAGAGACCCCGAGAGGAAGCTCAACCCGGTAATGAAAGAAGTTGTCAAGGTGGAGATACTCAAACTCCTTGAGTTGGGCCTCATTTACCCTGTCTTGGACAGCCGGTGGGTCAGCCCGATCCACGTCGTGCCAAAAAATCCGGCGTCGGTGGTGAGAATGAAGGCGAGGCCGGTCGCGATGAGACTCCGGGCGGTGGAGGGTTTGCATCGACTCTGAAAGCTCAACAAGGTGACTAGGAAGGACCACTTCCCCCTGCCGTTCATTGACCAGATGCTTGAGAGACTCACCGGGAACTGTTATTTCTGTTTCCTTGACGGCTACTCTGGTTATATGCACATTTTTGTGGCGTTAGAAGATCAAGATAAGACTACATTCACTTGCCTATTTGGCACCTTTGCATATCGTCGTATGCCATTTGGTTTATACAATGCCCCAGGGACATTTCAAAGATGCATGATGAGTATATTTTCTGATTTGCTTGAGCAATGCATTGAGGTGTTCATGGATGATTTTCTTGTTTATGGCGAGACGTTTAACGGTGCATAGAGCATCTTGAGCTAGTTACTGCAGAGTGCGTGGAGAAGGACCTTGTGCTTAATTATGAAATGCCACTTCATGGTCAAGGAGGTGGTGTCCTGGGCATGTTATCTCTAAGAAGGGCATTGAGGTAGACAAAGCGAGTGGAGATCATAGTCAAGTGCCTTATCCACCAACATGAAGCATTGCGGGGATTAGTTAGCCATTTGGATTCTATCGGCGGTTTGTCGAGGACTTATCCAAGATAGCACAACCGATGCACCGCCTCCTCGAGCGATGTACCATGGGAGTTCGACGGCGCGTAAAAGAAGCCTTCGAGATATTGAAGGAGCACCTTGTCGCGGCGCCCATCATAAGGCCACCGAATGGGGCATGCCCTTTGGTGATGTGCAACACTAGCGGATACGCTGTTGGCGCGGTGCTTGGGTAGAAAATTGGCAATGAAAGCTTCGTTATCTACTATACATCGAAGACCCTCACCGGGCCGCAGATTAACAACAACCACGAAGAAGGAGCTTCTTGCCGTGGTGTTTGCCTTCGAGAAATTTCGCTCCTACCTCTTTGGGAGCAAGACTGTGGTTTAAAGTCTGACCACGCCGCCTTAAAATTCTCATGGCAAAGAATGATACAAGGACAAGAGATCAAGGACAAGAGTGGATCTCAAATCAGTGGCCGACCACTTGGCGGTATTTTGAGAAAGGATGAAGGAGATCCATCAAGCAGCGTTTCAGACGAGCTACTCGAGATCCACACCAGGAGCCATGAGTGCAGCGGACTTGGTGAACTACATCGTGACCGAAGTGTTGCCCGTGGGGATGCCAACACACGGAGAAACAAACTCGAAGGAGAGTCGACAATACGTATGGGACGACCCGTACTTGTGGAAGCAATGCTCGGACTTGATCTTGAGGAGATGCGTTCGGAAGGCGAGCAAACAAGCATCCTGAGCACGCCATGAGAAGGTGTGGAGGACATTTTGGGCATAAGAGAGCGACAAGGAAGATCCTTGTTGTGGGTTCTCTTGCCCACTATCTTGAGGATAGCTACGAGAAGTGTCGAGTGCGATAAGTGCCAGCGAGGCAATGTCTCAAGGATGAATGAGATGCCCTTGATACCTATCTTGCCAGTGGAAGTATTCGACGTATGAGGCATGGATTTCATGGGCCCCTTGCCAAACTCTAAGGGAAATCAATACATACTCCTAGCGATGGACTACGTGTCGAAATGGGTAGAAGCGAGGCCACAGCCAAAGGCGGACGCAAGGACCGTAGCCGTTTTTCTCAAGTCAAACATCTTTAACCGGTTCGGTGTACCAAGAGCCATAATCAGTGATCGGGGCACCCACTTCTATAATGCCACCATTGGCAGCTTACTCAAGAAATATGGGGTGCATCACCGGATGTCCACCGCATACCATCCTCAAGCCAATGCCCAAGCTGAGCTCTCAAATCGCATTGTGAAGACTATCTTGAGGAAGGCCTTGGGAGAGAGCAAGAAGGAGTGGAGCACTAACCTCGACGATGCACTATGGGCATACCGGACAGCCTTCAAAATGCCATTTGGAATGTCTCCCTACCGGATGGTGTTTGGCAAGATGTGTCACTGCGCCTGTCGAGCCGAACACAAGGCATCTTGGGTAATCCATAAGCTCAACTTTGGTGGGATGAGGCGGGAGAGAAGCGCAAGCTTGACATACAAGGGCTCGAGGAGATTCGCCTCGAAGCTTATGACAATGCCGCTTTATACAAGGATAGGCCCAAGAGAGCCCATGATCGTTTGATCAAGGAAAATAAGTTAGAAAAGGGACAAGTGGTGCTACTCTATCAAAATAGGTTCCACTATGCCTTTGGCAAGCTGACTACCAAGTGGCTGGGACCTTACATCGTGCACCCCCAACATCCGAATGGAGATGTAGAGATAAGCGACATGGACGGCAAGAAAGTGTTCAAGGTGAACAGAAGCAGGCTCAAGACCTACTATGGGCACGACCGAAGGCTCAGAAAATGAAACACTGAGCAAGATGAGCTTCACGAGGTTCCTCAAGAGGATTCTCGAGGCGCTGAGCTCAAGGGCGACATCGAGCTAACGACGTTAAACAACGGCGCTTCCGGGAGGCAACCACATGAGGTACAATTTAATAAACATATTTTATTCCCTTTTTGTCGAGGGGTGGTCTTGACCACTTTTAACACTTTGCCTCAAGCAAAGTGTGTGAGTGAGGAAGCCCACCTCGTTATTGACTGCTTGCCTTGAGATGATTATTTCTTCCTCGAGGCGTATTTTCTTAAACTGCAGTATGGAAGAAACTCAGGCGAAATGGGCTGCAGCGGCGGCGGCCTTGGCCTTGCCAAGACACGAGGACACGGGCGGCGATTTGATCTCGTGGTGGCGCAGAGGCGTCCCATCGATCGGCCCACTACCCTATAACCGCGCCAACCCACGTTCTAATTCAAGGCGGGACCTTGACAACACGGAGCTCGCCCAAGATGACACTCAAGCCGCCTCGGTGAGAATCTGAGACCTTGAATGAGATCCGACCATACAACTCGCGTTTTAGCCCCAGATTGGTATCCGCCGCATCCCCTAAGCTTTCCTCCTTATGTTTGTGTCTTTTGTTTTTATGTTTTGTTTTTTTTATTTTATTTTTGTGTTTGTTTGTTGTGTGTTTATGTTTTTCGGGGACCCTAATTAGTCTAACACTTTGCCACGAGCAAAGTGTGTGAGTGGGGAGGGCCCCTGTTTTTTTGTTGTATGTGTTGACCAGCACGTTTGAGATGAGCATGATGATTATGATCTTGGCATAGGCTTTGTAATACATGTATAGCTTGTTTCAATAAGGTTAGTATGACGGAAAAGGGGCATAGCATGCCCACCTGTGAGAAATTGAACCTATATGCTTTATCATTGCAAGCATGATTTCTATTCTGTGTGATATTCGGATGCTTGACTTGGTTGTGCTAGAACTTGCCTGCTGTCTTGATCAAAGCCCAACTGTTGTAGGTCTAAGTGCTCTAGACGATTTAGGCTTTCTTTTCGTAGCCATGGTCAACAATGAACATAAATCCAGATGTATGTATCCTTTGCTAGCCCCCTTTGAGCTGTTCGTTTTTTTTTAATTGTCTTGTCCTCTTCCCTGACTTAGGGATTGAGAGAGGAAGAATAGGGGAGGATATATATGTCTTGGGCATCATTCTGGGCAAAACACAAACATTAGATGACTTGGCCTTCGGCCGGGCATAATGAGCTTAAATTCAAAATGTGTAGAAAAAGAAAAAGGGTGGGGAAAAAAGAAAAAAAAAAAAAGTTTCCCCAAAATATAAAGTGTGCCCAGGCCCGTAAGTATCTTGCCAATGGAAATGAAAAAACATTCTGCCCAAGACCTAAGTCAAGACAACCTTACCCAAAGCTTAAATACTTCTACTTTGCGAAGCCCACTCAATCGACCACTAAAGACCTAAGGATAGAGAACTTAGACCAAGCTATAGAGGCGAGGCAGGCAAGCCTATGGCACTTCCTTGATCAAGTCATCACTGAGTGTGAAACCCTAAACACAGAGTGTTTGAGTGCTTGAGAGGAACTTCCACAAACTTGCTTTGCCCCGATCTTGATTGACCTTGATACATAGTTGTATTAATCCCTATGCCGGATTATCTTTGTTATGTTTCATCTTATCCTTCTTGGTTTTGCGTGTGTTGTTTGTGTGTTTGTTTTCTTTTGGGCAAGAATGCTTGCAACTTGAGGACAACCGTGGTTCAAGTGTGTGAGTGTGTGAGCCCCTTTTGTGCTCTTTTGGGATAATCATTGCCTTAGAAAGAGTGCATTTTGTGTGTTCTTTGTGTGTCTACGTATGCGGGAGGACACGCTTTGGGGTCTGACGGGTTGAGGCGGACCTTGGGCAAGGTCGGGCCACCTCACTGAGAGAGAAAAAATCTCAAGATTACCATGGCAGGTATTCTAACATCTTGCCAAGACACTGCACCGCACGGGAGCTGAGCTTGACCAACGAGCTGACATGAAGCCAAGAGGATGATCGAGTCCAGGAAGAGCAAGCAAAAGGACGAGGAATGACGTAGGGGATAGAGGTAAAGTCGAGAATGCACCGGAGACAAAGACAAGAACTCTGGCGGACTTGCGCAAAAGGGAAGATTCGGGCAGGTCTTTCCTCTGCCGCATGGTGATTTTGCCGAAAAGGGAAAGGTCAACCTGTAGTGGTTGAGATGAGATAAACCCGTCCAGACTGAAGCCAGAGGAGTTTCTATCGGTGTCCAAAGCCCGAGCTAGCTGCTGACCTCACCACCTATCACCTCGAGATGTGCACGCTGACCAAGACAAAGAGGAGTACACTTAGGTTCCCAACACAACAACTCAACAACATCGGATTTGGAGAGTGGAAGCATCAAGTCCCGAATTCTCTCTGCACTTTTCTCTTTTAATTCTCTTTGGGTTTCATGAGTGATTAGGGAGGAAGATAAACAAGTCCTACGGGTAAACATTTATATTATGTATTTTGTTATCTCTGCTCGAGCAACTGCTTGCCAGAGAATGCTTTTCATTTACGTTTGATTTTATATTCAAGTATGGTTTCGTTTATGTTCTTGTTTATTGCTTTTATGTTTATGTCGATTATGCGTGAGTAGTCGGTTTGGTTGGGCTCGGGGTGAAGCACGTTGAGTCGAGGTCATGAGAGTCATGAGGTCTAAACATCCTTAGAACCTTGAGTGGGTGTTCCCGAAGCTCTAGGCCTTTATACCCATGTTATTCATTTCCTTGAGCATTAACTCGGTCGGTAGCCTTGGGGGGAGGGGTAGCTACAAGTAATAGCGAGTAAGACATCGAGTGTCTCTTTGTCCGGGAAGTCTGGTGGAGTAGGTGATTGTAGCCGTCGGCCTTGGGCGAAGGCTACTGAGCCACTCCCTTGGATCGGCTGTGGCTAGTTGGGTGTCTAGTGAGTCAAGCTGTTGGGGCGGGATATCCTAGTTAGGGAGACCGTCTTGGCAAGGGGCAAGCGGGGGCCCTCACGATGCGTCGTCCTAAAACCTAAGGCAAGCTGAAATTGGGGGGGCACGTGTGCGTGGCGACCAAAAGGGTGCCTACCCTGGTACCTTTAGCGATAAGCACGCATTTACGTGTTTAGTTGATATTTGAAGATGAGTTTAGCTCGTTTAATGTGCGTTTATGTATCGATTCTTAATGTTTCATCTATTTCTAGAAGATCTTGCTCTTGGGTGTTCCTTTGGCGTTTTGTAGGTTTATATATCGATAATCGAAGCAAGGAGCGAAGCACGAACAAAATGAACAAGCGCCCGGTTTCTAGCGACCAGCCTAGCGGTCGCTAGGTTGTCATGAGCAAACCGGCGGCGCCCGAAGAGCAGCGACCGCAACCTCGTGCCCGTGAGCGAAACTAGCGTCGAAATTCAGGGACGATTTCGCGACCGATTCGTAATGGCTAGCGACCGCTAACCGGTCGCGAGGTTCAAAGCGCAAGCAAGCGGCGCGGCGAAGGACGCGCGAGACATACCTAGCGATCGCCCTAGCGATCGCGAGGACAATCGCGATGCGGCGCGAGGCGAAAAATGGGGTTTCCACCACTTTTCTATAAATAAGGCGAAGACACCGCGCCTCGGAGGACCGCAACACATTCAGACCTATTTTACTTCAGTTTTCCTCGGTTTTCCATTCTTTAGCTTTAGTCTTTGTTTAGTTTAATTCTAGTATTGTTTTCGTTGTTCTAGTTTAGTTTATCGTTTAGTTATCGATCGGACGTTTTGTCGATCGTTTTCCTTTGTTTCCGTTCGTTCGCTTGGGATTGGATTCAAGACCAACCTTTGTTCATCCGGCGCTTCCTACGGGTTTTATATATTTAATTTACATTTTTATGGTTAATTAAGTATTTCATTCCGTTTATTATATGCAGCTAGTTTTCTATTCTAATCCTAGGGTTTGCATGATTCGATCCTATCGTTGTGAGTTACGCTATCGTTATTTACCTTCCGAGGCATGATTCATGGTGCTTAATTATATGTGTTGATTTCAAATCATTCTTGATGCATATCTAGTTGCCGATTAATAGCGTAGCTGTATTAATTGTCAATCGATCTTGAATGCATGATCGATTAAGCCTTGAGTGGCGAGATAGAGACGATCGTGGGAAGCATATTCTTAGTGATCCTTTTTGAGTTGCTTATTTTCCTCTAGAGGCGTAAGCGTGATAGGAAAATTAGTAATCAATCTACCATAATTAATAAATGGCGAAGTTGTTGGTTATATATGTGATCTTCCGTCTTATGCGGATTAAAGCGGTTAATAATAAGCGGGATAAACATCGTTGTGGATAGGATTGGTGCATCCCTAGGGTTAGTCTTTCTTTATAATCATCTTTCGTGATTTTATCGCTTTATTTTATATTTACGTTTGGTTACCTTTGCTTTGGATTAATTTCGAAGCCTAAAATATCTCACCCTTATTACGTGCTTGGATAATGATGAATTGTCGTTGAATTAGCTTACGTGTTTTCGGATTGCAATCTACGTGGATACGATGCTTGCTTACCCTATAATTACACTTTTACGTGTGAAAAGGGCGATCAAATTTTGGCGCCGTTCTTGGGATTATTAAGATCACATAGGAATAATTTGACGATTTGGATTTATTAATTCAAGTTATATATATATTTTTATTTATTTATTTTTGTCGGTGCTAAATTCTCTCGTTTCTCGGTGGTTTATCGTACAAGATCTCGGGGACCTCACGAAATATTATTAGATCCAGAGATCGAAAGTTCTCAAAGGAGAAGAGGGCGAGAGAAGAGGCGAGGCTGCAATGGCGGCAATCCATGAGCAGGGGCATTCCTCCCGAGCAAGTAGCACGCATGCTGGCGACTTTGCGAGAGATGCGGCGTCGGATGGCGAATATGGAATCATTGTCCACTGCTCCGGAGGAAGACCTACGAATCACATGTACCGACATCCACGAATAGTTCAAGGAGGCGGTTGGGGCCCTTGCGTAGATCTGAGCAATTTTGAGCTAAAGCCGTACACGATCGGTATGGTCGAGGAGGCGGTTTGGGGAGGAGTCACGGAAGACCGAATGCGCATCTCGAGACCTTTCTCGACATTTGTGACACCATCAAGCAGAATGGGGTGCCACAAGACACAATCCGGATCGCATGTTTGGTTTCTCATTGCTGCAACGGTGAAAGATTGGTTAAAGTTTGGACGGTGGCATCGACACTTGGAAACTTTGTGAAGTTTCTCTCGAAATACTTTCCGCCAAACAAAGGCGCGAAGATCATTGCGAAATCTCTCATTTTGCGAACCACGGCGAATCATTATTCGAGGCATGGGAGAGATTCGAGGTCTATTGAGGCGATGTCCACAACATGGGTTCTCGAGGAGCAACAAATCACTGCAGTTCTACGGTGGGTGACATGGCGGGGCGAGGAGCATGGTAGATCGTCGGTGAGGCTGTTTATTAAACCGACCGGTCGGCGAGGCAAGCCGTATTGTAGAAGAGATGGCCGCCAACAGCTATCAATGGCCAGCGGAGAGAACGCCATCGTTCAGCATTCTTTGAGAGTGATTCGAAATATGGCGACCTCATGAAGAAGTTCACTCTTTTGAAGAGTCGATTGAAGCAGAAACGTGAGCCACATCAATCGGAGGAGTCATTCAAATTTCCAACAACCTTGAGAGGCTTCAATACTGAATTGATTCGAGCCGAGGAAGCCAAGTCTCGAAGACATGATCAGCGGATTGGTTGTAAGCAACCAACAATTGTAACGAATCGAGTCGTTCATCAGCAACACCGGCGGAAGATAAATCACACGGAGTCGATTGTGGCGGCTATGGGGAAGCACATAAAGATATTGGAAGGTCAAATTGGTCAAATTGCCGTACAAGTAAATGCACTACAAAAGCGGGCCAATTTCAGGTAACACGGAGGTGAACCCGAAGAGTCGATGCTTCGCCATTCGAGACGAGGTGGGCGAGCCTACCCGAGCCCTACCTAGAAAGAAGAGCGAAGAGAACATTACGGCGAAACTTCGCGACCGAGCTCTCGACCGCGATCGATCGCGAGCCATCCCGAATTTTGTCCCTGAGGCGCCCGCGACCGGCGCCCCGCGCTCGACCGCGAGCCATCCAAGCATCTGAAGCCCGGTTGCTCGCGGCGACCTAACGCCCATAAGCTCGCCGCGAACAAGGAGATCGGCGCGGCGGACTCCTCGCGACCATCCCAGCGATCGCGAGGTCGACCGCGAGGCACCCCCGAGGCTAATCCTCGCCGTACATTCCTCCGGTCCGTTTAAGTCGACTTATCAGTCGAAATATGACGAAATTTGCTCGTTCAAAGAGGTATTTGAAAGTTGAGATAAATTTGCCTCTCTTTGAGCGTTGCGAAACATGCCGCTACATGAAATTCTTAAAAGGCAGCTTGCAAGTAAGAAGAAACTTGGGAAATTTGAAAAAATTTCCCTATCCAAAGTCGATGCCGTCTTGCAAAAGCTCCCTTTGAGCGAAGGATCCGGCGGTTTCACGTTAGAGTGCGAGATCGCCGGCGAATTTTCCAAATGTGTTATGCGACTTGAGGCGAGCATCAATCGATGCCATTGAATGTTTTCAACCGGCTACACCTAGGAAAAATGAAGCCGATTTAAGATTTCATCGATGATGGTGACCGGTCGATCACGTATCAAAAGGTATCGTCGAAGGCGTGTTGGTAAATTAGAGTTCGTTTTCACTGCCGACTTTGTTATTTTAGATATTCCCGAATTGAAACAACAACCACTAATCCTTGGTAGACCTTTTCTAGCAATCGGTGCGTGCGTTGATTGATGTGCAGGAAGGAAACCTCACGTTTCGTGTTAACGATGAGGAGCTCAAGATTTCCATATACGACGCCATCAAGCAACACGACGTTGGAAAGCCGGAAGATTGTTGCTCAATCATGACTACTGCTACCGCTCACGTCTCGCGTTTAGAGGGTACTCGACCGATCGAAGAAGCTGTGAGAAGGAAGAAGTGGACTCGGCATGGAACTCCGAGTGTTTCATTCAAGTTTGGGGGGGGCCACTTCCATAGTCAGTGGTGGTCATCCGTAAATGCGAAGTTTAGAAGGTTCCACAAGTCGAGAAAGATGTCTATTGCTACTAAAACGCCGGATTGACGAGGCGAAGTTTAGAAGGTTCCACAAGTCGAGAAAGATGTCTATTGCTACTAAAGCGCCAGTTAGCGAGGTTAGTGATGGTCTAGCTAAAGGCGTTAAAGTAAGCACTTGTTGGGAGGTAACCCAGCGTTTTCTTTGTTTTGTTTTCGTGTTTTGTCGTTTCTTTCGTTTGTGTTGTTTTGTCGTCTTTTGTTTGTCTTTTCGTTTTCGTGTGCGTCGATCAGCGAGTTAAGTGAAGTGTGTTATTCCATGTGGCCAATGCGATAGAAAATTTTGTGAAATTTAATGATAGTGCACATGATATGTTAGAAAATGATGCATGAATGGCGTGAGATGGCTTAGAACTTGTTGTTTTCACCATTTTGCTTAACCCGTGAGACTTGAGCTTCACCGTATAAACATATTGATCTGATTTCTTTTAATTGTGTGATATCATGCATGTGATTATCTTCTAGAACTTACCGTGTTTACGTATCGAGGCGCAATATGTGTTTAATTTGGAAAGGATAAAGGCCGTCTTTGTTAACCACATTTTCACCCAAACACTAACCCGATGATATATACCATTTATCGCCTTCTTTGAGCCTTTATTAGACTTTTCTTTCGATTAACGGATGATAGGAGGTGAGGATGGATATGGGAATCAAAGGGGTTGAAATTTTGATGTAGTTATGGCGAGAAAAGTTTATTTTAGAAAAATACATCCGTGGTGAAGAATAGTATCTTGTTCGTGAAAACTAAACCTATAAGCTCTAGAAAAGAAAAGAAAGAAAAAGAAAAATGATAAGTTCACTATGAGTGTTGAGCATAAAGGGTTTTCAATCAAAGTATAGGTACCTTATGAGGCATAAAAGCGTCGATTTAGCACGTTGGGAGAGAAGAGAAATGGACAAAGTCCATATGTGTCGAAAAGTAAAATGGTGGTGCTTGGGTATAATTGAGTCACTTAGCCATATATTATCCTACCTTAACCAATGTGCCTACATTATAACCTATCAAAAGACCTCTTTGATCCTTATTTGAACACATTTGTGTGGTGGAGATGTTAGAAAGCAGCAAGCCTATGGTAAGATGTTGCATTGCATTGATCTTTGAGTGTATACCGTCCTTAATTTCTTTATGAGTTTGAGTGTATCCTATATATATTTTACACATGTCTTTGTGAGGTTGAAATAAATGAGTTTTTGCCGTAAATTGTTGTTTGTGTTGAGTGGACTAACGTCGTCATGTGCACTAATATTTTTGGCGTTGATATGTTTGAGGCCTAGAATGGTTATCCTCTTTGCTATTCTCGTTGATCTTTCGTTTGTCTTTACATTACATTTTTGTTTGAGGACAAACAATGCTTTAAGTTTGGGGGTTTGATAAGCGCGCATTTACGTATTTAGTTGATATTTGAAGATGAGTTTAGCTTCGTTTAATGTGCGTTTATGTATCGATTCTTAATGTTTCATCTATTTCTAGAAGATCTTGCTCTTGGGTGTTCCTTTGGCGTTTTGTAGGTTTATATATCGATAATCGAAGCAAGGAACAAGCACGAACAAAATGAACAAGCGCCCGGTTTAGCGACCACCTAGCGGTCGCTAGGTTGGTCATGAGCAAACCAATGCGCGCCGGAAGAGCCGCCCGCAACCTCGTGCCGCGGCGAAGCTGGCGTCGAGAATTCAACGGGCGATTTCGCGACCGTTCGTAATGGCTAGCGACCGCTAACCGGATCGCGAGGTTAAAGCAGCGCCTTGAAAGCGGCGGGCGAAAGGACAGCGAGACATACCTAGCGATCGCCTAGCGATCGCGAGGACCGATCGCGAGGCGGCGAGGCGAAAATGGGGTTTCCACCCTTTTCTATAAATAAGGCGAAGACACCGCGCCTCGGAGGACATAACACATTCGGACTATTTTACTTGATTTTCCTCGGTTTTCCATTCTTTAGCTTTAGTCTTTGTTTAGTTTAATTCTAGTATTGTTTTACGTTGTTCTAGTTTAGTTTATCGTTTCGTTATCGATCGGAACGTTTTGTCCGATCGTTTTCCTTTGTTTCCGTTCGTTTGCTTGGGATTGGATTCAAGACCAACCTTTGTTCATCAAGCGCTTCCTACGGGTTTTATATATTTAATTTACTGTTTTATGGTTAATTAAGTATTTCATTCCGTTTATTATATGCGGCTAGTTTTCTATTCTAATCCTAGGGTTTGCATGATTCGATCATATCGTTGTGAGTTACGCTATCGTTATTTACCTTCCGGGCATGATTCATGATTCATAGTGCTTAATTATATGTGTTGATTTCAAATCATTCTTGATGCATATCTAGTTGCGATTAATGGCGTAATCGTATTAATTGTCAATCGATCTTGAATGCATGATCGATTAAGCCTTAGTAAATGGCGAGATAGAGACGATCGTAGGAAGCATATTCTTAGTGATCCTTTTGAGTTGCTTATTTTCCTCTAGAGGCGTAAGCGTGATAGGAAAATTAGTAATCAGCTGCCATAATTATAAATGGCAAGTTGTTGGTTATATATGTGATCTTCCGTCTTATGCGGATTAAAGCGGTTAATAATAAGCGGGATAAACATCGTTGTGGATAGGATTGGTGCATCCCTAGGGTTAGTCTTTCTTTATAATCATCTTCGTGATTTTATCGCTTTATTTTATATTTACGTTTGGTTACCTTTGCTTTGGATTAATTTCGAAGCCTAAAATATCTCACCCTTATTACGTGCTTGGATAATGATGAATTGTCGTTGAATTAGCTTACGTGTTTTGGTTGCAATCTCGTGGATACGATGCTTAACACCTATAATTACACTTTTACGTGTGAAAAAAGCGATCATTAACCAACGACATACACTCGTGGTGAAAACCCTTGAACCTATGACCGACATCTTGACCGTATCTCAACGTGTGGAACCCTTGGCCCAACTGTTTGTTATTTAACTCTTTACCTTGTGTTTACTTTTCGGTTTACTACTACGCTCAAGATCTATCTCTCATTACATCTCTCGAGACCGTCGACCCATCGACACCTTGCCTCTCAGCAACCTCCTCTTGGCCGTGACAACTCGAGTAACAACCACAACCGCCTTCTCTTGGGTTCGAACCCTTAACTTGCCATATACGGAACTATGTGTTCAAGATAGTATCTTGACGCGCCTAGGACTTTTGACGACGGGTTCCGAGCGGTCGTCACCGGCCCATCGGGCCGGGCCCATTTTTCCAGCTCTAAGCCTTATTATTGTAATTGAGCTAACTCAACCTATAAGGTTTAGTACAATAAACATTTTGAGCTCCTTAAGGGGACGTCATCATCCTAGCGGATACGGTGACTCGTCTGACTAACTAGCATGACATACAAACCGCCATCGTCGAAGCGGAGAATTTTGGGTTATCTCATATAACCCTCACCACCCATAACAAGTCAAAGTGATGGCCAATACTCATCCAAAACTTTATCGAGGTTTAGATCAACATAAAGTCATCGAGATCTAGGTTCTTCATGACGGTCAGATAAAAGAACTTATCTCACTGTGATCCATCGATACATCAAGACGTACCGGCATAGACAAGCAACCCAGTCAAGTTATTTCTTATCTATACTGCGTTCATACCGCAACTCATCCTCAAGTTGTCTCAGTTGTCATCATTTTTATATCACAACTAGCTTAACCAATCATACTAACTTCTGTGATCTTCTACACACTCTATGATCTAACTTTTGTATGAGATAATAGGACAATATATACAATCAAGTAAATAATTCAAATTAAAATATTGTAATAGTTGTAACTGTAAACATTATATACAAGTTCAATCGTTCTGCTTTCAGTAGACAAATCCACCGGAATTGAGGTGTGCCAAATTAATGGTTTGAAAGTACATCGCGCTAGAAATCTATAGGCATAAACCCCTTTACAAAACACCCCAAAAAAGTTTTGTAGAAGTTTGGGCAAGTAAACAAAGAAGTGTCAGTTGCTGAAAACTTGGTTATCTAGCACATGTAAGCTAGATGTTGGGTCGACTGTACCTGTAAGCAGTTAAAAGTTTTCTAGCACCCGAAAGCGTAGGAGGAACACCGAGTGAGATTAGATACTATAAGGTGAACCCATTATCTAGGTTTACTCTTTTACCTGTAAACAAGACTCGGTCCGTAGTTAGTGGATTGACTGAGCAATTAGTCCGTGGGTGTAGGAGTAGATCTCTTTGTACCACCTAACTCAATGTGTTATTTACTTTCAATATTGTTACTTATACATGTTATTGAATGTCATCATCAGCACACAGCAATACAACATAGTTTTGAAACCCTCTATCATTATCAATTTGATACTGAAGAGATATAACTGAAAACTGACTAAACAATATTTGGCTAATTGTTTCGAATCAATTTTGGGTTTTCAGTAAGGTAAATATAGTAACCACCACACTCCACATACACATCAATTATCAGTCCAACTGATAAGCTATATTAGTAGTCAGTAGGTTTGCTAACTGATATCACCTAGTACCAGACTTTCCTTATATGAATTGATCAGTAGTACTGCCAACAGTACTGTCGACCAGCTACTGTGTTAGTAGCCAGTTAGTATAAAGAATTTTTTAAAAAATTTGTCTAACTGATGTATTCTCCTTCCCCCTCCCTTCCGTCCATACACCACTACGTACCCAACGAAACCCATCAATGACGTTGTTGGGCATCGTCCAAGTTTTACTTGGATTGCTCGACCCAAGATCTTTTGTGAAGTGGGCTAAGATAGAGAATAATATGGGTCATAATGTACATGTGTATCGTGATCCTTGGTTATATAGAGATGGAGGATTTTTCATTACCCCAACTTTTGAGCCAGAACCAACGAATTTGAGGGTATACCAGGTACTAGAGTTTGAGACGTGGAGCTCATCATGAATTTATTTGAAGAAAGTGAGGTAGATCAAATAATTAATCTCTTTAAGTCCTAATGGTGCAAGTGATAAACCCATGTGGCATCATTCAAATAATGGTGTTTACTCTATCAGCTCAGCTTATAGTTTGGCGTGCTCTATGACTATTGATACAGATCTTGCTATACAAAGTAACTGGAAGGTTATGTGGAAATTAAAAATTCCCTCCTAAGATGAAATATTTCTTATGGAAGGTTGCTCATAATTGTCTGCCAACGAGGGCTAATCTTCTAAATAGGGGAATTTAAATTGAAGGAGAATGTGGAGTGCGTGGTAGTGGGAATGAGAATTCTTGGCATTTGTTTGTAACATATGCCCATTTGCTGAAGGGTGCTGGGCTGCCGCAAATATGGAGCAATTAATGAGACCTTCTTTTTTTTTGGTCAATTAATACAGAAATTTTTAAAGGCTGCGTCACGGTGGAATTAATGAGACCTAGTGTTGAGAAATGTGAATCATTTGCAAAACTCATTTTCTTTGTTCTTAGTAAAAGTGATGATGACTTATGTGCTAATTGGAGTATGATTCTTTTACAATTTGGGAGGGTATGAATGATGTTTTTGGAATAATCGATCACCTAATTCACAACTATCTCAGTACCTCGCTATTTTAGGTAGGAAAGAGTGGTCTATGTTTCAAAATGGAGGTCGTTGTGGATGTCAACGAGGACGAATCCCTTTAGTGTATAGCGGCTGATATGATTTACCAAGTGTATGGTTTAGGCGTGAGTTGGATACAACTTTCTTTATTGGCTTATGTGCAACATGTATTGGTTTTATCCTACGAAATACACAAGGAGCTTTTGTGTATGCAAAAACTATAATTTTTCCAGGGTGCATGAGATTGAGGAAAGTAAGTGATGAGGTTACATTAGACGCTATCTTGGATCAAGCAAAAAGGTTTAAATTGGGTAGAGTTCGTGATAGCAAGATAGTACACGATGTTGTCTCCTCTCATTTTATGAACAACTCTGAATTATGAACTATTGTAGAATGTTGCAGATTGATGTTCGTTTCAAGTAGTAATTTTCGAGTCAAACACGTTAGACTTGAAGCTAATATTGTGGTTCACAAACTTATTAGAATTTCTAGGAATTTTCCAAGTTTATATGTTTAGGATGAACCTCCAATTGATGTGAAGGGTCTTTTTTTTTATCTTGTAAATGTTTGTAATAAATTAATTCCATTTATAAAAAAGAAAATCACTTTGTCACTCTATTTTTAGATGTTTCCCTCTCCTAATTCAAAACTAAAACAAAATTGAGAGCACGAAAAATTAAAATTATAAGAGCGTGTTTTGCTCAATTTATAAGTTTCTCATAACAGTTTATAAGCTTTTGAATTGTTTTATAAAATAAGTTTTAAATAACTTATAAGTTATAAAAATAAACTCTAATAATTTTTAAGTTTTTTAAAAAATAAGTTATTCAATCCCAACTTATTTTTTGTATAAACTTATAAGCAACAATTAATATACCAAAATAATTTTACTATGATTTGTTATTTCCAACATATATCCTATTACATTCACATCTCTTCAATTTTTTCTGGTCTGCAACTCACTATTATCTCTCTAGCTAATAACCTCAATTACTCGAACACTTCGACAACTTATAAGCTCTTAGAACACTACATCTTATAAGTTGTTGGAGCTTATAAACTCACTAAAATAAACTTATCCAAACATCCTCAAAGTCAGGTGGCTATCTTGATGGTCCAAAGTGTGTGAGTTTAGTGAGAGTCGCCTCCGATCCCTTATATATCTTTCTTATACCATCTCTTTAGTTTCGTTGTTTCTCCTTCCTTCCACTTAGATCCAATTCATTCGTTCTCTAGTTTTGTGAAGGAGATTATTCCAACAACACTGGTTGACTAGGTGGAGCTCTACTTGGACCAAATTATGTGGCCCAACAATGCATTTCTTCATATTTTAGTGAGTTGAAGGTAATCAAATTTTATCCATTAAACTACTAATATCAAATTTTATCATATTAAGTCGTTCGCTCTACCAATATTCCAACTTATCAATACTGGGGCCATTAGTTAAAGTGATCCAACAAGACTAACGAATGTTATGCACGTGGCCTTTCCAGAAATTGGGCCAATCCATTTTTTATACTATTTGTTTATTGCATATTTGTGAAGCAGACTGACCACCAATCTACACACAACTTCGTCACGTGGGCTCACTCAATATTGTCCCATAAAGTTTCTCAAAGGAATATGTATCCTACAAATATGTAGTTAATCACGTGTTATTGAATTAAACGTAATCATACAATGAGTATACACAATTTATCAAAATATCGATATAACAGCCCAATACCAGGTTGGCCTAGAATAATTAATGCTATCTTTGCTTATCATCATATTTTTTATCGTACACGTTGTACAATTAAGTTTATTTGAAACTTATATTGATTTTAGTTTTACCTAGATTTGATTTTTTTTTCTTACTCATTTCTTAGGAAAGTTACTTTTGTAAAGTTATTTATAAATTCTACATACCGTTACGAATCTCTATCACTATATTAATTTGAAGGCATCACTTACAATCTCCATTCCTATTTATCTTTAAATTTCATTTCATCCTCTCTTAACTTTAGCATTTTCCACCCATATAAATATATCTGAAAATTATTATTTTTGTTATTGAATTAATTAATTATAATGATTTGTAATTGAAATGGTATATTGCTATATTTACGGAACTAAAAATGTATTTACATTGCTTATCATAGATTATTTATTTATTTATTTATTTATTTATTGGGCGTTGGATTTCGTGTGTGATGAATTTGATTACCACTATATAAAAATCTAATGAAAAAATTAAGAGCAGATTTATCAATCTTGATTAATTGGGAGTAAAAACTTTGATAAATATAACAAAAATGGCATCTTATACAGTTTTTAGTTCCATAAAGTAATATACATTGTATATATATATATAGAGTAAATAAATCTATATACATAATTTTTGAAGCAATATATATATATATATATATATATATATATAAATGTAATTATCATAACTATTTATTTGTTGATTGATTAATTGCTTTTGTGGATACCGGCTAGAAATCCGTAAATTTTTAATTAATTGAAAACATACATGTCTATATTTATACATACTTATTTTCCACAAATAATTAATACACTAAAAACGTATAGATAGCTAAGAATATGGTTTGAAAGAATAGCATAGATACAACATGAGATTAGCATAAAGAAGACATTATAAATCATCCATATTTGTGAATTGCGAGAATAAAAGATAGAAACATGTGATAATAATAACGTGGTGTTTATGTTTTATTACATAAAATTTGAAGACTGCACAGAGGAGATGATCATGGAATAAGTGGAGGAGAATGAGCAGCGGCTTTACGCGAATAAAGTACGGACGACGGCGGTAAGAAGGCTAAAAATTCCATAAATGGAAAATCATGTGCAAAGAAAATTGTGAAGAAATTGTTGTAGCGACAATGTTCACCACCGATAGGGGAGGCATCAGGTTACGTTCTTCTATAAGTCGCCTAAGGAAAATTGAATTTGCAATATATTATTGTGTTTGTTACGAAAGATATTATCATCTTTGAATTTATTTACTTTTGATTTTTTAGTGTGAGTGTGATGATTGTATTGTTTTCTTCAGAGAACAATATCGAGCAAAGTTTGTTATAATTAATAGGGTATTTTCAGTTTTATATTTGTTAATTTCATAAAAAAAAATGAACAGAAAAATAATCATTTTTCCATTATATATGTTATAAATTGAAATTCTAAAAATTACAAGTGCAATACTCTAATGCTTCATAATTCAATCAAATAAAAAGTAAAATCAAATTAAATATTATATAAACTTTATGATGGAGATGCAACCAAGCTGCCTAAGGACAACAAGATTGATCCTCTAGAACAAAGAGAATAAAGAAGTCCATGATGCTTTTTGCTAGTTGAAATAAAGTCTCAAGTTCAAGACCAATCTACATTGGGCCGAAAGGTGAATATTTTTCAAGTTGATGCGTTGACTTATACATGAAGTGTGGGCTCACAATTACATCAAATTTTGGAGGGCCAATTGAAGAATAAAAGACTGAATTTTAGTGCATGAAGAGGAGGCTAAGTGTCGCGCCGGTTTCTTGATATAACTAAGCTCGTAAATCGAGGCACGACGAATAAAAATAATGAAAATATAAAGTAAATGAGTTGACTCGAATGATCGAGGCAATAAACCATAGGATTTGGGAATAGCTTCCTAAATGAAAATGAAAGACATCGAAGGATGTAATCCAATCAAAACAATATTTATCCTCGGGATCACAAGTTTAGTTTACGTCTTCTAATAGCGAAATACGTCAAAATGCTAAACATCAAGGATTGAGTCTAAGCTCATCAAAGGTACAATTCAAGTCATAGACAAGAAGGAAAATAAAATTAGAGTTAATTCATCGGTGGAAGTCTAAATACGGAATAATCCACAAAATCGGAGTGAACTCAAATCTCGGCTCGCCGTCGGCGCCCGTTGATCAACCCGAAAACATTTGGAAAATATTTGGGCTAAGTACTAATGTACTCGGTGGGCATGCATTTTCATAAACATTTCATAAATCCGTAAGCGGTTTATCCAATCATGATAACATAACTTAGAAGGTTTTAAAAGAGAAACCACTTCTAAGCATGCAAAATATTTCATTCATTTGGGCCCATTGTCACGACTCTTACATTTTCGCTTTGATCCGGACCTCTAGCCACCGTCGGATCACATGCCCCATTATTGTCATCGGGGAATAACGGACAATTCATGAGCGTGCCGGGCGTATCGAGACAAGCACCATAATAACATGATGTACTCCGGACGCGTCCGGACAAGCACCCTTATAACGCCTCATGACTTGGTTGGTGCGGGTGGAGATCAACCCACGAAACAACTAACGGTGTACACAATTCTCAATTAATGTATTAGATTAAAGAGAATCTCGATCGATTCTTATCTGAGCCTTAAGCAGTAGGCGCGACAAAAACATTTTATTGGATAAGCAGTTTGCATTTCATGAAATATCGGAGCATATAACTCAAATATACTTTTGTAAAGTAAGCCCACCTTGATAGGACAAAGCACGATTTAATCACTATCGTATCGTCTCGGAAAGCGGTTAATCCCTTGATTGATAAAACCTACAAGAAGCACTAATCTTAATAGGTCTCGAAAAGCTAGCCTTAAATTCAAGTAAAGAAGGACACTAGCTTATGATTCGTTAAGCCCGGTTTTCAAAATATAATTAAATTTGAAAACTAATTTATCTCGCTAAGGCACCAACAATACCCTTGTTCGACTTTTCGTTTAAAAGCGAATTAAATTTCATAATATTCCTTTGTTAAATACTTTTACAAAAGTATAATACAATTAAATTGCATACTAAAATCATATATATATATTAAGGACTCTAAGCAATAAAACACATAATATAATTATCAAATTATGCACTTGTTTAACATAATTTAATTTATTTAATCATCATAACAATTAATTTCATTAAAGAAATTAATTACATTAATTAAGTAAGTCATAATCATAAATTAAAGATAATTTAAACTTGACTTAACATTAACTTAATCAATTAATCAATTAAACTCAATAGTAATTAATTAATTAATTAACACCATAATTAAATAATTTAAACTTATAATTAAGTTTAAGTTAATTATTTAATTAATAAGACTTAATATAATTTAATTAATTAAGTCTTAAAGTTAAACCTTATTTATTTAATTAATTAAAGTCTAAGGATTTAATTAATTAAAGCAAGTCAAGTAATTAATTAAATTAAAGTTCAATCATTAATTAAATCTAAGCCCAACTATTATTTAATTAATTGAGCCCAAAGATTTAAATTAATTAGGGTCCAATTACAAATAAATTATCGAAACCCAACTCATGATTTAAATTACGGTAATTAAAATAATTCCATAACCAATCGGCATTTAAATAGATAAATAGGTCCAATTGATCCTTTAACTAAATTCAGCCCATCGATTAAATAAGAGAGCCCAACCCTTTTATATAATAACTTGGGCCCAAATTTTAATTAATTAAAAGCCCATAACATTTAAACAGAACCATAGAAGCCCAAGGTAATTAATTAAATGAGCCCAACTCATTTAAATAGTTTAAGCCCAATACATTTTAAATTAAATAGCATAAGCCCATAACTCTCAAACTCTAACCCTAATTACATCCATTTTAAGTAGCTTTCCGTGATAGGCCGTGCGTCGCCGTCGCCGCGTGAATTCAGACACCATTTTTTTCCTTTTTCTTTTCTTTCTCACACGTCTCTCTCGTCTCTCTTCTCTCATTCAACACACACACACATATGCGGACCACACACACATATGCACGACGTCGTCGCTCCTCCACATCCGCCCGGCAACGTCGTCGGTCAGTGAGTTCTTGTGACCATCTCATACCACCTCCTCTCTTCTCGGTTCTCTCCTCTCTGCCACACAATCACACACACACGAACGCACACACAAGCGACGGAGACACGCCCACGTGTGGCGACCGCGGCGCGCCACCGCCGGCGCCGCCGTCTCTCTGTCTCTGTCTCTCCCTCACTCACGCCAGTACACACACCCACACGAAACATATACAAAACACATACACGAACGCACACACACACACGGCTGCACACACACACATGAACGCACGCACACACCCACGGCGAACCACGACCGCCGCTGCCGTCGTCGCGCTTGGCCGGCCACGTCGCCGGCCACCGCCTCATCTCCCTCTCTCCTCGCCCTCACCCTCTCGGTCCGTCTCTCTCTTTCTCACTCATACCACAGCAACACAAAACATATACATTCATATACACACACGTATACATACATATAGGAAGAAGGGGGATTCAGTATAAACCTTAGGATTCCTCTTGTTGATGAAATTGCGGTGAAAGTGAATGAGTAAATGAATTAGGAGGCTAGGGTTTCAAAAAAAAAAATTGGAGAAGGATAAACATATAGTGTATAGAATTTGGGCTATCCATGGGCTTCCATTTTGGGCCTCGTTAAATCAAAGCTCATTATCGATTTATTCTCACGGGCTTCAAATTCGATCCTAAAGGCGATGAATTAATAATTAGACGTTAACATGATATTATTGATATAATGATTTATACATAAATATATATATATATAAATCATACTCGATTATTATATTATATATAATAATTCTCGTACTCACTTTGTAATATTTAGTGAAATAAATTCTTTTGTTGGAATTTAAAAATTTATTTCATCGAACACGAATCGTCTTATAATTCTAAGTTCGAAGTCCTTCTAATCTTATTAAGAAAGGCGGATATGACATCCCTCCATCCTTATAAAAATTTCGTCCTCGAAATTCCATTCCTTGATAATCTAAATCGGGATACTTAGTTTCCATTATTTTTCTTTGTTTTTCATGTTCCCACGTGGCCTCCTCCGTACCGTGATGATTCCACTTTACTTTAACGAGAATAATCTGTTTGTTCCGCAAAAGTTGAACTTTTCTATCAAAATTTGGACGGTATTTCTTCATAACTTAAGTCACGGCTAGGACTACTTCATCGTCTTAATTACATGTTCGGATCAAACATGTATTTTCTTAATGCGAGACATGAAACACATTGTGCACGTCTCAAATGCTTGGTGGCAAAGCCAACCTATAGGCTCTGAGGCCTATTCATCTAGGATCTCGAAAAGTCCTATATAGCGGGTCGTAACTTTCATCTCTTGCCAAAGCGTATAACTCCTTTGAAGGAGAAACCTTAAGAAAAACTCGATCCCGAAATTGAATTCTAAGTCGATCGGCGTTTGTCGGCGTAAGACTTTTATCCATCTGAGCTTCTTTGATCCTTTGCTTGATGTGATCGACCTTTCCAATCATTTGTTGTACTCGATCTGGACCTAGTAACTTTCTTTCACTCACTTCATCCCAATAAAGTGGTGATCGACATTTTCGACCATACAAGGTCTCGTATATTCGAAATCAATTATGCTCAAGCATAATTCTAAGGGTTGAGTTATAACGCGAGAGATTTGTTAACAAAGATGCTATCATTCCTTATATGTCCATTGAAAAGAGTCTCGTACATCACCAACTTTAAACATGTCCAACCTACTAACGAGGTCTTAAGGACAATCAACTATCTTGAAGATAAGTTGTAATCTCTCTCTTTATAAAATATTAATATGAGATTATTTCCCAAGAATATCATATATATTCCTTTACTTCTACTCTTGCACTAAATGCTAAAGAGTATTTCGTTCATAACTTCCTTATCATAACACTCACATGGGGTATAACTTCTTGTCATCGATGTCTGCAAAACCCTAGGTCGTCGTACTTATGTGTATCATAGGGAAGGAATATATCTCGCCTCATCGAGAACTTCTCTGCATCATATCTTGATGTCTATCACTTACAAATTCTGAAAACTTAGGTGACAAGGTAAGTCAACCTTCATCGTACTTATTAGTTTCGAGGATTGAAGAAAATTTATCATGACAACTTACAAGGGTAAGGGTTTGAAATTCGAGGTGATCGTACCTTTGAGAGTTTGAACCAATATGTTCCTTGAATTTAATAATTGGGATATAGGATCCGAAGATCAGAATGACGACTACTGAGATGTCTTTGGTCATATGGGCTGGCTAGACCCGTCACAATTACTTCTCAGTCACGTGAAGGCTTGGTTTCAAAATGCGATTTTATGAAATTTTACATTGGTAAACTTCTTTCACGAAAAGTGAAAACTCAGTGATTTCCAGTTGAAACTAGATCATAGAGCTAAACTCGATAGCGAACTTGGGTAATAAATAAAATTTGAAATCTCATATTTAGATCCTTCGCTCGAAAAATACTTCAAACTCTTATGATCCGTGAAGATTTCACACGACTCCATAAAGGTGGTGTCTCGGATCTTCAAATAATGTCGATTGCAGCTAACTCTAAGTCGTGAGTCGGATAATTGACTCATGTGGCTTCAATTGACGAGATCGTATGCTATCACCTTCGGTTTGCATTAGTACACAACCCAATCCCAACTTTGAGGCATCCGTGTAAACAACGAATCCTTCATTCTCATACGGGATTGCTAACACTAGAGCGATGGTTAGCTTTGTCTTAAGTTCTTGAAAACTCTTTTCACGATCTTGGTCCAAATATACTTGGTCCATTCTCTTAGAAGGCGTGTCATTGGCTAGCTGAATTTTGAGAATCCTTCAATGAAACGCGTCAGTAGTATCACCGCCAAACCGAGAAGACTTCGATCTCATTGGCGTTTGATGGTGTCCTCCATCCTTTGACGGCTTCCACTTTAGCGGGACCTACTTTGATTCCCTCGGTGACACAATATGTCCGAGGAACATCACTTCTTTAACCAAAATTCACACTTCTTTGAATTTGGCGTATAACTTCTCGTTTCGTAAAATCTAAGTACAACATGCAAGTGCTCTTCGTGTTGTTCCTCGGTCTTAGAGTAGATGAGAATATCATCGATACACACTAAGACAAAACTATCGAGATATTGATGGAATACTCTATTCATCGGATCCATAAAAGCAATTTGGGGCATTTGTTAACCCAAACGGCATTCTTGTGAACTCATAATGTCCGTAACGTGTTCTAAACGCTGTTTAGGAATATCATCCTCCTCATTTTGAGTGATGGTATCCGGACCTTAGGTCTATCTTGGAAAATACTCACTCCTTTCAGGTTGGTCGAACAAGTCGCCTATCCTCGGGAGAGGATATCTATTCTTAATAGTAAGCTTTTTCAATTCTACGTAATCGATACACATTCTTAATGGTCCGCCTTTCTTCCCGATGAATAGACCGGTGGTGCTCCATGACGATACACTAGGTTGTATGAAACCTAGGTCCAGAGTTCTCGCTGAATCGAACCTTTAGTTCTTGCAATTCGGGTGGGGCCATCCTATACGGTGCTTTTGATATTGGAGCTCGCTCGGGTTCTCGTCGATTGTGAACTCTAATTGCCGATCCGTGGCATACCCGCAATTCTTCCGGAAAAATATCTTCGTACTCTCGAACCACCGGAACTTCTCCCATTGTTTTCTCCACCTCTGGTTTTCTTGTCGGTGACGAAATGCATAACAACCTCCTTTCTTCATAATCTTGGTGGCTTTCATGGCGAGATATCACCGATACTCCTTTTCCCATTCTTATCCCATGAAAATTAGTCCTTCCTTTCCGAGGATGCGGAATGAGATCTTTCTCTCGTTACACAAAATTGTGGCATTGACTTTGGTGAGCCAATCCATTCCTAAGATGATGTCGAATTCTATCATAGAGATGACATATAAGTCCGCCCTAAATTCTTCAAAGACCTATGTTCAATTCTAAGTTCGAGACAATATTTTGATGACATTCTTTCTCCACTGGTGTTAATCACTAAAGCTTCACTAGATGGTTCGTGAGTTAAGTCTAAAGCCTTACAAGAAGCATGTGAGTTCTCTGCTGATTCCGAACTCGCCTGCTTCTTCCGACGGTAACATTCTCGTATGTATTTCTCATACAATTGAATCATGAATTCTTCCCATGTGAGGTTCTCGAGTTCTTCCTCGATCATGGTGCGTTTCATCGACTCCCACCGAAGTCGACTTCTTTCACCAACCTGGTAGGTGACGACTTCACTTTTTTTTTGTCTTCAAATCGAATATAGTTAAAATTCTTTCCACACTCGTATCCATTTCTCGGCATCCATCGGATCACCGGTCCATTGAACAATCGAGGTTTCTCTTTGCGAACCTTCCTTCATTCATGCGGTCCGTGTAACTCGTGAGTTATGTTCTTAATGGACAAAACCTCTTCCTTGTTCACGACCACGTCATCGCCATCGCCCTCGTCCTCGGCCCCTAACATTCTCTATCAGTGCGTCTTTCATTCTTGATAAGTTAACACCTACATGAGAACTAATCATAACCGTAATGGTGTAACTCAGTGAATCCTCAATCTTTTCATGTGACTTCTATGTTCAAACGCTTCTATGTGAAACAAAGTGAACTAGTTCTTTCTACGTTGTTATAGCGAAGCTATCATGACTTACATTTCAAAACAAATTGGGTACACACGCTTATGATAGAACCCATACCTTATTTCAATCATTTCGGGATATGAATCCAAAAATATCGCCATCAATCATTTTCGTTTTTTGTGGAAGCTATTATCATGTAGGTTCCAATAGCTTTATACATGATCGAAAAGATTTGAAAATCTAATTAAAATCAATTTCTTTTGTGTCGTTAAGGGTTGGGTTGTCCCAACACGACAATGAACTTAGATAACGATCTCATGCATGATCGAAAAGATTTGAAAATCTAATTCGACAATCAATTTCATTTGTCGTTAAGGGTTGGGTTGTCCCAACACGACAATGAACTTAGCTTATCTCGAGTACAATGACTCACAATGATATTGTGAAACAATTAAACAATTCACAAAACAACATATGAAAATAACTTGATAATTCACATGACAACTTTCATCAATGGCATACATGATTTCATAGTCAAAACTTTGAAACTTTTAAAATCATACCTTTGTTGATCGGTTGGCGTGGTGAGTGAGAGTCACCGAGATTTCAAGAAGTCTAGGGATACTATTCTAGACTCGACATGAAAAGGTTTAAGCGATCGAGACACGAAAGAAAACTTATGCTCGATACCACTCACACGCCCGGTTCTTGATATAACGGAAGCTCGTAAATCGAGGCACGATGAATAAAAATAATGAAAATATAAAGTAAATGAGTTGACTTCGAATGATCGAGGCAATAAACCTTAGGATTTGGGAATAGCTTCCTAAATGAAATGAAAGACATCGAAGGATGTAATCCATCAAAACAATATTTATCCTCGGGATCACAAGTTTAGTTTCGTGCTTCTAATAGCCAAATCGTCAAAATGCTAAACATCAAGGATTCGAGTCTAAGCTCATCAAAGGTACAATTCAAGTCATAGACAAGAAGGAAAATAAAATTAGAGTTAATTCATCACTGAAGTCTAAATACTGAATAATCCGTCAAAATCTGAGTGAACTCAAATCTCGCCTACCTGCGTCGGTAGCATTGATCAACCCGAAACATTTGGAAAATATTTGGGCTAAGTACTAATGTACTCGGTGGGCATGCATTTTCATAAACATTTCATAAATCCGTAAAAGCGGTTTATCCAATCATGATAACATAACTTAGAAGGTTTTAAAGAGAAACCACTTCTAAGCATGCAAAATATTTCATTCATTTGGGCCCATTGTCACGACTCTTACATTACTCGCTGATCCGGACCTCTAGCCACCGTCGGATCACATGCCCCATTATTGTCATCGGGGCGTAACCGGACAATTCATGACGTGCCGGGCGTATCCGCACAATCACCATAATAACATGATGTACTCGAACGCGTCCGCACAAGCACCCTTATAACGCCTCATGACTTGGTTAGTGCCCGATGGAGATCAACCCACCGAAACAACTAACGGTGTACACAATTCTCAATTAATGTATTAGATTAAAGAGAATCTCGATCGATTCTTATACGAGCCTTAAATGCAGTAGGCGCGACAAAAACATTTTATTGGATAAGCAACAGCATTTCATGAAATATCGTAGCATATAACTCAAATATACTTTTGTAAAGTAAGCCCACCTTGATAGGACAAAGCTCGACGAATCACTATCAGATAATCTAGGAAAGCGGCGCTAATCCCCTCGATTGATAAAACCTACAAGAAGCACTAATCTTAATAGGTCTCGAAAGCTAGCCTTAAATTCAAGTAAAGAAGGACACTAGCTTATGATTCGTTAAGCCCGGGTTTTCAAAATATAATTAAATTTGAAAACTAATTTATCTCGGCTAAGGCACCAACAATACCCTTGCTCGACTTTTCGTTTAAAAACGAATTAAATTTCATAATATTCCTTTGTTAAATACTTTTTACAAAAGTATAATACAATTAAATTGCATACTAAAATCATATATATATATTAAGGACTCTAACAATAAAACACATAATATAATTATCAAATTATGCACTTGTTTAACATAATTTAATTTATTTAATCATCATAACTTAATTAATTTCATTAAAAGAAATTAATTACATTAATTAAGTAAGTCATAATCATAAATTAAAGATAATTTAAACTTGACTTAACATTAACTTAATCAATTAATCAATTAAACTCAATAGTAATTAATTAATTAATTAACTTACCATAATTAAATAATTTAAACTTATAATTAAGTTTAAGTTAATTATTTAATTAATAAGACTTAATATAATTTAATTAATTAAGTCTTAAAGTTAAACCTATTTATTTAATTAATTAAAGTCTAAGATTTAATTAATTAAAGCAAGTCAAGTAATTAATTAAATTAAAGTTCAATCATTAATTAAATCTAAGCCCAACTATTATTTAATTAATTGAGCCCAAACATTTAAATTAATTAGGGTCCAATTACAAATAAATTACTGAAACCCAACTCACAATTTAAATTCTGGCCCAGAATTAAAATAATTCCATAGCCAATCAGCATTTAAATAGATAAATAGGTCCAGCCCAATCCTTTAACTAAATTCAGCCCATCTGATTAAATAAGAGAGCCCAACCCTTTTTATATAATAACTTGGGCCCAAATTTTAATTAATTAAAAGCCCATAACATTTAAACAGAACCATAGAAGCCCAAGGTAATTAATTAAATGAGCCCAACTCATTTAAATAGTTTAAGCCCAATACATTTTAAATTAAATAGCATAAGCCCATAACTCTCAAACTCTAACCCTAATTACATCCATTTTCCCCATTGCCGCTCCGTGTAGTATGGCTCGTCGTAGCGAAATTCGGCGACACCATTTTTTTTCTTTCTTTTCTTTCACACGTCTCTCTCGTCTCTCTTCTCTCATTCAACACACACACACATATGCGGACCACACACACACATATGCACGACGTCGTCGCTACCTCCACATCCGGCCAGCAACGTCGCCGGTCGTGAGTTGCGCGGCCGTCTCCGCCACGGCCTCCTCTCTTCTCGGTTCTCCCTCTCTGCCTACACAATCACACACACACGAACGCACACACACACCGGCGGAGACACCCATGCAACGGCGACCGCGCTGCCTGCCACCACCGCCGCCTCTCTCTCTCTCTGCTCTCCTCACTCACGCCAAGACACACACCCACACGAAACATATACAAAACACATACACGAACGCACACACAAACGGTGCACACACACATGCACGCACGCACACCCACGGCGAACCACGATCGCCATCGCTGTCGTCGCGCTTGGCCGCCACGCCGCCACCGCCTCGTCTCCTCTCTCTCGCCTCACCCTCTCGGTCCGTCTCTCTCTTTCTCACTCATACCACAGCAACACAAAACATATACATTCATATACACACACGTATACATACATATAGGAAGAAGGGGGATGGATTCAAGTATAAACCTTAGGATTCCTCTTGTTGATGAGGCTGCAGTGAAAGTGAATGAGTAAATGAATTAGGGAGGCTAGGGTTTCCAAAAAAAAAAAAATTGGAGAAGGATAAGCTTATATAGTGTATAGAATTTGGGCTATCCATGGGCTTCCATTTTGGGCCTCGTTAAATCAAAGCTCATTATACGATTTATTCTCACGGGCTTCAAATTCGATCCTAAAGACGATGAATTAATAATTAGACGTTAACATGATATTATTGATGATTTATACATAAATATATATATATATATATATAAATCATACTCGATTATTATATTATATATAATAATTCTCGTACTCACTTTGTAATATTTAGTGAAATAAATTCTTTTGTTGGAATTTAAAAAAATTTATTTCATCGGGCACGAATCATCTTATAATTCTAAGTTCGGAAGTCCTTCTAATCTTATTAAGAAAGACGGGATATGACACTAAGTGAAGAGTCATCTAACTCATTAAGTGTATGTTAATAAAGTGACTCTTGGAGTCCAAGAGTTATACCTATATTTATGAGTTATAATTATGTTATAATTAGTCATTTAGCAGTTGTAATTAGTCATTTAAGAGTCTTTAAGTAGTTATATGAATGTGAGGAGCTCAAGAGTTATTTGTAGCCTATAAATATGCTTCTAATCATGTGTAAAATGGAGATATTTATATAAAAACAAAATTGTCATTTGCTTTGTGAGTTAAATTCTCTTTGTAGAGTATTTCACTTGTTTAGGAACTTATCAAGACATTTGAGCAAGGTATTGTGGCGTTCAACCATACCGAGGTTCTTGGCTGATTATATAGTTAATGGGTCGAGGTTTCTACGCTCTAGGGGTGATCAAACTGGATTCTCGATCTAGGGAGGCCGATGCTTAACTCTTTTACGTGGGGTTCTTAGATCTTTATATCCAATGGGTCCTTCGTCCGTATGATTTGGTATCAGAGCAATCTGGTATTGATCCAAACTAGGGCTGACAATTCGTGCGTGTCGGGGTCGTTATCGTGTCGACACGATAACAGCACGACACAATAAGGCCAAACAAGAACACGATCCGTTAAGGATATGTCCGACACGAACACGAACACGATACAAAATGTACTGACACGAGCACGACACAAACACGAATATGACACGATTTCTTTTATGTTGACACGACACGAAACGATAAATTCAAATCAAAATTAGAAAATAAATTAATAAAAAAAATATAAAATATAAAATATTATTAAATTATATTAAATATATATAAATGTATATAAATATTATCGAATTACATGAAAACGATACGATCCGACACGAACACGGATGCAACAAGAAAATTATCATGTTACACGAACACGACACGGATTCGACACGAACACAACATGAAATTATCATGTTCTTATCGTGTCGACAGGATAAGGACACGAACATGATAAGGCTGAACACTAACCCATTAATTTTATATGTGTTTGTGCGACACGATAAGGACACGAACATGATAAGGCTGAACACTAACCCATTAATTTCATACGTGTTTATGTCGTGTCGAAAATTATCAGCCCTAATTCAAACTCTATCTTTTAATTTTTATCCAAAAAGAAGAAGAAAAAAATATTCTATATTTCATCTTCATTCTCATTGTATTGTTTCTTAGAAGAGAAAAAAAAGAGAAAAAAAATTAGTTCAAAATACCCAAAAGAAAATAAAATTCCTACATCATCCAATTCCAAAGTTCTTGTCCTCCAAAGACTGAAGTTTGGTGAGCTATACTGATCTGGTCTTTCTTGATTTGTTCTTATTACTTTTAAATTCCTACAAACGAGAATTGAGTGGTAAAAGGCTTGACATGTGAGATTATTTGAGGGGAGGTAAAAGCCTATATGAGTTATACACGAGTATTTGAGTGAGGATCATTTTGAGTGATACACGAGTGAATTGTGAGGACATGGATGACACAACTAATAAAAACTCAACTGAATTTGTGTTACAAGCCATGCGACAACAATTTGCTAGGTTTGAAAATATTTTGGAAAATTTTACAGATCGCTTGGAGAGGTTGGAACTTCGTACACCACAAAGGCATGAAGAAGAAAGATGGAGTGAAGCAGAAGATGATGCAACATCTATACATCGAAATCCTAGGCGGGAAGGAGGTAGAGGAATACACCGAAATGAAGTTGATCGTGACTTAGGAAGCATCAAACTGAAGATCCCTAAATTCCAAGGAAGGAACGATCCTGAAGCTTATTTTGAGTGGGAGCGAAATGTGGAACTCATCTTTGAGCATCACAACTACTCCGAGGAGAAAAATGTTAGACATGCTGCAGTTGAATTCACGGATTATGCTATAGTTTGGTTGGATCAATTGACAACAAATAGAAGGCGTTATAGAGAGAGACCAATTTCATCTTGGGAATAAATGAAAACCATAATGCTTAAGAGATTTGTACCATCTCATTATTTTCGTGAATTGTATCAAAAACTAAAATCTATGAATTAAGGTACTAAATCTGTTGATGAGTAGTACAAAGAGATGGATATTTCTATGATTAGGGAAAATCTTAATGAAGATCGAGAAGCAAACATGGTTCGATTCCTATGTGGGCTGAATAAGGAGATCGTAAATATTGTAGACCTTCAACATTATGTGGAGTTGGAGGATATGGTTTACATGGCCATGAAAGTGGAGCGGCAATTGAAGAAAAAGAAGAGAACCATCCAAAAGAGTTTCCCAACAAGTTTTCAATCTTCAAAGATGAAGGAGTGGGCATCGTCTAAATCAACTTTTGGGACCGCCTCTAAACCTCAAAATGAGACGTCAAAATCAAAATCCAATGAAGTTGAAAAGGAAAAATGTATTTCTACTTCTACTTTTACTTTTACTACTAGAAATAGAGATATCAAATGTTTTCGATGTCAAGGCATTGGACACATTGAATCACAATGTCCAAACAAAAGGGTGATGGTTCTGAAACCGGATGAAGAAATAGAATCTGAAAGTGAACAAGAGCATGATGGTGAAGAAGAACATCTTGAGGAGATCGAACCGAAACATAAAGAACTTTTGGTGGTTCGAAGAGTTTTAAGTGTGCAAATAAAAAATGACGATCAACAAAGGAAAAACATCTTCCACACAAGATGTCTAGTTCAAGGTAAAGTTTGCATGTTAATTATTGATGGTGGAAGTTGTAACAATGTTGCAAGTTTCGAGATGGTGGAAAAACTGAACTTAACATCGAAAAATATCCTCATCCATACAAGCTTCAATGGCTTAATGAATGTGGAGAAATTCGAGTTACCAAACAAGTTTTAATTTCATTTTCTATTGACAACTATAAAGATGAAGTTCTTTATGATGTGGTACCAATGCATGCTAGTCACATTCTCTTGGGAAGGCCTTGGCAGTTCGATCAAAGGGTGACTTATGATGGATTTCGCAATCGCTACACTTTCAAGCACAACAACAAATCTATCTTGCTTGTTTCTTTAACACCCCAAGAAGTTCATGAGGACCAGCTGAAGTTATCTCAAGCAAGGAGAGATCGTAAGGTTGAGGGCAAGAAAAATGAGGAATTTGAAGAAAAAAATCGAGTGAAAAAAAGAGTCGAGAAAAAGTAAGAGTGAGGGAAAAGAAAAACAAAATTTTTATTTGAGGGCAAAAGAATAAGGAATGCAATAGTTGAAGAAAAAAATGTCTTGTTCTTGGTGTACAATGAGTCCTTCTTTAGTACTAATGAACTAACCTCATCTTTGTTTAGTACTTTTGTGTCTCTTTTGCAGGAGTTTGAAGACGTCTTTCCCGAGCAAGAACCAAGTGGTTTACCTCCACTAAGAGGTATTGACATCAAATCGACTTTGTTCCCTGAGCTGTTTTACCGAACCGATCAGCTTATAGAGCCAGTACAAAAGAGACTAAGAAAATTCAAAGACAAGTCCAAGAATTATTAGAGAATGGAAAAATTCCTAAGAGCATGAGTCCATGTGCTGTACCGGTGATTGTTGTGTCTAAAAAGGATGGATCATTGAGGATGTGCACCGGTTATCGAGCAATCAATAAAATCACGGTAAAGTATCGCTATCCTATTCCTAGGCTACATGATATGCTTGATAAATTACATGACGTTGTTAGGTTTAGCAAAATTGATTTGAAGAGTGGATATCATCAAATTCGAATTCGAGAATGAGATGAATGGAAAACTGCTTTCAAAACAAAATATGGTCTATATGTGTGGTTAGTGATGCCTTTTGGATTAACTAATGCACCTAGTACTTTCATGAGATTGATGCACCATGTTTTGCGAAGCTATATTAGGAAATTTGCGGTTGTATACTTTGATGATATTTTGATCTATAGTAAAAATGTGGAAGAACATCTTGACCATGTACGTGTTGTTTTAGACACCTTAAGAAACGAATCATTGTATGTTAATCTTAAGAAGTGTTCTTTTTCATGGATAAAGTTATTTTTCTTGGTTTTGTTGTAAGTGCAAATGGAATTGAAATGGAAAAAGAGAAAGTGAAAGCTATCTTAGATTGGCCAATTTCTCAAAACATGGCACAAGTAAGAAGTTTTCATGGTCTTGCAAGTTTCTACTGGAGGTTTGTTAAGAATTTTAATACAGTTGCTGTAATACCCCGAAGATTTAAAGCCTAATTACGATAATTAAAATTCGTAAATTAGGGTTTCGTCTCGATAATTGATTTAGTAACTTATCGAAGATGGATTTTGATTATTCATAATATAATGAATTATTATATCATATTCACTAATGGTTAGTGAATCAAGGAAAATATTTATAAATTCTTTCGGAAGTAATATTTTAACGTCGATTGAATATCGATAGTTAATGTTACGTAATTTTTCTAAGTGACGAAGCTTATAATTAAATTTCATTATTAATGAAATGAATTAATAAAGTGATTACGACTTTATTACGACCATTTTGAGATGGTTCGGTTATGAACGTTTTGAGATGTTTTGAACGTCAACGTTTAGAGACGATTGGAAAAATAAGTCTAATGATCAAGGAATTATAATACTTAAATTCCTATGATTATTTTATGTAATTATAGTATTATTTAGCATCAAAATAATGCTAGAGAATTAAGGAATGATTATTGAATAAAGTTAGCATTTTCGAAAACCCTAATTTCGAAAATTAGGGTTTGACACATGAAATCTTTTTAATAATTTTTCCTATGATATAATTTATCATCTAAGACATATATTGTGCTATATAACTATAAATAGCGAGAAAATAAATATGTTACTATAAATCTCCTTATTGCCGTGAGCAATTGAAATCAATGTACTAATTGAGGACAATTTTTACTATCTTTGCTATGGTGTAATTAACGTACCAAGTGGGATAGTTAACACAAAATCCAAGATTATTAATAAGATAAATCAAGTGAATGTGAGATATTTTGTGAGATAGTCGTGTATCTTTGAATTGAGGTTGGAAGATTTTGTTAAACTCTTAATTGATGATTTTGCTTGCATTTGGCATTGTGTAGCATGACATTGTTGACTTGATTGCTTCATGTAGTTAATACTAAGATCTTATATCATGTATAAGACAAAAGAAAATAAAAGCTCATCCTTTGCACCTTGAAATGACCGATGCATGCTAGGTGATAAAAGTGAAGGATTTTATTTGTTTTGTTCAATGTGTAGTAAATATTGTGTAAGGATGACATCTTATTATTGATGAGTCACAAAGCAAAATTTAAAAGGCTTGCATTGTATTGTTGTGTGTGTACCGAGAGTTGGGCATGATTTAATATATTCCTTGGTTACTCCATTTAGTGTGATAAGTGATAAGTAGATATAATAGCAAAACATCTCACATCCCTTTTTACTCCATAATACCGTGAGCATTTGAGAGCAAAAGAAAGTGAGTATTCTTCAAATTAAATCCCAAACCTTGATACATAAATCATTTGCTCAAATTAATCGACACCGGTAAAAAGGTTAGTAATCGAACGAGCTTTAATTATACGTTAAAATTTTCGATTTCTAACCGTTTGATTTTAATATATATATATGCTTATGTTCTTGATGCTACAAGAATAAGGAATTATACTATCATGATTAGTTGTTTACTAATTATGTTTATATTAATAAGTATGATCATGTGTTATGAATTAATTAAAAGTTAAGCATGCTTTGAATTTATTGGTAGTGATCGAAAATTTCTAGAGTTGATTTGTTGATGGATTAGTGATGTATATTGATAATGGAGTTCTTGGTGAATTATTAGAAATTTTGTTTGGGAAATCATATGGTAATTAAATTGTAATTACCGAAAATGTTAGAGGTTTATATGTTGATGTATAAATCATGCTTAAGTGATATAATAGCATATTAATGTTGTGGAGCCTAAAATAGGTGCTATGTGAATTTATTAGATTTTTAGAAAATAGTTGTTCACATATTGAAAATTTTCGAGAATTATTAGAGTTGGGTACATAATGTGTGAATTGAAATTGTTGAATATTATGATGTATTAGTGTTGCATGATGATGATTAGGTATTGTGGAATTTTAGTGGAATTTTAGAAAAATGTTTGCTATATTAAAGTGAAGGGGCCGAAATCATAGGATATAGAAAATTGATGCCCAATTTTCCTATAGCTAATGTTAATACATATTAAGGATCCTATGATAATATAGAACATTATGTGATTTTATAAGAATTTTTGGAAGAATTTTTGAGGATTAAAGTATGAGGGCCGAAAGCTAAGTTTGAGAAATTAAGAGTATTAAATTCATTTTATCAAGAAAAATCATATATTATGTCCTTATAATATATTTTAGACCTATTAAGAATTTATGGGATTTTAGAAACATAGTATACTATGTTTACGGCGAAACGTTATGTTAAATAACGTTGGATATGAAATATAATATGTATTGTGTAAGTTAGGTGATACTTGAGTAAAGTATTGATCATGTTTATTGATTAACGTGAAAAATCGAGATTTATGATTAGATGATAAGAAATCGATTGAAGTGAATAATTCGAAAAGTATGTTAAGAAAAGTCAAAAACGTTGACTTAGGTCTAAACGTATGATATACGTTGAATAAATACGTTAATACGTGTAAAACGTATTAAATTTATAAGGATATCTCTTTTGTGAGAAAAGATTTCATAATTGAAATCATTTTATTGAAAGACGTTCGTATACGTTCAACGTTTAACCAAAAGGGTTAAAATGAGACCGTAGATCATATTATGTCTCTATCGAAGTACGAGAAAAATTAGTTAAGATACGCGATGAAATGACGTATTAAATTTAGGTAAGGGATGCGAATTATTACCTTATAAGTTATCAAAGTTTATTAAACTTTGAAAATCTCGAAAAACGTGACCGACGTACTAAAATAGTTTTTACGTAAAGGTTGGACGTGGATGTGAGCAAGCGACGTGAAAATAAATCATATTTTTGATAATCGACGATCCAGGTGGGCTTTACTCTACTCAAAATGATAAATGCTTACCAAATGATTTATTTACGATGCTTTATTCGCAAGAAATGATGAGAAATGATTATTTAATTACCTGCCCAAAATGTTTATGTTTTATGTATATATCCTATCCATGATCGAATGATGCATATTGTTGAGTAGCTCCCACTTATGAAATGGTGAATTTGTATCCTTGTAAGTACCCACAAGGATGATTGAGAATTCGTATCATGTGCCGGAGTGGCAAGGATTTTGTGCACTATTTTTGTGACTGTGTGCTGAAAGGGTGCTCGGCCGGTCACGGCGTCCGTGGGAGGAGGCCTCCTCTCCGGCGAGGAATGATCTATGGAATGATTTATGAGATGATTTATGAGATGAGATATGAGAAATGAAAGGAAATGGATATGGATCATACATACAAGGAAAAATGCTTGGCCAAGCGACGTTTACGGAAAATGACAGAAAATGTTTAGTAAGCACGAGTATTTCTAATAAAACCTCGTGTGTTACTGTGAGGGGGCAATGTAATTTAAAATTGATAAAATGATTTGGCATAAGTCCACTGAGTGCATTCTTGTACTCAGCCCTGCATGTTTGTTTTTAAATGTGCAGGTTGAGCAGATGATGGATGGAGGTGTGTTGAGCAATCGGAAGCCCTTTTGATAATGATGTTAGAAACATTGACTACACATCGTCATATGTGTATTCACATGCTTTTCCGCTGCAATAGAACTAAGTTAGCTTTTGATGTTGACAAATTGATCACCTTCAGATCATATGAATTCTCGTGTTAAGAATCTGTAGGTCTCTCCTCATATGTAAATTATGTATGTCTTGTATATAAAATGGTTAAAGCTTCTTAGTTTACTTGAATTTAGTCCCACAATTCTATGATTAATTGTATTTCATAATCCTTGATCACTGTTCCAAGTATTAGTCCTCGTTAATCCGTCCTTAGGATTAGAGGGCTGTTACAGTTGCTGCACCTTTGAATGAAATTGTGAAAAAAGATGTTGGTTTTCATTGGGGTGATAAACAAAAGCATGCTTTTAATCTCCTTAAAGAGAAACTAACTACTGCACCTATTCTTGCATTGCCTAACTTTTTTGATAAGATGTTTGAACTTGAATGTGATGTATCCGGAGTAGGTATAGGTATTGTTTTGTTGCAGGATGGAAAACCAATTGTTTACTTTAGCGAAAAACTTAAAAGGGCTCAATTAAACTACCCAACCTACGACAAAGAGTTGTATGCTTTGGTGAGAGCATTAGAGACTTGGCAGCATTACTTGTGGCCTAGAGAGTTTGTAATTCACACAGATCACAAATCACTCAAATACCTCAAAGGTCAAGGTAAGCTTAGTAATAGGCATGTCAAGTGGGTGGAATTCATTGAATCATTTCCTTATGTGATCAAGTACAAAAAGGGGAAGGAAAATATTGTGGCTGATGCATTGTCTCGAATGTATGTTTTGATCTCTACTTTGACTTCTAAACTACTTAATTTTGAGTCGATTAAGGAATTATATGTGAATGATTCTGATTTTGCTTCTATTTATTTGGCTTGTGAGCATACTGTAATTGATAAGTTTTATAAGCATGAGGGCTTCTTATTTAGAGAAAATAAGTTGTTCATGCTAAGTGTTCTATGCGTGAATTGCTTGTGCGTGAAGCTCATGGTGGTAGTTTAATGGCGCATTTTGGAGTTCATAAGACTTTGGAAGTTTTGCATGAATATTTTTTTGGCCTAGAATGCGGTTGATGTTGAAAGAATTTGTGAGAGATGCATAACATGCTTGAAAGCTAAGTCAAAATCACACTCACATGGTTTGTATAAACCCTACCAATTCCTAGTGCACCTTGGGAGGATATTTTTATGGACTTTATTTTGGGTTTGCCTAGAACCCGAAGGGGTAAAGGTTCTATTTTTGTGGTTGTTGATAGATTTTCAAAAATGGCACACTTTATCACATGTCATAAGAGTGATGATGCAACTCATTTTGTTGGTTTGTTCTTTAAGGAAATTGTCCGTTTGCATGGTATTCCAAGAACAATCGTGAGTGATCGAGATGTAAAATTTGTGAGTCATTTCTGGCGTGTATTATGGAATAAATTGGGAACTAAACTTCTGTTTTCTACTACTTGTCATCCACAAACTGATGGACAAACTGAAGTGGTTAATAGAACTTTGTCTCAACTACTTAGAACTTTGATCGGAAAGAACTTGAAAAGTTGGGAAGATTGCTTATCTTTGGCGAATTTTCTTATAATCGAAGTGTTCATTCTACTACTAACTTTTTTCCATTTGAAGTTGTTTATGATTTCAATCCATTGAGTCCGCTTGATCTAATTCCAATATCGATTGAAGAATGTGCAGGTCTTGATGGAAAAGCTAAAGCTGAAATGGTGAGAAGATTACATGAAAAGATGAGGCAAAACATTGAAAAGAGAACGCAACAATATGTCAAGCAAGCAAACAAGGGACGAAAAAAAGTCATCTTTGAACCAGGAGATTGGGTTTGGTTACATTTGAGATAGGAGAGATTTTCTTCTAAAAGAAAGTCCAAGTTGCAGCCAAGAGAAAATGGACCATTCCAGGTGATTACAAGAGTGAATGATAATGCTTACAAACTAGACCTCCCAAGTTAGTATAATGTAAGTGCCACTTTTAATGTTGCTGACTTGTCTCCTTATTTTGGTGAATTAGATTCGAGGACGAATCCTTTTGAAGAAGAATTGAATGATGGAGACGCAACCAAGCTACCTAAGGACAACAAGATTGGTCCTTTGATTATTCAAAATGGACCGATTACAAGGGCTAGAGCAAAGAGAATAAAGAAGTCCATGATGTTTTTGCTAGCTGAAATAAAGGCCCAAGTCTAAGACCAATCTACATTGGACCGAATGGTGAATATTATTCAAGTTGATGGGTTGACTTATACTTGAAGTGTGGGCTCACAATTACATCAAATTTTGGAGGCCCAATTGAAGAATAAAAGGTTGAATTTTCATGCATGAAGAAGAGGATAAGTGAAGAGTCAATCTAACTCATTAAGTGTGTTAATAAAGTGACTCTTGGAGTTCAAGAGTTATACCTATATTTATGAATTATAATTATGTTATAATTAGTCATTTAGGAGTTGCAATTAGTCATTTAAGAGTCTTAAGTAGTGCTATGAATGTGAGAAGCTCAAGAGTTATTTGTAGCCTATAAATAAGCTTCTAATCATGTGTAAAAGGGAGACATGGATATAAAAACGAAATTGGCATTTGCTTTGTGAGTTAAATTCTCTATGTAGAGTATTTCACTTGTTTAGGAACTTATCAAGACATTTGAGCAAGGTCTTGTGGCGTTCAACCATACCAAGGTTCTTGGCTGATTATATAGTCAACGAGTCGATGTTTCTATGCTCTAGGGATGATCAAACTGGATTTTCGATCTAGGGAGGCCGTTGCCTAACTCTTTTACGTGGGGATCTTGGATCTGTATATCCAACGGGTCCTTCGTCCGTATCACTTTCACTCATTTATGATTTAATCTTCACATTGTGATTAAAAAGTATGCTACTTATCAAAATGGGCATGCTTGATCGAGGCCTTCTGTTATATGTCATAACTCATATTTAATTATTGGTGTGATATACAAATAGTATAGGTATGAGCATAATTAGTTATGTCTCATTTGACTCACAGATTAAAAGTATTAGATTTATTGGTAAGTGCAAAAATTTACACTCTATCCCTAAAATAAATAAGTAATAAAGGTTAGAAATAATGAACAATATATTCATATAGAAAAAATATCAACAACTAATCAAGAGGGTGGGGGTGATTTTTTTTTTTTTACAAATAATATTATTTGATAGTAGAACACGATTTTCATACATGAGGTAAGAATTAGGTTAATAATATTTTATTATTGGATTAATAAGCAATATATTGTAGTCCACATTATATACTATATATAGATGTATATGTGTCTTACATAGGGATGGCAATCGACCCGCGGATACCCGAAACCCGCGGGTATCCATGATTATTCGTGGGTTTGGTAGGTATTTAGTATCCGTGGGTATATTCGTGGTTTAAAACTAGTACCGTTTAGTTCATGGATACGAAATGGTTTGCACTACCCGCACCCACGAAACACGTACCATGAATGCACTGCGAAAATACCATGAATTACCCACGAACCCGTGAAACCCTCTCATCTAATAACTTATTTTATTAATTAATTAATTTCATTTAGTGTTGTTAATTTGTGGATTTGAATTTTCATTGTGTTATTGATTTGTGGATTTGAACTTTATGGATTGAATGTGGAATTGTGGATTTGAACTTTATGATTTATGAATTTGTTAGTGATATTTTCGTGTTTTTGAAATGCTTGGTTTCGCGGTCGGGTGAAGGTTTCAGCGGGTAGTCCGCGGGTGGCGGTGGTGGATACAGCCGGGTGGCGGGTTCATGGTATCCGCCAACTCATGGTACCATGGTCGCGGTATGGTGGGAATCTCCTACCGTCATGGGTCACGGGCGGATCGCGGGCGGTGATCATTTTTATGGTCTGAGTGGTTCAAGACTATCCGTGCCCGCCCGACCCGATTGCCATCCCTAGTCTTACATTCAAAAAGAAAAAAGACAAGAAGAATATTTTGCGATAACTATAAAATCACTTTATAACAAATTTTAAAATATTTAAGTTTATATAAATTCTAAATGAGTTTCATAAATTGTTTAGTTTTAAAATTATACTTTGAATTTAATTTCAAATATTTATTTATTTATAATATTTATTTTGTAATATTCAATTTATATAGAGATAGACTATCAAATATTGTAACAATTTATATTTGATCATGAACTATTTTATAACTTTAAACAGGTTTGGGAGTAAAATATATAAATTGTAAATGAGTCTGAATATTAGTCGATATTTCTATGTGGAATAATCTGTATTTTTATTTTTAATTATTAATATTATTTTTATTTTTATATCTTATTTTGTATCAATTATTATAATAATTTATATTTAATTGGTAAACGTGTTTGAGTAATTCACGGGTATTACTATACGGGTTTGAAATGAGAAGTAAAATAATTTTAGTTAGATCATGTACATATATGGGTATATAAAGTATAATGGAGTCGAAATTAATTGACATACCAATATGAAATTTTCTATAATTGTTTTTTTGTTCTTTATACTATTTATTAATAAATTTTTGTTGCATATTCCAGGTTTGGGTGTAACAACTTATATTTATATTTAAACGGATTCGGGTTTATGGATATTATTATGAGTTCGAAACAATAACGGGTAATTATAAAATCACTTTTTAATTAGGTTTGGGATGCGTACGGATATATACATTCTAGAGGAGTCTAGGTGGTTGAACTCTAGCCTCATTATTTTAGTTTATCATCGTGTTGCACAACGATCAACAACTCTAGGTGGTTGAATCATACCCTCGTCATTTCACTTCATCGTCTTCCTTCATCGCAGTCAACAATTAAATATGATTGAACCTTAGCCAAGTATTTAATTATTTTTAAAATTTATACTTATAAATTACAACGTAAAGTGATTTTCCGTCGAAACTCCACCAAACATAACTTATAAATTAGATTTAGATGCATCATCCTGATATATAAATTGTTTGCTTCACTATGACCATAAATAATAGACATGAGTAGTCTCTTTCGAACATAGGATTATATCTATTGAAATATGTGTTCAACCATGATTAATAATCGTTGCAGACTCACGAAACACTAGCAAAAGAAGTACAAAAGTTTAATAGGTGAGGAGGATGGTTAATTGCATGATACAACAACTAACATGGTTTGATGAAATTTTTTACAGATTATGAGATAATTGTAAAATTCACTTTTAATACTTTAGATTTTTTATTTAAATTAGTATTTACTTTCTATATTTAGATTAATATTTATTATAATCTTTTTAAACATATATTTAGTTTAACTTCTATTGGTTTCTTTCAGATAAAGGAAGCGGAAAAATCGAAGAAATACCTTCATATTTCTTCTTTACTACTTCATATGAATTCTCGAAATATCATTTAAAATAAAATTATTTTCCGTCGAAACTCGACGGGTTACACACTATTTTTTTTTTCTTAATTCATTTCTTATTCATCTGTGAAGTTAATGTTGTCCCATTTTCTTTTTGGGACAGTTTGAAATCATATAGTTTATTATTTTTAATCAATTTGGTTTGATTGATAAGTCCTTACAAAACTATATATACTAGTTTTCCATGTTCAGTATTGAGCCATCTTTCGTGTAACTTTCTTCACCATAGATTTTGACTCAAAAGATAAGTAACGGTTCAACTTTCGAATCTCTTGGTTGAACCTATCAATATAAAGCTTTAAAAATAAATCATGTTTTTTTATCTTTTAATAATTTTTATGTGTATTTCACATAAATAGTAAATGAGTAATTCCAAAATCTCGACATACAAAATCAAAGAATACAAAAACTTTGGAAAGGGAATTTTAAGTATTAGATTGGTTGGTTCATTATTAATTCAAATTCTCAACAGATACCATATAGTATATTTTTTTTTTTAATTTTGAATCTATAGATAATCTAAATCTTTCGAACCTCAATACTATAAATATCTTTATTGTATAAACTAATTTCGATGAAGAAGAACGGACTAGTATACTTATCAACAGAATTTATGATGATAAAGAATTATCGTTTTTCAACGTACCACACTGCCACTAGCTAGAATGTGATGGATATTGAAATGGATGTTTGCACTCCACATCAACCTCGTGGAAAAGCAACTAATATATCTTTTTTTTTAATAACAGATTTATATTCACAAGAAACCTTATTGTGATTGTATGGTACGTAGAGTTCCAGAAAGAAGATTTTTGTGGATTTCTCGTCTTGAAAAAATAGAGGATTTAGCACTATTCATTTGGATAATATGGCCCCATTTTAAGGGGCCGAAATGTTTTAGGCATGAATTTAGGAATATATCTACCTCAATATGTGGCAAATTTATCCATTCCCAATAATAATAATGGATAAGCAGCCTTAGCCGCCAACTCTTGAATTTTTTATATCTTAACAAATTTTCCACTCCAAAAATATTATATGGTACAAGCACGTGGGTTGGGTTTCAATACAATTATATCATTTAGGTTGTCTCGTCATGTAAGTGAGATTAGATATAGATACTAATTTGTTAAAGATTGAATATTATTGCAAAAACATTCAAAGGTTGGAAAATAGTTCGGTATTTATCCCTCTGAAATTGAAATGTGGTTTGTTGAGTGATAGACTTGTTATAAACATTTATGAAACGTCAAAAAGAAAATTTTGAGCAAAGTTTTTATGAGAACATGATTTAATTTTTAAGCAATAACTTGAGCGATCTTGGATCAACTTTGCACATGAATTATGGCATTGGTTAGAAGCAAAGCCCGTGATGGTGATTGGTGATAACGAAATTCAAAGGATAAAAGAAAATAAAAAAGAAAAAAGAAAACTCAATTTGTAAAATGACTAGGATGATAAGATCAAAATGGCTGCTGTATGATGATATATAAATGCATGTATAATCCTTATTTATTTATTTATAATTTTATAAGCATCTTATAATTGGAAAGTGCAATGCTTAGGTCTCTTACTCATCCTAATTAGCCTTATAATTAATTAACTTCGGTAGACTCATTTTCACATATTAATAATCACGTCTTAAGATAATTTTGTTTTTAAAAGAAATAAAACTCAAAAAATTATTCAAATAAATAAACAAAGGGGAATAGTTTCAAATTGAAAATTCAAAGATAAAACTTGTGTGAGACTATCGACTGTACACGAATCAAGATCGGATACAAACTTATATAATAATTTTTATTAATAGTTTAATTGATGTTCAGAATTGGATCGAATTTGAATTCGTATTTTGATCCATTCCATAATAAAACGATTTCACATGAGACTTTCCCAAATCTAAGACCCATTTTTGAGAGAGAGAGAGAGAGAAGGGTGGTACTTCAAAGTGCAAATGGTTGGCCCATTTTAGTCCCAACATATGGATAATATCCTAGTTATCAAATTACACTCGTTTTTCTTCATAAAATCATCACTACTATATTGTATATACTTGCCATAAAATACAATTTGGCCCCATAGAAGCTAGCTAGCTGGACGATTTGACCAAAAGGAACAAGTTGAATATAACATGGGGTTTGGGTCCCATCTCAACCAACATCAAGAATTAGGGTAAATGTGGAGGTCACTCTATGTAACATGCATGCTTAAAAATTATTTATTTGTAAACTTGTAAGTATGATCGGTTGGTTGAATCTGGTCGCATTTTATTCGGTTATGATTATAGAACAATAAATTGATTCTTTTCTTTTAACGAGGATTTACTCATATTTAGGTCCAATTTATATTTTATAATGCTAAGTTGGCCATATATATAATGAACACAAATAAAGATATGAAAGAAACGAATCATGTATATTTGTACCGTAATCCCCATTTAGATTTTATTTGGCAAAAGCTCGTATTTTTTTTAAATGTATGTTTGCAATGAAAGGAAACTAAGTGGTCCTTTGCCTTAGTTAGGTCCTAATAAATGGAAGAGAAGTGGGATTTTCCCAAAGCTTTTATTTGTCTTTTCCAAAATGCAATAATGTGTAATGGGTGTTTCAAACATTGATTCTTTAAATATAAGCTAAACCTAATAAGATATTTATTTGAAATTAGGTAGTTAGGAACAATAATCATTGGCTCGGGAAAAATAGTATTGATGCATCAAACATTGATTCTTTAAATATAAGCTACTTAATTAATTAGAGTTAAGAATTAAAAAATCCATTACAAGGTGCACTCGCGATAATTATATTACAACGAAAATGGATGTTTTTGCTATTTGTTGTGATTCGAAGAATTATTGATAGTGAAATACCACAAAAAAACCCTTTTAAAATTATAGGTGAAGGAAACCTAAATTGTGCCTAAAACAAACTGATGAAAAATAGAATTGTGATTCCCGTCTTACAATGTTTTTCTAGTACAGTTTGCTTATGCTACATATTTTGTAGTTTATTGTATTATTGCTTAATAGCATCAATATTATTATATTTTTAAACTATAACAATAGTGTGAAATGATAAATAAAAAAAATCCCTCTATATCAATTATATAGTGATTAACTAATTAATAGCTTATTGAGTTTCCAATTTTTAGTTTTTTAATCAAAGGTAGGGGCATATTTGGTGTACAATATTAATATGCCTAAGTACTTAATAAATTGGAATAACGTAATAAAGTAATATTCTGCAATCGTATTATTTAAAGAAATAATTAAAAATTTGATTAGTATACTGTAAGAAAGTGATAGGATGAAAGCATCCAATCTTGCTGACTTTATTTCAATGTGACAATGATAGAGAGACCTCCAACTTTGCACCTTTAACCGGCCAATAAAATTAGGTATACAAAATACTATAAATATTAGTGCTCTTAAAAATCAAACTAATTTGTTGTACTCTTTTGGAGTAGTTGATTCTTGAATTGAACTTATCCATAATTTTTAGGATAATTATAGGATTAAATATTAAACTATGTGGTTTGTCTCAAAATTATTCTAAATTTTCTAATAATATCAATAAAAGACTCGAATTATTGACATTGTATCAAGAATATATTCTCTAATATTTTTATTAATAAAATGTTGATTGAGATTTTCACGTGGCAAAAATGACGTCGTTTCCACTAAAATTATTTTTAAAAGTTTAGGATGACTCTATTTAGTCATCTTTTTTGTAAACACAAACATATTTGATGTTTATTTTGTTTTGGTTAGTACTTGATGACCATCAAATGATGAATTTGATGGAAGACAGTAAATATATATGAACACATTTGATGTGTTTTTTAGCAATTGTTGTTGAACATCTTATTACATATGATATCTCTAATTTGCATAGTTAACGTTGGTGTGTGATTGAATATTAGATTTATATTTTCTAACTAGTTTCTTCCATTTTGTTGGAGTAGGATTTATATAATTTTTGCCTACTTATCCAAAGCTTTGTGAAGAGTCATTACAGAGTTTCATAAGTATGTAGTTGATAATACATCTTGAAATTTTTATTAAATATGAGATTAATATTTTTAGATTCGTGAGACTATCTGATAGCATCATTTCTATTGATAAAGAAAGTACTTCATGAATTTTTATTAGAGAAAATATTAGCATTGATGGAACTAGAATTATAATCAGAGTATTATTTCTACAACAAAAAAAATCCAAATACAGTATCGTACAATGTAAGTCCCATTAAATGTATTGTGTTATATCTATCAATTTCTTGTTACAGTCCTTAAAAGTCTTTACGAAATTCATTATGTAGAAATTATGCATCTTTTTTTTCGTCAATAGTCCTTTATCAAGTCTTGTAAAATAACATTATGGTATGCTCAATATAAAGCTCAGTTTTAATAATATTCATTAACATACTGAAAGCATGAGCTAACTTTTATCACGTGGAAATCTCAGTCAGTATTCCGTTAATAAAAAAATATTGGGGAAAACATTTTTGGTATAATGTCAATAATTCGGACTTTATTGATATTATTAAAAATTCAAGATATTTTTGGAACAAGTCAAATAATTTAAAATTTAATATGATAATTGCCATAATTTTTATTAATTATATTTTAATACATATTCTTGCAATCTTGAAAATGTTGCTTTCAGAACACCACATAATGTCCCTCTATGCAATTTGTGTGATAGGTATAAACTATTAGTTAAAAATGAAGTCGAGAAATGAAAGATCTACAAGTTAAGTTGAAGTCGAGCTCGAGCTTAATAATAAATTCAATTAATCTATTGAATTACCGAACTTTGAACCATTTTTCTCCGAATAATATGCGGACAAAAGGGTGGTTCTTATCTTCAATAGTGTCTACACATACAAACTCAAGTGCTTGGGGAAGGGGGTAGATTCTTTGGTTTGAAATTTTGGACTAAAATACGTTCTATATTATTATTTCTTACTATGATTATGATTATAACTAATAAAATAGTAAAAAGTAATTCTTAAAATGTGTGCTGCTAGGACCCAAAATGGCCATTTCAGCCCATATACTAAACTATGGAAATTTAGAATTTCAATGGGTCCTCAAATTCTGTAGTAATGGATCAAGAGAGGGCCCACCAAATGCATGCAGAAATAAATACATTTTTCTTTCTCTCTTTTTTTCATTTTTCCTTCCAATATTTAGGTGTTTATTTTTGTATATTATATCGAAAATAATCCTCAGCCACTTTGTTATTTGGATAATATGCGTACGTGGAAAACCCAAATTCTATCAATTTTGATTGGATGTGATTTTATCTGCCATGCAGTTTGGCCCCACTTATTGATGATGTGTCATCCCAATCTTTAATTGCCTACGAAAGCTGACCAATGTATTCTCATCTTAAATTGAGCCAATAGATTTTAAAAAGGATGAATGCAAAATTTCAAGATTTCTAGAAATATCATATATTTACAGGGATAATTCAATACATGGAGACAAATAGATTTCATAGATAAGTGACTACAGATGTGTTTTTGTTTGGGATTAAAAAAATTGCTCTCATAACATTGATATCAGATTAGTAGAGAAGTTTTAACCGCCAATAATAATTAACTTTGATAATATAATCATCTCAAACTTTATGTCAAGTCGATTGTATCACATAGTAGTAAATCAATTTATACAAATATTACGCATTATTGGATACATGTTTACATATAAGATTGAAACATGATGTAAAGTATATTAGGAATTCAAAAACGGATAAGAGATATATGAAAATTGGATAGATCCATAATAATTAGGAGTTACGTGCTTAAATCGAGCACTTGAAAATTAATGTTTTTTCTTATGATGGATGAAGAATATTGTGATGATCCTTAACAAGAATTATACATAGCTTTCATTTCATGTCTCTATACATAAATAGTTTGTTGAACAACTGTAAAATAATTGAACATAAAAGGGCTGCAGCTATAAAGTTTTTGTGTGGGAACTCACCAAAATACTAGTTGCAACCCAAAAGTTTAATTTTATTTTTAGAAAAACAAAGATAAAGTGAAATTCAAATCTTTTTTTTTTTTTTTTTACATAGTAATATTTTATTTTATCAACAACAATATAATGATAATGATCATGAGTATGCACTACATAAATAGTAATTTATCTTATTTTCTAAAACAAATAGATTTGATGTGGACCTGTGACGATGTTCGTTTACGAGCATTGATATTTTTCTTTAATGTAAAATTATACTTATTTTTAATTAAATTATGATTTTTATTTATCACAGTATACAAAAATAAATTACACATTTTTTAGTGCAAATAATATTTTTAGAATGTTCATTTGTCCACACTTACAGATGGCGTCATAGAGATTTTTGGAAGTGATTTTTAGATATTAATATAAATTTTAGAAGTGGTATAGACATTTGGTCAATTTAATACAAAAATTTAAAGGTCGTATCACGGTGGACTCGAACCCGAGACATTTGACCTCGAACATTAGCCACTCTACCACTGGCCAACACACGCATATGGTATAGACACAATTATGGAATCTCCCATTGTTGCTTAACTTAGATGTTTGAAAATCATCACAATTTTCAGTCTGAAAGCAACATCAGCGTGTCCCATGTTTGTTGGGAGAAACAGCTTGATTCCATAAAATCCAGCTAAAATCAATTATATTAATTGTTATATTACTATTTGATAAACAAAAAAAAACTCATTAATTATTCAGATGTAATATGTTTTTAGGTTGATACTGTCATAATTAATTATTGATACGATCTTTTACTTCATAAACCTTTCTGATTAAAAGAGTTAATATAAAACTTTCAAAACAGTACGTATCTATATAAACTTACACGATTAAAATTTTGAAAGTTAAAATTGAGTTTGCTGATTTTAGTTTACAAATATCAAGGAAATATGTGTTTATATATATAGAGTGGATTAAATGAGAACTATAATTTTTTTGAGAATTAAAAATTAATGTGGTTCATTCATTTTTTATAATCTAACGGTCAAGATTAATTATAATTTGTTTATTATCCTCAGATTTTAATAGTAATCATTTACCCTATAATCAAGGGATTTTATATATACATTTGTGTAATTGTTCTCATATGCACAATCTCTACGAGTACATACACAAAAATATGAATTACATGAACATAACAATGAATTAGATTGTGATAGCATGCACAAGAACTACAACTATATGAACTACAACATGAATTACACGAACAACAAAAAATATAATGTGAAAGATTCAAATAGCAAAAATTTAGGAATTTATTCTTATAATTAAATAATTATGAGTTGTCCGATCTTATTCAATCTAACTGTGGTTATTGGTTCTTAGTTATTATATAAGAGATAGTCCTTATATAACCAACCCCTATATATATAGGGCATAAATCACGTAGAAATGTAAATATTGAGAAATATGAAAGTTGCAGTGACCGTATAAAGTTGTTGTAATAAACATATAAATTTGTTGCACTAGATTCAATACAACATTTAATATGTTAAATCTAGTACAATAAATTTATACATTTAATACAACTTTTTTTATTTCTTACCAATATTTATATTCATATATGATCATGTCTCATGCATGTATATATATTGGCGTGTGTCTAATTGGGACGCGCAAACATTATAATTTATGTATTTTTTTTTTATTTTAAATTAAGTCATAGTAATGTTTACGCATGAAAAAACTTTCTGTCAAATCTCAACTATTTTTCAGGATTTCTAATGACATAAACTTTATCTTAAATATCAATATCAATAACTTTCTCTCTCTCTCTAAAGACGCGTATTTAGAATTTATAAAATTAGCAAGTTCTAATTAGTCATATTTTTCTGAAATTAACAGCTAAGATGTATATTGACTTTGATCTCATAATGCACTAACGTTGTTGCATGCAAAATAGAATAATCGAAAAATCTGGACTAACATCCATTATAATTTCATGTACGGATATCCAAATCCACATAAAAAATGTAATAAATATTTTCAGACATAATTTTCCATTATTTCCGGTGTTTCTTGGAAGCTAACTGAGTCAATCGTATATAAAATCCCGACCCCTTAAATAATTCACCTCCGATCCATGCCCATGCATTTAGGTCTAATAATATTCATTATTTTGTTATAATTTAATTATGGACTGTATTATGTACTTTTATATGCATGATTGGATTTCGGATTAGCTGATTTTCATATAAATTGTGAAAATGGTGCAAAGTGGTTGCCTGTAATTATGCAAACGATTAGTTAGTTGCATCAGGTGGCGGTCTAAAGCCAGAATAATAAAATTCGTGAAATTTATTTTAAATTGTGATCCTGTAACATTAAAAATAAATATAACCAAAAAATTCAGGAAGATGATCTAATTATAGTATTCGAGATTGAAATCGAATGGTTTGAAATGATGATATTGGAGTATATGATTTACAATTATAATCGTAAATCTACTTTGTGTTTATGTCAATCTTTTTGTTGACGCAAATAATTAGATTGAAATTTTAGTTGCAGTTACTCTCACCAACCATTTCCGCTACGATAGGTGGTGGGCGGCGCACTATAGCAACCCTATTGCTTTAGTTTGTTGGATTTGCAACAATAGCCAACACACGTCTTATTTTCAATCAAGAGATATATGGCTTTCCTTTCCTTTTCTTTTCTTTTATTTTTACTCTTTCTATTTATGTCAATCTTTTAGTTTGTTAAATAAGTTTTTATTTAACAGGTAATTGAGTTTAATATGGATCTTCAGCTCGAAAAATCAAAGCTCAATCGAGCTCAAGCTATATAACTTGTGACTAATCTGTTCGATTTGGCTTAATTATATACCTATCTAACGAATGAATTGGATCTGGTTCAGACAAACTAGATATGATAAAAAATACAAACATAAAAAGATATAATAAAAAAATCTTGAATAGGAAAAACAACACTCTAATTACTGGACTTTTCTTTTTCCATATTAATTGAGTTTTACCTTCACTCACGTTTACATACTGATGTTGTCATAGTCCAATTCAAACGTCTTCAATTTGAATTTTATTTGAAAAAAAGTTTCCAAGTCAATTTTTATATATAAAAAGTGATGCACCTAAGAAAAAGATTAGATGCTTATTATTCAAATTTTGTGGGCTTTAACTATTATAATATGGAATAAACTTCCAGAAGATTGATACAATGAAATCATCTAGATAGAGTTAGTATTCTAATATATCAGAACATGATGATTATACTGTGTTTAAGGTTTTTTTTACCCACATATTGTCTTAGTAATAAAATGGTCAAAAAAAATTGGGATCCACTTTATTTATGCATTTATAAATGAAGTTTCTCAGAATTTGAGTAATCACGTAGTTGTTTAAGGATTTGATGTTGGACTGATTAACTAAAATAAATAAAATACAAAAAATTAAAGCAGGCAGGATGAGTGGATCTGAAGAGCGGAACAACAGGTGTCACTCCAAATTCAAATAATAAAAATTAAATTGAAACATTACGTTCCATATTTAATTTAACGAATCTCGACTAGTAACGCTTTATAATAATCACTTTCTGTTAGTGCGTGATGAAATCGTATAGCGACTCATAAACTAACAAATATTCTCCCAATAGTAGCAGAGATAATTAACTAATTAGAGGAGTGACAAAAAGACAATTACCATTACATGGCCTAATCCATTCCACAATTATTTGTTGCAATAATTATATCTAAAGTTACATGCACATTTTTACAAAGTTATCTAAATAATTTGAAATCTAACGAAGACTCGTTTTATCTATGACTTATAAAGGTAAATTGCTAAAAAAATCTGAATATCGATCAATCCTTCTAGAAGGAAAAAATGGTAAAAAATGAAGAGAATGAGCTCCATGAAATTGTCTGTTCGGTAGAATTACAATCTCATGGTTGAAACGTCGGTAACTTCAAATGTTAATAGGGCTTTTCGAATAAACTTTTTTACGGACATCAACGAGTAACATGCAATGATGCAAATAAAGATGAATGAAGTGTGCATGTGTTGGCCTAGTGGTAGAGTGGTTAATGCCCGAGGCCAAAGGTCTCGGGTTCGAGTCCACCGTGATGCGACCTTTAAATTTCTGTATTAAATTGACAAAAAAAATGAATGAAGAGAATAAAAGACTATCTTTAAAAAATTATTTAGAGGGTGTTTGACTGAACTTATGAGCTTATAAGTTGTTGCAAAGTATTTGACAAAATAAGTTCCTAAACAATTTATAACTGTGAAAATAAGCTCCAACATCTTATAAGTTTTGAAAATAAGTTGGTCAACCCTAACTTATTTTTTCATAAACTTATAGCAATCATAAATTTAACAAAATAACCTTATTATAATTCGTTATTTCCTATACATACACTATCAACTTCATCTCTCGTCAATTTTATCTCTCTAACTATGATTTTCTCTCTCTAATTCACGATTCTTTCTCTAGCTTATAAGATGAATTATCCAAACACTTTAACAACTTATAAGCACTTGAGACATTACCTCTTATAAACTTTTAAAACATCTTATAAACTCTTGGAACTTATAAGCTCTCTAAAATAAGCTTAACCAAACACCCCATTAGAGTGGCACACACATCTATCTCAATTTATAGTAAATATTTTGAGAAATTTTGTTAAACCGGAATTGGATGGATCAATTCAATTAAGGTTATTCTAAATGTAGAATAAAAAAGTTAAATTGATAATTATAATTTTGATTATTGATAAAAATGAGGACTTCATGATACACGTACACCAACCACTACCATATATAAGGCGAAGAAGAAAATTAACAAAAATCAGATGCTATTCTCGGTCGCAAACTAATAATTGTAGGTAGAGTTGAGTTTGAATATAATAAGATAAGATATATTATTTTTAACGATTTATCTCTATTTATTTATTTATTGGATGTTATAATTAATTATTACATCTCCGCTTTGCATAATAAAATTGGAAATTTTGTATTTTCATTAGCTTGGATACTCGGTTCAATTAACTGGGTAGCTCATAAAAGATACTCTTTAAAAAATTAAGTAATTCAAAAAGTAGTATCTTTTTAAGAGCAAGAATAAACAGATACAGGAAAACAACCACAATATTCAAAAGTTTAATCCACACATTAGGGATACATTCCTAAATATTAGGGCTGTCAATTTTCGACACGACACGAGAACACGACACGAATACGCACGAAATTAACGGGTTAGTGTTCAGCCTTATCACGTGTTCATGTCCTTATCGTGTCGACACGATAAGGACACGATAATTTCGTGTCGGATCCGTGTCGTGTTCGTGTAACCCGATAATTTTCGTGTTGCATTCGTGTTCGTGTCGGATCGTGTCGTTTTCGTATAATTCGATAATATTTATATATATTTAATATTAATTATATTTTATATATTTTTATTTTATTTTATTTATTTATTTATTTTCTAATTTTGATTTAAATTTATTGTTTCGTGTCGTGTCGTGTCAACACGAAAAAAATCGTGTCATATTCATGCCGTGTCCGTGTCACTGCATTTCGTATCGTGTTCGTGTCGGACAGATCCTTAACGGGTCGTGTTCGTGTTTGGCCTTATCAGGTTGTGTCGTTATCGTGTCGACACGATAACGACCCGACACGTACAAATTGCTAGCCCTACTAAATATTCTAGCTAAAGCACGAGCTACGTAGTCGACTTTTCTTTGAAGCGACACACTTTGATAGGATCCATCCTTACCTAAGGACGGGTCTTTTTGCAGGCCGATCCGACTTGGATCCGTATTCGATCCGGACGCATTAATATTAACACAAAAACTTCCATGGGATCGACCTTAGGTAAGGATGTTCAAAATGTATCATTTATAATGAAAAAATATCATTTATAATGAAGATAATTTTTTTTTACATTGTAAATCAAAAATATTATTTGTGGTGAAGAAAAGTATCATTTGTATTGAAAAACAGTGACATTTATATTTTAAAAAGTATTATTGTCCCTACGTAAGGTTGACCTCACGAGAGTGTACCTCTAATATTAATATGTTAATTCGTAAATGATACATTTATTCAGAATAAGTGATACATTTATTAAGAGTCATAACCGATATATTTACTCATAACAAATGATACAATGATACATTTATTCACAACAAATGATACAATGATACATTTATTCAGAGTAAATAATACATTTATTTAGAGAAAATGATATATTTATTCACAATAAGTGATATATTTATTCACAATAAAGTGATACAATAACACATTTATTTAGAACAAATGATACATTATTTAGAACAAGTAATACATTTATTCACAACAAATGATACAATGATATGTTTATATATGATTGATCTGGATTGGGTCTACACATGAAATAACCCATCCTTAAGTAGGATCGACCATACCCAAGTTTTTGTGGTCTTCGAAAATTAATAACGTGAAACATTGAATTTATCGCAAGAATAAATTAACAATTAATTGGGGAAAGAGAAGTTGGGGATAGATCCTTTTCACTGTAATCACTTATATTAAAGAGAATTGATAGTATTTTCTAATTCAGTGGTTAATTATGAGATTTTTAAAATAAATTTGGATACAGCAAATAGACATATACAAGACAAAATACTATTTTACAACAAAAGTTTTTGTGGAAAATCTTCCCAAATATTTAAACAATACAATCTCTCTAGGTAGAGATTGAATTAAGTTTATGATTGAAATTCGATTTAATTTCTTTGAAGTATATATACACATAAAAATGTAGATCTTTAGAATTTTAATAAGATGATTTGTTTTACATATTATGCACTTACATAGTACCCCTAAAATTTTAATCAGACCAGATCGATTTTTTTTAACCAGTTAAATCATTAATATTTTAATTGCATGACTAATTTGCCCCTCCTACTTTTGGTTTAGAAAATAAATCATGGATTTTATTCCTTAAAAATAGGCAATAATTGTGTCCAAAATTTAAAAAATATTTTAGTGCTTATATTTCATCATTAGAAACTTAATTTATTCAACTCACGATTTGTTGCAATCCAAAATTTTCAGTTATTCTTTTTTTGGCATACTCAGAGACCTTAATTGATTAGCCACCTTGTTACAAACAATTAAAAGATGTACTTAATTTATTTTATTTGTTTCAAACTTAAAGTAATTGCATAATAATTGAAATAAAATTATACGAGGTTCACTTAACTTTAAGATATGAATTAAATATGTAAGTTTAGTAACATCTTTACGAAATTAAAAACATATATTCCTTAAAAAATATAATGATATAACACTTCTTAAGACGTTCTTCTAAATCCAAAATGCTTCAGTGAAGTTTAAGGTTAATTTAAAAATATAGTTTAAAATATGTTTTTTAATAATTCAAATGTTATTTTATGACTGATGTTTCTCCATGTGCAGGGCAACCGACATCCGGCTTCTAGTAGGGGCAAACAAAAATGATAAGATATTAGTGAATTTGATGCAAACTATTAGAAAATTAGTAGAAATAACTATAATTGAGATAATAGTGTCATATGTTGATCACATTGTTCGATTATTTCATAAAAATTATTGTAGTATAAAAATTATAAAATATTAGTGAAATTGATGCTAAAAATTAAAAAATTGATAGAAACAACTATAAATACGAGAATTGTATTACATGTTGACCACATTGTTTGATTATTTTATCTAAGATCAATTCGAACAGTCTTGATCACTAATTTAAATCATAATTAATAATTCATTTAAAATATTATAAGAAATTATAAAAAATAAAATTAGAATAAAAATTTGAAAGAAACCCCTAAACCCTTAAACCCCTAATTCCAGGATCACTTAAACCCCTAAACCACAATGATCATGCGATCGTGGGAATGCATCATACATGGAAACTTTACGCCCCTTAAACCCCTAAGCCCTAGACCACCATGATCCTGCAAATGCATAATACATGGAAAATTATAAACCCCTTAAACCCCTAAACCTTAAACCACCATAGTCGTGCGAATGCATCATAAATGAAAAACCCTAAACCCTTAATTAAACCCCTAAAGCATTAAATTCCTAAACACCTAAACCATTAAATCCTTAAACTCTTAAACCATTAAACCCCCCAAAATTTATATATACATATATATAATTATGTTAATAATATCACATAATAACCATATTGATGAAGCTTCATCATGATTTCATTATAATCATCTTCATTTTCAAATATTTCAACTAAAAAGCTTGTCAAGTCGGTTCTTATTTCAATTCATTGATTATTTAGTAATATCATTGTGTATCTATGAACTTTATTGATTAAATGCATATTCATTTAAGAATAAAATGCTTATAAAATAAGAGGCAACGTAAGAAACAGATAAAATTAATTTGTTTCAATAAGTGAATGTGATTGTCATTGCTGGATAAGGTGACAAAGAACTAAGGTTTTGAATATTATGGCTCAGGATGATCCCAACCCTAGTCCATTATGTTTTTTTTTTTTGTGTTTCTTAATGAATTTTTAACTTGTATTTTTTACAATCAAAATTTCAAAATTTTATTTCTTTATTATATTATATTATTCCTTTTAAACATGATTTATTCTATTTGTTTTCTATTTTTCTTCATATTTTTAAAGAATGTTGAACTGTATTTTTTTCTCATTTTATATTTGTATTATTCACACAATATCTTTTAAGATTTTTTTGATTAACATATTTCCTTAAAGATTATGTTATGTTGTAATTTGTTTTTTTAAGTTTGAAAAAAGAAAAAATAAGGAGAAAGAATAACAACGACCATATAAGAAGAAGAAAATTGGAAATTCAATAAATTATCAAAAAAATAATAAAATTTTGATGAGTGGAGCAAAATAATAATAATAATAATAATAATAATAATAATAATAATAATAATAATAATTTGTAACATAAACGGTAATTCAAACGAGTTTTTGAATATTCATAACTAAAAATTAATTGAAATGGTAAACGTATTATAAAATTGTAATTTGTAACTTTCCGCATCTTTTTTGGCATGATTAAAGATAATTAGTAACATTTTGTCGAAGAAATAGGGATTTGGATGCATCTCTTTTTAATTATTGTAATAGCTAATTGTAAAATGCAAATTCAACTTAAATGGAATAATCACTTAATTATCAGCTATGTTGTGAAATGACAAAATTATCCCTATTATATATGTACATATCATGTTGATTTATCATACCCTTCTAATAAAAGGTAAAACTCCAATCCTGACCCGTGATAAACACATGGTTCTTTAATATTTTCCAAAGGTGATTTATACACAAATTAATCAAACAAAAGAACAAAATCCATGATAGATTTAGTGTTTAATATATATTTAGACTTGATCATCGTGAAGGCACGGACGGGCTATTTTGGCGCGTCACAAAACAGCCCTATCACAATTGCTGGAACCTTCAGCCGTGGGAGCCACGCGCGAGACCGCGTTTGGGGTAAAAGAAAATAAGACAAGCTTAGTTTATTGGACCGACAATATATTGGGGATGTCTTACATAGAATCTTTGCGCACGAATTGTATCTAAGCTATTCTGGAAAACAGCTTTGTAGCAACAGCCAAACAGGCCTTGGTTCATCGGTTATTTCTTTTGTTTTTTTGGTTGTCTAACCTACATGTTTATTTGACATTATCTTTTTATTTCTTTAATTTTGTTTTGGAGCTAGGATTCGAAACTAAACTATCTTTGTTTAGAATAGTAATTTGATTGATCATTACTAAATAATGCATAGGGTGTTTGTTTCATGATCGTCGTTTGAAATCACCCAAATAATTGTAGAGAAGATGTTTTGAGCAAGTTTTTTTTTTTTGCAAGTGTGTGTGTTAGGCATTTGCCAACGTCACCTTCGTCTATCTTAATCTTGAGGGTGTCACTTCACGAATTAAACTACTCTTTTGTGAACTATGGTTGAAAATATAACCGAATATAATTTGAAATTATATACTTAAAAATTATTTAAAATAAATTAGTAATATAAATCATTATATTCTTTTGTACATGCTAAAATATAATTTTATTTAAAAATTGATAAAAAAAAAATATTAAGGACGACCAAATTTGACATCTTTGGGATGATTTAGTGTTTGTATTTGTGATTAGATATGAACACGAGCTCGAATTTTTTAATGTCTTTTATGTTGAATCTATCATACTAAATTTATTCTGAAAATTATATATGAATTGATTACCATAATTCAAAAGACTATAAGCTTTTCTTCAATGAAGAAAGATAGGCCAAGATTGATTTATTAATAATGAGACCATTCGTAATTTTGAACATATACTTGTCCTATATAATTGACAATGTAAATTTAAAAGACAATATCGAAAAAACAGGCTTTGGTAATCACGAATATAACAATTTAACTACGCGATAGCCAAGTATGAAAGCAAATAATTCTACAAAAAAGGTTGCCTAAAACTAAGAAAAACGAATAAAATTTGTAAATAGAGGGGGGGAGATGGGGCCCATTTGGTGCAAAAGGGTCCCCCCAATTTCAAACTTGACCATTTTTCAGTCTTTAAAAGCAGAGGTAGAACCACCAAATTTTTGCAAGTTTCAAAATCCCACATTCACTACTAAACAACACATTCAAAACTCACTTTGTGCCTAGTTTCTCAGTCATTCTTTATTACTCCAGCTAGAGAAACAAGAAAAGAAAATAAAAGAAAAAATTCCCAAAGGAAGGCCAGGTTGATGTTTGCCATATGTTTCTTGGTTGTGTGTTCCTAAAGATTGAATCTTTTTTGTTCCCATTTCGTCTAAGCAGCATATATTGAAGTGGGGTAGGGAAGAATATAGAAAAAAATCAAGTGGGGTGTTGAGAAAAAAAGGGATACCTCTTTGTAAAGTTGCAAATTTGTGAAGAGGGGCGTGGCATTATGAGTTTAAAGATTGCATTTTTGTTTGGTGTGTTGGTTTTGCTGAGCTCGTGGATTTCTTGCGGCAAAGCTTCTGTTTCGTATGATCACAAGGCCATTTCCATTAATGGACAGAGAAAGATTCTCATATCTGGCTCAATTCATTATCCAAGAAGCACACCTGAGGTATGTTTTTTTTTTTTGAATTTCTTCTCTCTCTCACACTTTCGCTTTAAGATTTTTACACATTTTTTATGGGGTGTGTAGATGTGGCCGGATCTTATTAGGAAGGCTAAAGAAGGTGGCTTGGATGTAATTGAGACTTATGTTTTTTGGAATGGGCATGAGCCTGAGCAGGGAAAGGTTAGTTTTGTCTTTCCATCTTTTTTTGGGTGTTGAAAGTCTTCCTTTTTGGAAAATTTGTTGCATGTGTCGTGTCGTAATGCTATTTGCTTTTTCTGTTTGTAGTATTATTTTGGGGGAAGATATGATTTGGTGAAGTTTATTAAGCTGGTGCAACAAGCAGGGCTTTATGTTAATCTCAGAATTGGCCCCTATGCTTGTGCTGAATGGAACTTTGGGTAATTATGCAATTTCAATTTCACTGATATTTTATTTTCTTTAATAAGCAAAATCATTTGATATATATGTAAATTATTTGCATCTGGATTTCAGGGTTTTCCAGTTTGGCTGAAGTATGTTAAAGGCGTTAGTTTCAGAACTGACAATGGGCCTTTTAAGGTCTGCATACCGATTTTCTTGAGATACGCTCTTTTGATATAATGAAGTCATTGAATTATTTGAGATTATTTGTGTCTAATTTGTGTCCAATTTATGGTGTTTGCAAAGGCTGCAATGCAAAAATTCACTACCAAGATTGTGAATATGATGAAGGCTGAAAGGTTGTATCAAACTCAAGGTGGTCCGATTATATTGTCGCAGGTTGTTCAAGTGCTCTGTTCTACTTCACAATTTTTTTTTGTTTTTCATGTATATTGTTTTTCTACATTAGTTAATAAATTGAGAGATTTCTTGTTTGTGTTGGGATAGATTGAGAATGAGTATGGACCAATGGAATACGAACTCGGTGCACCTGGCCGAGCTTATGCACAGTGGGCAGCCAAAATGGCAGTGGATCTTGGCACCGGTGTTCCATGGATCATGTGCAAGCAAGACGATGCCCCCGATCCAGTTGTAAGTGTTTGACCTTTATTTGGATTGGGTTTTTAATGCTTTGCACATAATGTTCCCTAGTTCAGTAATCAGTAGTGATGTTAGTGTTATTGTTATAACTTATGTGTATTACTATTATATTATCAAAATGTGCAGTCATCGACATATTTAAGATCTTGTCACCTCCTGCACATGCTTTGCCTTCCTCATTTCATGCCAATATGTTTTTGCATTGACTTTCTAGTCACTGACATCTGAATATTGCCTCTGAGTAAAATATTACGCATGTATCTCCATTTTCGAGTAATTCCTCTTGTATTTTGAGGAAGAATATTTTTAAAATTCGAGCTCCATCAAGTTGGGATATATAGCAAGTCTAGATATTCTAAGATCATTTTATTGCACAAATATTATCTGAATCTGTGTTTGACATGTGCTTTGATCGTGCAGATCAATACCTGTAATGGTTTCTACTGTGATTACTTCTCTCCGAATAAGGCTTATAAGCCAAAGATATGGACTGAAGCCTGGACTGGCTGGTAACTTTTGTCGTAATTTGAAATTTCATTATGTTCAAATTATCAAGAATTATTTTTTGTATTCGCTTGCAATAATATCTTGTGACATTTTTCTACAGGTTTACTGAATTTGGCGGTGCAGTTCCATATCGACCAGCTGAAGATTTGGCGTTCTCTGTTGCAAGATTTATTCAGAAGGGGGGCTCCCTCATTAACTATTATATGGTAATTTGACTGCAGCAGGAATTTGCTAGGTAATTGCAACAAAATCATGGCTATAGCTAAATTTATCTGACAATTTTCAAAATTTTCAGTATCATGGAGGAACAAACTTTGGCAGGACAGCCGGTGGTCCATTTATTGCCACCAGTTATGACTATGATGCACCTCTTGATGAGTATGGTATGCATTCAAAATCAGATTCACTTTTTTTTTCATATTTATTTTTTTAAGTGAGTATTTATATAATATAATAGTGCATGCAGACATGCATGTTGTCTCCTAATATTCTGCTGACAAAGTTCATGTAAATTTGAAATGAATTAAGTGGGAGTTGACTAAACTTAAATAGTTAAATATTAATCTTTCTTAAAACAAAGATTTTTTTTTGCATATACTGTCAGTTCATGTAGTACCCTGCCACATCATTAGACTGGGATTTCTTCAACAAGTAGTTCAAGCATATACGACAAAGTGATAGTTGTAAATCTCGATATCACTCCTATCACGAGCTTTCCATTTTTGGTTTTCATATGTGATGACAAATTAACTAACCTTATACTGAACATAAAAGTCTTTTTTGAAATTTAACGGCCAAAAGTTGATCAGGACGTGTATACATACCGTGCTTTCCATATTCGTTTGCCTCAAGGTAGCCGGTTGTAACGCCATGATTTCCAAAAGCCCTTGTCTCCAGCTTTTGTCTATCGAGAGCTGATGGATTAGTCCATGAATTTTCTTGTCGCTATCATGCAGGGCTACTGAGGCAGCCGAAATGGGGCCATCTAAGAGATTTGCATAGAGCAATTAAACTTTGTGAGCCAGCTTTGATATCTGGAGATCCCACTGTTATGTCACTCGGACACAACCAAGAGGTTTGATCCTGTCGTTTTTCCCTGACTGGAATCTTGTGTCCGATGATGATAAACGCTGACACAAACATCCAATATTTCCGTGCAGGCTCATGTTTTCAGATCGAAAAATGGAGCTTGTGCTGCTTTTCTTGCAAACTACGACCAACATTCAATGGCAACGGTCTCCCTGTGGAATAGGCATTACAATTTGCCTCCTTGGTCTATCAGCATCCTTCCTGACTGCAAGAACACTGTTTACAACACAGCAAGGGTAAGAGAAGTAGTCCGTTTAATATAATTTATTTCCGTGTTTATGCTTGAAGAATGTATTTACAATTCATACCGTTTTGAATTTTCCATGAGAAGATTGGGTCTCAAAGTGCACAAATGAAGATGACCCCTATCAGCAGAGGATTCAATTGGCAGTCATACATTGAAAATACAGCATCATCATACGATGAGAGTTCATTTACACTGGTTGGATTAAGGGAGCAGATTAATACAACCTGGGATAAGTCTGATTATCTGTGGTACACTACAGAGTAAGTGCACATTTAACTTTGAGTGATCATGTTCATTTCCTACGAGACCCCTCTAACTTACCTTTTTGTCGCTTGTTGCTAATATCCAGTGTGAGGATCGACTCTCATGAAGGATTTCTAAGAGGTGGCAAGTGGCCTGTTCTTACAGTCAGTTCTGCTGGCCATGCTCTGCACGTATTTATCAATGGTCAATTATCGGGTAGGCTATCCAACTTGCAATAAAATGTCAATTTTTATCTATTGAATTCTGCTTGAAAGTAACGGTATGGATCAAGCCAAGTGAATGCTGACCAAATCTGACATCTCCCTGTACCCAATTTATTTTCTTGAAATCCATTCAACGGGAGAATTAGGCCTTTAAAATTGATGTTTATGATTCTGATCGAATTCCTAGTTTTATAAGAGCTACTGTTGAAAACCAGCCCTACCATAAGCCAAAATGACCTAAATAACGTGCGTGGAGCTTGCTATGATGACATATTTACTCACCACATGTTTGTAATTCTTGCAGGAACTACCTATGGAAGTCTAGATAGGCCTAAACTAACTTTCAGCAAAGGTGTGAATCTACGAGCTGGTGTCAACAAAATATCTCTGCTGAGCATCGCAGTTGGGCTTCCGGTTCGTCTCTTTTCCCTTTCTCAAGCTAGGCCATCTTTCTAACAAAAATACACTGTTAAAGAAAACTGTTTCTAGATGATCTGTTCAGGATCTTGATTTTGACGTGTTTTCAGAACGTGGGGCCTCATTTCGAGACGTGGAATGCTGGCGTCCTAGGCCCGGTTTCACTTAGTGGCCTTAATGAAGGGAGAAGAGACTTAACATGGCAGAAATGGACTTACAAGGTATGATTGTGATCATTTGAGCCTCTCTCTGTCACCCTAGTCCTGTTTCTTCTCATTAGCAGTGTTGTTTTGGACAGGTTGGTCTGAAGGGGGAAGCTCTAAGTCTTCATTCGCTCAATGGGATCTCGAACGTTGAGTGGGTCGAAGGATCATACGTTGCGCAAAGGCAACCATTGACGTGGTACAAGGTGAGTACATTTTGCTTAGAAAATATTGGTGCTTTGCTAATATTTGTGAGAGGGTAGGTTCACTTAAGCATGGTTGGTTGTTGGCAGACGACTTTTAATGCTCCGGGAGGAAACGAGCCATTGGCTTTAGACATGAACACGATGAGTAAAGGTCAGGTGTGGATCAATGGTGAGAGCATCGGGCGCTACTGGAATCAGTACAAAGCATCTGGCAACTGCGGCGAATGCAACTATGCCGGTTGGTTCAGTGAGAAGAAATGCCTCAGAAACTGCGGCGAAGCTTCTCAAAGATGGTAATTCAAAAATCTACGTTGCTCGAATCGAACTAGATCCTGTATTGCATCTACGGATAACAGCAATGTGTCAAGAAAAATTAAAAAATCTTGCCATGACTTTCCATAAGCAGAATTTGGTAGGATTTTAAATATTGTTGATCATCTATAGATGCAATAGAGAATCTGTTGTGCTTTTATGCTTGTTTTTAGACCATATTATTTGTTGATCGAACATGGAACCCTAACCCTACCTTTCAGGTACCATGTTCCTCGCTCCTGGCTCCGCCCAACGGGCAATCTTCTCATTGTCTTTGAGGAATGGGGAGGGAATCCGAGCGGTATCACTCTAACGAAACGAGAAGTGGCAAGCGTATGCTCGGATATGTATGAGTGGCAGCCAACCCTAGTGAACTATCAGCTACAAGCATCAGGGAAGGTGGACAAACCATTGAGGCCTAAAGCTCACCTATCATGTGATGCAGGGCAGAAGATCTCATCCATCAAATTTGCTAGCTTCGGCAACCCTCAAGGTGCCTGTGGCAACTTCCGACAGGGAAGCTGCCATGCGTTCCATTCCTACGACGTTTTTGAGAAGGTACATTAACGTCTTCCCTCTATGTCACTACTCCATCTTTTAAGATGTTTCTTAACCTAACTTTAGACTTTCCCTTACCCTAACTGGGCTTTTGCAGTACTGCATCGGCCAAACTTCTTGCACGGTGCCCGTGACACCCTCTATCTTTGGAGGCGATCCATGTCCGGGTGTCATGAAGAAGCTCTCCGTGGAGGTCGTCTGCAGTTGAAGGATCCGTCATGCTTGTTTGATGTGATTGTTTTCTTCGGGGCTTTGGTGAGTGAAGTTGTACATAGACATACATACAACACACTGTCGAGTCTAGAGCCTTTGAAGATTTTCAAGATCATCATCTTTATGTATATAGCTATACTTTGATTTTATGCAATTGTAACACGGTGGAGTGAGATGGGAATGGAATGCGCGTCGAGACACACAAAAGTGAGTCCGCCCGAGTTCATCTCTAGTAGGTTAGAACAACATTGCAAGCTCTCTTGACTTTGCTGGATTTCGAAATTGTATGTTTCAATGTGAATGGAGCAATCATTCATTGCTTCACCTTTCTAGAAAATATGTTTTGCAAGTGTATCAACATACTTCATATCTCTCTGTCATTAGTTTTCGAGCAAAAGAAATAGTAAATTTGATGGTTATGAAACTTATGATCTTGAATTCTATTAGTACTTTTTTGTTCGAGCTTGTTGCATACCTTTTAGAGTCACATGCACTGTGACTCTTGCCTCAAACACAAGAAATTTTGAGTCATGAATAGTTTTGCTGATCAAATGAGTGCCACTAACTAGTCTGTTTCAGATGATGATCTTATTAAATACATTTAAGCTAGTTTGGGATTTGTTTATGGATTAGTAGTTGTTTAAAGTAGATTAAAATTATTAAGCTAAAAATTGTTCTAGTTTAATGATGGAGATTGAAAATTAATTATAATTAATTCTGATACCAATTTTGTAACTAAATATCCGTTCGGACTTTATATAAGCATTCTTGTGAATGCAATCAATTCAAATTCGACACATTATATGTTTGAAAAACTTTCGAAAATACATAGAGCACATTATGCGTTTCGGATTTCAAAATCTTATTCATAAAAACTGCAGCTGAGACGTGGCGTGACCCATTATTTTAATTAATTACTAAAGAATTAATATGTTTCCGGAAATTTAATATATCAACATAATACTAATTTAATATGACCGGAAATAACAAATTAATTCAATTTCTTGAATTAATTTGTTGTTTCCGGTCGAATAAACCATCTTTCCGGTCGTGAAGCCTTCTCTCCGGTCGACCGGAGAGAAGACTTCATCGACCGGAAAGATGGTTTATTCGACCAGAAACAACGATTAATATGTATATATTGGAAAATTTTATGTAATTCAAGATTTAATTTTATGTTTCCGAAAATTTTATGTTTCCGGTCAAGATTTAATTTTATGTTTCCGGTCAAGATTTAATTCATATTAAATTTTATGTTTCCGGAAATTTAATATAGCAACATAATACTAATTTAATATGAATGGATGAAATTAATATGTTTCCGGAGTTTAATTAACATAATATGTTTCCGGAAATTTAAATAATTAATATATTTCCGGAAATTTAATTATATGTTTCCGGAAATTTAATTAATTACTAAAGAATTAATATGTTTCAAAATTTAATATATCAACATAATACTAATTTAATATGATCGAAACAACAAATTAATTCAAGAAATTGAATTAATTTGTTTTTTCCGGTCGAATAAACCATCTTTCCGGTCGATGAAGTCTTCTCTCCGTCGACCGGAGAGAAGGCTTCACGAACCGAAAGATGGTTTATTCGATCGAAACAATAAATTAATTCAATTTCTTGAATTAATTTAACCATCTTTCCGAAAATGACAAACTAATATAATACAAAAGGATCATTGTTAATGTTTATGAATTAAACCATCTTTCCGAAAATGACAAACTAATATAATACAAAATAAACTATCTTTCCGGAAAATGACAAACTACTATAATACAAACTAATAAATCAATGATCCTTTTAAATTTGTTGTTTCCGGCCTCGGAGAAAGGCTTCACTGACCGGAAAGATGGTTTATTCGATCGAAACAATAAATTAATTCAATTTCTTGAATTAATTTAACCATACAAAAGTTACTAATTTATACTATCATGTTTAAATTAGTTATACCATACACTCACTTCAAGACAATGTTTTTCTGGTAGAATATAACAACGCTTCTAACTATTCTAAAAGTTGTTGCAGGTAGTATTGAAAGAAAATGTTAGAAAATTTTGTGTAAAAAGAACTAAAGATGTGCTTGGTATAAAGGTATGAATTGAATGAAGGAAAGAAATGAATGTTTAATCTCATGGGTTAGAAATGAATAATAATGTCTAATTTTATTGGAATGATGATTCCAAATGAAATGGTTATTTTTAATGAAAAGTTATACCAGGCCAATGAAAGCGCCTTCTAAAAGAATAAACACGTTAACAAAATGAACTATTAATTGAGTACATTTTAAAATAGAATATGAGGTAATCTTCATAGAGGAACACCATACTAATTAGGAAATGTGAGATTCATACTCAGATTTTTTTAATTAAGTATGACCCACACGCATCCTCACATAAGATTTTATCAATATGATTTGTGTGATTAAAAATTATAATTATGTAACACACAAACATAAACTTATAAATTAATTAACTACACACACACACATATATATATATATATATATATATATATATATATATATATATATAGGGATGAGTTATAATACAAACCCCTTAAAATAAGAAATAAGAATTCATCTTGATCATCCATTTGCCATTAATCAATGGTTCAAGATTGTTATCATTCCCTATAATTAAGGGACGGTTATTTTCGTAATATTCTCAGAATTACCATTATACCCTAATTTGATTTAATCACAACCACACATCTTCAAAAATCAATGGTTCAAATTTGTTCTCATTTCTTATTTTGTATGTGTTTTATTTGAACCCAATCCTATATATATATATATATATATATGTATAATATTGCTTGAAAAATGTGATAAGAAAGTATTTGTGTAAAGGAAATACAAGATCATTGATATTGAATAAATATTAATTATGTCAAGTCATCATGGATATACATGTGGATCGTCCACATATACTGATTATGTCATGACATGAAGATGTCAAATCATCATGAGAGACCCAAGATACAAGTATGTCGTATAGATCTGCTACAATAAAATAGGAAACATCATCGTATATGTGAATAACCACAATTGGAAAGACTCATGTATTTGGATAAGAGTTGACTCCTTACATATTCATCTGTTACGAAATATACGACACATGTATCTGGGGATCCATATATATATATATATATAGAGTTTGGTTCAAATAAGAACCAATTTTAACGTGAAAACTAAGAACTACGAAAACAAAATGAATATGCTATGAAAGTTAATGAATATCTGCGAAAGTTAATGAATCCAAAATTCGAATTTTCACCGGGTTCGAATCCCATGAGAGCGAAAATTCTATTTTTTTATTCATTAACTTTCGCAGTGTATTCATTTACTTTCATAGATATTCGGCCTCTCCTTCATCATAATAAAATGATTTTACGTTAACCTTCCCCTATATATATATATATATATATATATTATATTCCAATAAGGTTTTGGATCACTTTATCTCAAGTCATACTTACATCTATAAATACACTCGCAATTCAAGGGTCTGGTATACAGTTCTAAACTGAGCAATAAGCCTTAAGCACAATATATCGCTGACTTGAGCATCAGAGTGTCTATCTACAGACTCTCTTCGCATATGTTGTGCAGTTGATTCGATTCTCATATATTCTGACGGTTCTATAAGATATTCCGGTCATGTGTTCATTACTATTGTTTAGTTATTATCACAAGGTATACTTTTATATATATATATATATATATATATATATATATATATATATATATATATATTTATTATTATTTACGAATTGAATATATCAATCATTATTAGCAATTTTTAGACTAATCATCTCCAGTCGATTCAACAAAAAGTTATTCCCTTACAGCTGCGGAAATCCCCAAACAGGAGATTTGTGAGAAACACAATATATGTAATTGAAGAGTGGTTGAAGAAATACCTATCCTCTAACAACAAATCTAGACTAATACTAATGGAGTAATAGTACATTCATAGTAGGGTTGACAATTCGTGCGTGTCGGATCGTTATCGTGTCGACACGATAACGACACGACACGACACGATAAGGCCAAACACGAACACGACCCATTAAGGATCTGTCCAACACGAACACGAACACGACACGAAATGTACTAACACGGACACGACACGAACAAGAATATGACATGATTTTTTTCGGATTGACACGACACGATAACGACACGAAACGATAAATTAAAATTAAAATTAAAATTAGAAAATAAATTAATAAAAATATAAAAATATAATTAAATTAATATTAAATATTTATAAATATTATCGAATTATACGAAAACGACACGATACGACACGAACATGAATGTAACACGAAAATTATCGTGTTACACGAACATGACACGGATCCGACACGAAATTATCGTGTCGACACGATAAAGACAGGAACACGATAAGGCTGAACACTAATGTAATACCCCGAGAAATTAAAACTTTGATTTATTAATTTATTTAGTTAAATCGAGATTTGAGTTTAGAACGATTATTAAAAATTTATAATAGTCGACGTTTCGATTTTATTTTGAACGAGAAAATTTAAACGAATATCGAAGAACGAATACAGTTATAAATCGAACCAGATATTTTATACTGGATAAATTATCTAATCAAACCATATCATTTCAAATCCCCCAAAAGCCTCCACTTTTTCCCTACATACCTATTTTTTAAAACTTCATCATCACACCTCTAAGAATCCTATGGAAACTTTACAGCAACACCCATATCTCCTCTCATGTGTAATTATTCAACCCACATTTTCCCCACTTTCCAAACTTCTCGACAACAACAGAAGAGAACCAACAAAAATGTAAGGACTTATTTCCTCTGTATTTTTCATCTTCTTACAAGATCCAAGCTAACAACTTGTAATACTTTGTTGTTTCAAGAAATTGTTATCCCTCTTATCAACACAACAACAAAGCAAACTCATACAGCCTACTTCATACAGGTTCAATATCACCCAAACTCTCTCTACTAAAATTTTTATGCATTTGATAAACGCGCTTTTTACTCGTTTATTGTTGATATTTTAAGATGAAATTAGATCTATTAAGTGCGTTTATGTATTTGATCTTAATGCTTTTATCTATTTTTGGAAGATACTGCTCTTGGGTTCCCCTTTGGTGTTGTGTAGGCTTATAGATTGATAATCGAAGCATGAAATGAAGAACGAGCCAAAGGAGGAATAGAACAGGGGCTAGCGGCCTTCCTAGCGACCGCTAGCCCAATCGCGAGCTTAAGAAAGAAATTCGCCCAGAACCTAGCGACCGACCTCGCGACCGCGAGGCCGGCCGCTAGGAAAGACACCGCGATCGTGAGCCCCGCCCGCGAGAGCCAAGGAAAAGCCTCTGCCCGATTTTCACGACCAAGGCTAGCGACCGCGAGCCCGGTCGCGAAGCACACCTAACGGGCGTGAGTCCAGCCGCAAGCCGATCGAAGAAACGCGCGCACAGATTCCTCGCGACCGAGCTAGCGACCGCGAGCTCGGCTGGACCAAAAATTAGGGTTTCGCCCTTTGCCTATAAATAAGGCATTCGCCCCCTCGCGCCCGAAGACTCTCCAGCACGTTTTTACTCAGTTTTTCTTCAGTTTTTCATATTTTTGCACTTTAGCTTTGCTTTGGATTCATCTAGCATTAGTTTTTACATTATTCTACATTAGTTCTACGTATTGTTAACGCTTTGGAACGTTTTTTTCCGATCAAATTCCGTATTTTCCCGTTTTCCGTTGAGGTTGGGATACGAACCCAATGATTGTTCTTCAGACACCACATTGTGGGTTTTATCTATATAATTTCTATTTCCATGATTATTTCATATTTTATTTCGTTTATTATGTCTAGCTAATTTCCATTCTAATCCTAGGGTTTGCATGATTCTATTCTAAATGTGGTGATTCCTGCTATTGCTATTTACCTTCCAGGCATTGATTTATGATTCTTGGTGCTTAATTATATGTGTTAATTTCTGATCAATCTTGATGCATATCTAGTTCCCAGTTAATTACTTAACCGTTTTTATTATCAATCGATCTTGAATGCATAATACGAATAAGCCTTGAGTCGTAGCTGAGATAGGAACATTCGTAGGAAGCATATTCTTTGTGATCCTTTTAGAGTTACTTATTTTCACCTAGAGACGTAACAGTAATAGGGAAAATTAGTAATCAACTACCACAATTGTCGTAACTGAAATGGTTGGTTACATATGTGATCTTCCATCTTGTCTGGATTAAAATTGGTTAATAGGAAGTAGGATAAACATACGTTGTGGGTAGGATTAATGCATCCCTAGGGTTAGTCTTTCTATCTTATTATCTCTTTCAGTGTTTATAGCTTTCGTTTATTTTTAAATTGTGACATTTGGCTTTGAATTTAATATTCGAAGCCCAAAACCCTTTGTAAACCAAATCTGTTCTTGGATAATGATGAATTGTTGTTGAGTTAGCTTCTGTGTTTTCGTGATACAATCCCTGTGGATACGATACTCGACTTACCTTTATACTTGCACGTTTTCGTGTTAGAAAAGTGAGCGATCAAATTTTGGCGCCGTTGCCGGGGATTGTTAAGATTATATAGGAATAACTTGACGATTTGGAATTATTAATTCAAGTTGTATTTTATTTTATTTATTTGTTCTTGCCAGAGTTAAGTTCTCCATTTTCTCCATGTAGTATATGATTACAAGATCTCAGGGACCTCCTGAAAAATATTTAGATCCCGAGATCGAAAGCACTTAGAGAAGAAGGAGACGAGAAATGAGAGAGCAAGATATGGCAGCAAATCCGAACAACGGGGGTGTTCCTCCTGAGCAGGCTCTTCTGGCTGATTTTACAAAGATGCAACGCCAAATGGCGAACATGAGACTCCTTGTCCCTGCTCCAGAGGCGAGACCGTTGAACTACATGTATCGACCTCCTACGGAACAATTTCAAGGAGGCAGATGGGGCCCGGAGGTGATTGCGAATAATTTCGAGTTGAAGCCAGCACTGATCAACATGGTTCAAGGAGAACAGTTCGGAGGAGGAGTGACAGAGGATCCGAATGCCCATCTCGAGACATACCTCGATATTTGTGACACCATCAAGCAGAATGGGATGCCACAAGATACAATCCGGATGCACATGTTCGGATTTTGTTTGCGCAATCAAGCAAAGGACTAGTTCAAGAGTTTGGACCGCATTGGCATAAACAGTTGGGGGAATCTTTGCGAAAAGTTTATCTTGAAATATTTTCCACCGGCTAAAGCACAGAAGATCATAGCCGAGATTTTCCACTTCTCCCAGTTAGGAGATGAGTCATTATTCGAGTCGTGGGAGAGATTTAGGGGCTTATTGAGAAAGTGCCCGCAACATGGATTCTCTAGGGAGCAGCAGATCACACAGTTCTATAGTGGGCTGACACCTCACACGAGGAGCATTGTAGATGTATCGGCAGGAGGATGCCTGCTGAATCGACGCGTGGAGGAAGCTAGCAGAATTTTAGAAGAAATGGCTGCCAATAGCTATCAATAGCCCATGGAGAGGACACCTGTGGTAAAGACGGCTACTATTAAAGGCGATTCGAAATATGACAATATTATGGAGCAGTTCACCCTTCTGAAGCCAGTTCGAGAAGGAAAGGAAAGCAAAAGGGGTTGCTCACGTCAATGCTGCAGTCAGATATGAATAAGGCGGAAGACGTAAATTATATAAATCAGAGGAACCGTCCTGGGGGGAATCCGGCATACAATCCGAATAACAGAAATCATCATAATATCTCGTATGCCAACCCTAAAAATTTTCAACAACCTCCGCCAGGCTTCTCAATGCAGAATGGAGTAATTCAAGAGGCGAAGAAGCAGAGCTTGGAGGACATGATGCTGCAGTTGGTTGTGAGCAACCAACAATTGGCGACACAACAGAATTCGTTCATAAGCAATACAGGGCAGAAGATAAATCATCTTGAATCCACTGTGACGGCTATGAGGAAGCATATGAAGATGATGGAAAATCAATTTAGTCAGATAGCCGCACAACAGAACGGGCAACACAAGTCGGGCCAATTTTTGAGTAATACGGAGGTGAACACTAAAAATCACTGTAATGTCATTTAATTGAGGAGTGGACGAGCTTACCAGAACCACCCGGGGCAGAACGGCAAAAATGGCGCAAAAGAGGAGGAACTCGCGACCGTGAGCCCGGCCGCGAGAAATCAAGTAGAAAGCTTTCCAGAGAGGCTCGTGACCGACCCTGCGACCGCTAGGCTGGTCACGAAAAATCGGGCAGAGAGTTCGGACGAAGAGTCAGCGACCGAGCCCGCGACCGCGAGCCCGGCCGCGAAGAAGATTTCTGACGCAGCCCAGATGCCTAGCGACTGCACTCGCGCCCGTGAGGATGGCCGCGAGGCACTCCCAATGAAGAAATATCCGACATATACTATTTCGATTCCGTTTCCGAGTCGATTAGCCAAGCCCAAGTATGATGAAAAGCTAACCCGATTTATGGAGATGTTTCAAAAGGTGCACATCAATATTTCTTTACTTGATGCACTCCGAGACATGTCGGGATACGTGAAATTCTTGAAGGATGCTGTGGCCAATAAGAAGAAACTGGGGAAATTCGAGTTGATAAATTTGTCTCAAGAGTGCAGTGTTGTACTGCAAAAGAAGTTGTCGCTCAAACAGAAGGATCCAGGCAGCTTCACCATAGCGTGTGTCATCGGAGGACAGACATTCTCCAAAGTTCTATGCGACTTAGGGGCAAGCATCAACTTGATGCCATTGTCCATTTTTAATAGATTGGAGATTGGAGAGATCAAGCCAACCACCATTGCTCTCCAGATGACAGACCCATCAGTGACATATCCGAAAGGGATAGTGGAGGACGTGGTCGTGAAAGTTAAAGATTTCATTTTTCCAGCAGATTTCGTGGTTCTCGACATGCCAGAGGATGGGAACACACCTCTTATTCTTGGGAGACCGTTCCTAGCTACCGAAAGAACACTGATCGACGTGCAAGATAGAGATCTCACCTTCAGGGTCAACGATGAGGAGATGAAAATCTCTATTTATGATGCAATGAAGCAACCTGAAGAGAAGACAATGGATGAATGTCGAGTTATAGAGCAGCTGCCTTCCACTCAATTACAATCATCTGATCCGGTGGAGTTTTGTATGCAGAACTCGATTTTCTCACCCTCGGACCTCGATGAGGCGTGTGATGAGATTTTAGAGTATCTTGAAGCCATCGAAGAAGTTGAGGCCCTCCTTGAGGAGTCAGTGCCTTATCTAGACGTGAGGAAACCGTTTGGAGGAGAAGATGCTGTGGTGGCTAAAGAAGAGAACAAACCCAAGATGGAGTTGAAAGAGTTGCCTGACCACCTTCAGTATGCCTTTCTAGGTGAAGATGAGACATGTCCGGTGATAGTATCCTCAGCTTTGACAGAGGAAGAGTCGCAGAAACTGATGATTGTGCTGAAACAGTATAAGTCTGCGATTGGGTGGACTATTTCTGATATCAAGGAGTCAGCCCTTCGATTTGCATGCACCGAATCCTTTTAGAGAATGAGTACAAGCCAAAGGTGCAACCTCAACGCCGCCTGAATTCGGCAATGCAAGAGGTCATGAGAAAGGAAGTCCTGAAGTTATTAGAAGCGGGCATGATCTATGCTATATCAGACAGCGAGTGGGTTAGCCCAACTCAAGTGGTATCCAAGAAAGGGGGTATCACAGTTATCAGAGACGAGAAGAACGAGCTTGTGGAAACAAGATTCGTGACGGGATGACGAGTATGCATTGATTATCGTGCTCTGAACGCAGCCACAAGGAAGGACCATTTTCCCTTGCCCATCATTGATCAGATGTTGGACAGACTGGCGGGTTATGAGTTCTATTGTTTTCTAGATGGATATTCGGGGTACAATCAGATTGCCATCGCCCCCGAAGATCAGCACAAGACGGCATTCACGTGTCTTTATGGAGTTTTTGCCTATAGGAGAATGTCGTTTGGATTGTGCAATGCTCCAGCCACGTTCCAAAGATGCATGATGTCAATCTTCCATGGGTTTATTGAAAATATTATGGAAGTATTCATGGACGACTTTTTCGTGTTTGGTTCTTCTTTTGACCATTGTCTCCACAATCTGTCCCAAGTGCTACACAGATGTGAGGAGACGAATCTAGTGCTAAATTGGGAGAAGTGCCATTTTATGGTAAAGGAAGGTGTGGTGCTTGGCCACAAAGTCTCTGCAAAAGGTTTGGAAGTGGATCGAGCAAAGATTGTGGCAATCGAGAAATTACCTCCTCCCACAAATATCAAATCCGTGAGGAGTTTTCTCGGTCATGCGGGCTTCTATAGAAGATTCATCAAGGACTTCTCTGCGATCATGAAGCCACTGTGTGGACTGCTCGAGAAATATACAAAGTTCGTTATCACTAGTGATTGCTTGGGGGCGTTCGAGAAAATGAAGCAAGCCCTGATATGGACCCCATTTTTGGTATCACCTGATTGGAGTCAACCGTTCGAGCTGATGTGCGATGCTAGTGATTGGGCAGTGGGAGCTGTGTTGGGGCAGAAACGAGACAAGCTATTCAGAGTCATATACTATGCGAGTAAGACGCTCGACAAGGCTCAAATGAACTACACCACCACTGAGAAAGAATTACTTGTTGTGGTCTATGCTTTCGATAAGTTTAGACCTTATTTGGTGGGCACCCACACTATATCCACACCGACCATGCCGCAATTCGTCATCTGTTCAACAAGAAAGACTGGAAGCCGAGATTGGTAAGATGGATCCTCCTTCTTCAAGAGTTCGACATGGAGATCAAAGATAGAAAAGGTTGCGAGAATGTGGTTGCAGACCACTTATCGAGATTAGAGAAGCCTGTCGAAGGAGAAGACGAGAGAATTGGGATCAAGGAGAACTTCCCAGACGAGCACATATTGAGTATCATTGATCATACACCATGGTAAGCAGATTTTGCGAACTACTTGGTAATTGGAGTTATGCCTCCATCGTGCAGTCATCATCAGAAAAAGAAGTTTCTCCACGATGTCAAGTTCTATTATTGGGATGATCCCCATCTCTACCGCCGATGTGCCGATGGTTTGATACGTCGCTGTGTTCCCCAAGGAGAATGGGAGAACATAATTCACGAGTGCCATAGTTCTTTAAATGGAGGACATTTTGCAGCGGCCAAGACGGCAGCAAAGGTTTGCCAAAGTGGATTTTATTGGCATTCGATCTTCAAGGATTGCCAAGCATTTATCAGTTGTGACAACTGTTAAAGAATGGGAAACGTCACTAAGAAAGATGAGATGCCGAAGAAGAGCATCATGGAAGTGGAACCATTTGATGTGCGGAGAATCGACTTTATGGGTCCGTTCCCCATGTCTTGTGGTTACACGTACATTTTGCTTGCTGTGGAGTATGTTTCACGATGGGTAGAGGCGATTCCCACAGCCACTAGCGACTCCAAGGTAGTGATCAAATTTCTACACAAGAATATTCTGACTCGATTTGGAGTGCCGAGGACGTTGATCAGCAATGGAGGGTCGTATTTCAACAACAAATGGCTAGGCAATGTCCTAGCTAAGTATGGCGTGAAGCATAGAGTCATCTCCCCATATCATCCGCAGGCGAATGAGCAAGCTGAGCTCGCCAACCGAGAGATAAAGAGGATTTTGGAGAAATCGGTTGTCAATAGGAAGGATTGGACCAAGCAATTGGATGATGCTCTTTGGGCCTACCGGACTGCCTACAAAGCACCCATAGGTCTATCTCCATATCAACTGGTATTTGGGAAATCTTGCCATTTGTCGGTTGAATTGGAACACAAAGCTTATTGGGCCACAAGGAGAATCAACATGGATTTCAAGGAAGCAGGGTTGATGAGGGGTGAACAATTATTGGAGCTCGATGAATGGAGGAACGAAGCTTTTGAGAACTCCCGGATATATAAAGCAAGAGCCCGGAAATTCCACGACCTTCTCATTCGTCCCAAAGGATTCTCTCCGGGTAATGAAGTCTTGCTATACAATGCCCGACTCCGTCTCTTTCCTGGAAAGCTGAAATCGAGATGGTCGGGGCCATATACTGTCTACCGAGCACACGCCAATGGGAGCTATGAATTGCTAGACTCGAGTGGCAACATTTTTAAGGTGAACGGGCAATACCTCAAATCCTACTTCAAGTCACACTTCGACCGCGAAGTCAAGGTGACCAAGCTTAATGAACCATGATGAGAGGTAACGTCGAGCTAGCGACAAAAATCTAGCACTGGTTGGGAGGTAACCCAACTGTTCTACATGCTTTTTGTTTTTCGTTTTGTTTGGTTTGGTTTTTCTTTGTTTTTGCCATGTCGTGTCTTGTTGGTCGTGTTCGTGTCCCAAGGTATATTGGCTTTTATTTTTTTTAAAAAGGGAGGGGCCTATCGACCACCCTCGCGACCGCGAGGTGTGGCCGCGAAAAATCGGGCAGAACGTATTTGCGCTGAATGACCATGATTAGCGACCGAGCTTGCGACCGCGAGCCCGGTCGCGAGAAATCTGGCAGTGCGTTTCTGGACATAGCTCGCGGCCTAGCTCGCGACCGCGACGTGCGACCCGATCCACAATCCGGACGTCGACCTGCGTGTTTCACCACATTTTTAACCTTATTTCCCCAAATTTTACACACACACACACACACTTGCAGCAAAAGCACTCACCCTCAAGCACCAAAAACCCTAGTTCCTCAATTTCTTGTGCTTTAGACGTAATTATCACTCAAGGTATGCTACATTTCCTTAATTCTTCTTAGATTTACGCTTTACAACATGAATTAGAAGGGTTTTGCCTATTATATCTTCTTGTTGTGGATTATTAAAGATTTGAGGATATAGAAGCTATTTGGACAAATTTACATGGTGTTTGAGCATGTTTCTTCCAATGTTAGTATGGGGGGAGGAATTTGACTAAGTTCGAGTTTGGGGGAGCTCTTAATATGGGTTGACGTTTGCTTTGATTTTTGTTAATAAGTACGTGAGCTAACTTTGAAATATTTTTAGGTACATTATGTCGCGTTCATCCGGCCACAAACGCAAGGGCAAGGAGGTCGTCTCCACTTCATATGACGAGCCACATGATGAGTTCCACCCCGAGACCTTTGGGGTGCGACTGCCGAATCCCTCGTCAAGAGACCGTTGGAGGAGATTGGTGCAGCTAAAGCACAGACACTCGAGATTCATGTGCATCGATACGTGCCAAGCAATGGGGATAGCCAACGACGTAACGTGGTTAGCTGAGAGGGCCGATCTGTACCCTATTATCACAGCCAACTATCTGACATACTGGACCCTAACTCTGGAGTTCCTTTCGATCGTCCATGTCCACAAGATACAAGGTTCTCCAGACTACATCACATTCCAGATGGACAACGAGCCCCGACGGCTCTCAGTGGATGAATTGAACGCCATCATCGATTGGGCCCCTGAGGGTAAATACATCGGGGATTTAGAGAACTCGGCTCAGAATATGTGGTCGTTGTTCATTTACACAACAACGGAGCAGACACCGTACTATGACGCCTCCAGGGCCAAAGCAAGTTCGATACGGAATCCTGTGGTCCGCTACTTCCACCGTCTCATCACCTTCACCATACATGGCCACAACAACGCTGGCACAGTCCTCTCCCAGGACATGAGTCTCTTGATTGGTGCTGCGACAAGACAAAAGATGCATGCCGGCATGTTCCTCGCAAAGCACTTCCAGATGCAAACAGAGGTTTCGAGGAATGTGAAGATATGCATAGGGGATTCGTTACCCCTATTGCCGATTTTTTTCAGGTGACGATTCGCGAGAATCCTATATCTTGGGATATTTTCCTGGACAAGCCATATCTATACGTCCAGACGTTGTTGAAGAGACACCACAACCGTCACCTCTGGCTGCTATACGACAAGCACGGCCAGTCCATATTTTGCCTATCCCACACCAAACTCACCAATTTAAGCGGATTTAGGCACCCGGAGTCCAATTGGAACATGAGCTCACATATTCACAATGAATGGGCTCAGCGCTTAAATGCGCAAGGCGAGATAGAGGGAGAGCAGCAAGAAGAGGCAGAAAGGAGAGGAGACGCCCGAGAGAGACGACATATTTGTGACGACCCGACTTCCAAAGAAAGTACGGATCACATGGATCGTCACTGGTATGATAAATGCAGCGGATATATATATATTTTAAACCAATACGATTAACCAATCGGTTGTGAATAAATGCGTGGATCGAAAGGGATACGTCAGACAAGACAAACTCAAGTCACGAAAGACTTGCCAAAAGGTTCTATGTTCAAGTCTAACCCAATCGTATATGCACTTCAAGGAACGAGGTACGACCTCCGGTTCAATATGATATGATAGCGAGTCATAATCAACATATACCAACAAAACATCGAGTTTGGCAAAGAATAAACGTGTGAACATACATATGATGATGCATGCTCAAGGTTCTAGAAATCCTTCAATTAAAGCAACAAAACCACTTCCACTTTGCACCACCGCACCCATCATCAATCCTCGCTCAACCCGCACATCAAAACGAATATGCGGGGCTAAGTACAAAAGTACTCGGTGAGCTCGCTGTCGAAAACATTTTCTTCATAAAAGTTATTGAACGCCCCCGCAATAGCACATGGGGTTTTAGTTGGAAAGACCCATGCCTATCAAACATTTTATCGTTTTCCAAAAGTGTCCGGCCGGACTATTTCATCCACGTTGTTCCATATCTGGTAATTCATTCATCATTCGTTCGTTCATTCATTCGCGCACTATGGAGGTGGCCACCTACACATAGTCGCCGTGACCGGTCGAGGTAGCTAACCTTAACACACAGTCACACGTGTACACAATCCGAGTTAGTCCCCAACTAAGTCGGATCCGATCGTTACCCTTTTTTAACGTTGGTGGACCAACTCATTCACATACCACATTGGATATACCAATCAATTCTCGTCCCACATTTGGACAAAACAACCTCAGATATGGACACAACAAAACACAAATATTTGGCAGTCAATAACAGTTCATGCGATAATATTTCATAAAGCTTTTGTAAATCATGCTTTGAGTTATGCATAATCATTTTGTTTCAAGAAAAGCCCACCTGGTTGCAGTCTTAAACAGGTCTGACGTCTCTTAGCACAGCTCTCCCATTACTTCACCGATGGACCTTCATCGAAGATTGGAGGATAATAAGAAGTCTAACCGAGAGAGTATTCTTTTAACGAGGTTCATGACGAAAGCTTGTTTAAGCATTGCTTTTGTTGTTCGATCTTGATCTTAGTCGATTAAGTTGGATCGCTCTTGGAATTTCGTTAATTAGCTGGTTAGAAGATTTACGTTGCTTGGTTAGGGTTGCGTCCGAGGTGGTCTAGTTCTACTAACGTTATGGAAGGGGATCTTTGATCAACGCGTAGCGACAAGATGCAAACCGAAATTTCGGCATGACCTATTCGTAAGTAGGCCATCCTCTCGAAATTTGACGCGCGAGGTTTCAACGCGAGAATTCGAACGTCGATCACTCTCGATTAGGCCGACAAGGCCTAATCACTTTCCTCACCTCTCAAACCCAACAATTTATCAACAATGCTATTCATTCATAATCCCTCAATCTAGATGCATATGATATAGCAATCGTCTAACATAATCAACGAAATTCTTAACTAATCTAAATGACCAAGGTCTAAGTGATATAGGTAATTTAAGTTCAATTACCTTGGTTAATTAATTAAGTCTAGGTGACTTAATTAATTAAAGTCCACTTAACTCAATTAGGATCAAGGGAAATTTGATTACTTAAGCTCTTCCCAATTTAATTAGTTAAGGTCTAATCCATCTAATTAATTAGAGTCCTTCTAATTAATTAATTAATAAGGTCTAACTAATTTAATTAATTAAAACCAAATGCTTTAATTAATTATGGCCTAAGTAAATTAATTACTTGAGGTCAATCTATCTTTTAATTGATCAAGTCCAAATGGCTTAATTAGCCAAGACCTAATTAAATTAATTAATTAAGACCAAATGCTCTCAATTAATTAGAGTCCTCTCAAGCTAATTAATTAAGTTTAAGTAACTTAATTAATTAATTAAAGTCTAGCTCAATTAATATTAAGGTCCATCTAAATTAATCAATTAAGTTTAAGTAACTTAATTAATTAATGTCTAATTATAAATAATTAAAGCTTATCAACTTTATTTAATTAAAGTTGATCTAAATAAATTCTTAAGTCCAAAAGATTTAATTAATTAAAGCCCAACTTCAATTAATTAAAGTCCAATTAAATCTTGATAGTCCAATTCTATATGTAACTTATGTCCAACTCACTTAAATTATATGAGCCCTATAATTAATTAGAGGCTCATCCGGAAGCCCATCCCTAAAGTATTTAGTTCCACCAATTAATACCTTTCGCCCACCGCCGCCCATTTCGTGAGCCTCTTTACCATGGCCCAATTATTCTATTAACATCTCCACTTTACATAAAATAGACATGAGGCCCAATCAATAAATTAACTAATAGGAAAGCCCAAATAGAATAAACATGCAGCCCAACTAATTAATTAACTAAAGGAAGCCCAAATCCACCACACCCTTAACCAAACCCTACGCCTACAACCCCCATCTCGATCTCCTCTCCCACTCCCGGTGCGCCACGCTCCTCCTCCCTCACGGCACCACTGCCGTCGTCTTCGACGTCGGCCAACGCCGCCGCCCCACCGTGTCGTTGCTCACGCCGTCATCTCGTCACTCCCTCACTCACACCCTACTCGTCCCAGCTCTCTCTCTCTCGTCTCTCCCACCATCTTCACGGCGCCACCGCCTGCCGCCGTCGTCGGCGGCGTTGTCGCCTCCTTGAGGTGGCGTGCTCCCTCCGTACCTCGTCGCTCTCTCTCCCTCTCACAAGATTCACGCAGATTGCCATCCTCCGCGGCCAAGCCGCCATCTCCTTCTCGTGCGTATCAGCCGCGCCGCTTCCTCCCTCGTTCGAGCTCGTCTTCCTCTCTTGCCGCCACGCCAGCCGCCGTCCGGCCATCTCCGCGAAGGGACAGAGGAAAGGAAACAGAGGGGGGTAGTTCGTGGGATAGGCTTAACCGCTTTTTTTTTTTTAGTTTTCAGTTCATAGAATTTCTGCTTCTCATTTAAAAGCATATGAGATTTGGTGTGCACATCTGGATTTATAATCTGTACTATTATGGATGGAAGGTATAAATGGAATGGCTTGAAGCTTACCTTAATGAAAATCTGTGTCGTGTGAGTTTCTGTTTCAGCCGAGCTGTGGCCTTGAAGGGCAGCCTCCTATGAATCAAAGAACTGGAAATGGGATGTTGTTTAATAAAATGAATGTTAAACGTTTAGAAGCTGAAATGAATACCTTGTTGTTCTTCTATTCTTGTTTGTTTCCTTTCTCTTTCTCGTTGCTTTTGGTGTATTGAGAAGTCTGAAAAGGAGGATGAGAGTTTGAAGTGGAGTGGCCGTGTATATGAATGGGGTTTGGGTGAGGAGAAGCATATATTGCAGTATTATGCAGATGTGCAGAGCGTATCAGATCTTGGAGATTAGAGGAGTATGAATCCTTTTGTCTTATGCTGCAGGGTGTCTGATTCCTTTGCAGAGAAATGGGGTATGTGGGAGGGATGAGATGATAGGAGTTAACAAATGAATCAAGGTCAACTTTCCATTTTCGGTAATTTTAGATATCGTGTATAATTACGATTACGACTTATCACACGCTTTGTTCGAACGGGAATCGGTGATCGTCCCACACATTCGTAATCCGATTTATCGAATCCAACTACGTTATCGTTCGATTATCAAACGATAAATTTTCTCGTTTATTAAATATAAAAGAAAAGGTTTAACAACAATTCGGTTTAAGTTCTTCGTTAACTACGATTTTATTTTACGGGGTATTACAATATTGCATCCACCACCCGTTCAAGGCGATCCCAGGATGTATGAGTGCTTGGATCACATAGATGGTCGACTTGACCACATCGACGGACGCCTGACATCCATATTGGCCCAACAGCAGGCCCAATTCGAACAACAACAAGCCCTCTTCGCCCAACACCATGCGTATCAAGAACACCAAAGACAAATGATGGAGATGATGCAGCGATGGGATCAGTGGCGAGGATTCTATCCACCGTCGGAGTAGTGTGGCATACGAGGTAAGGTCTCTCTCCCAACTACTCTTTTCTTCAAACCTGATTGCCTCCATTTCACACCTGTTCACAATAAGTTAGGGGGGAGTGGACGAGTTTGGTTGGTTGAGAGTCATGTTTATGTTTTTATTTTATCTTATAAAGTTGTTATGCTTTGGGGCTTTTGTCGTGTTTTTGTTTTCATTTTTGTGTCCGTCGATCAACGAGTTTAAGTAAAATGTGTTAATCCATGTAGCTAATGATGACATAAATTTTCTATAAAATTAATGATAATGCACATGATATGTTAGAAAATGACGAATGGATCACTTGAGATTGCTTAGCTTGTTGTTTTTCACCATTTGCTAAAACCGTGAGACTTGAGCTTCACTGTATAAACATCTTGATACAGTTTCTTTTAATTATGTGATATCGTGCATGTAATCATCTTCTAGAACTTGCCGTATGTTCTGTGTCAAGGCTGCAATATGTGTTTCGAATATGGAAATGATAAAAGGCCATCTTTGTTTACCACATATTTGTCCATACACTAACCCAATGATATATACCGTTTGTTGCCTTCTTTGAGCCTTTATTAGACTTTATCTTTCTGTTAACCAGATGATAGGAGGTGAGGATGGATATGAGAATCAAGGGTAGTAAATTTTAGCTTTGATGTATTAAGTTGGGATAAAAGATGGAGAGGTACCTCTGTAGAAAAGAATGAACCCTATAAGCTCTATCAAAAGAAAATAATTTTTTTTACGTATTACATAGGATCCTCTGTGGAAAAGAACGATACCTCTATGGTAAAGAATGGGTCCTATGTGAATAATGTGAGCATAAAGGGATTTTCATCAAAAATATAGGTTCTTCATGTGTAAGAAACGTTGATTTAGCAAGTTGGAAAGAAAAAGGGAAATGGACAAAGTCTATATGCTTCGAAAAGTATAAATGGGAGTGCTTGGAGTAAAGTTTGAGTCACTTAGCCATATATCACCCTACCTTAACCAATGTACCTACATTACAACCTATGAAAAGACCTTTTTGATCCTAATTTGAATGTATTTGATGTGGTGGAGATATTAGAGAAACGGCAAGCCTATGGTAAGATTTTGCATTACATTGATCTTTGAGTGTATACACGTCCTTAATTTTCTTATGAGTTTGAGCGTACTCTATATATTACACACATGCCGTTGTGAGGGTTGAATTGAATGAGATTTTTGCTTTCAATGGTTGTACATTGTCGAATTGACTAATGTCGTCATGTTTTTAAGTGTTTTCGAATATTGAAAGATTTCTGAGGCTTGTTATGGTTATCACCTTTGCTGATGCTCGTTGTGTTTTTCTTTGTGTTTTTATGTTGTTTTTGTTTGAGGACAAACAATGCTTCAAGTATGGGGGTTCGATAAACGCGCTTTTTACTCATTTATTGTTGATATTTTAAGATGAAATTAGATCTATTAAGTGCGTTTATGTATTGGATCTTAATGCTTTTATCAATTTTTGAAAGATACTGCTCTTGGGTTCCCCTTTGGTGTTGTGTAGGCTTATAGGTTGATAATCGAAGCATGAAATGAAGAACGAGCGAAAGGAGGAAGAGAACAGGGGCTAGCGGCCTTCCTAGCGACCGCTATCCCAGTCGCGAGCTTAAGAAAGAAATTCGCCCAGAACCTAGCGACCGACATCGCGATCGCGAGGCCAGCCGCTAGGAAAGACGCCGCGACCGCGAGCCCCGCCCGTGAGAGCCAAGGAAAAGCCTCTGTCCGATTTTCGCTACCAAGGCTAGCGACCGCGAGCCCGGTCGCGAAGCACACCTAACGGGCGCGAGTCCACCGTAAGCCGACCGAAGCGCACAAGACAGATTCCTCGCGACCGAGCTAGAGACCGCGAGCTCGGCCACCAAGCAAGGCGGCTGGACCAAAAATTAGGGTTTCGCCCTTTGCTTATAAATAAGGCATTCGCACCCTCGCGCCCGAAGACTCTCCAAAGACGTTTTACTCGCTTTTCTTCTGTTTTTCATATTTTTGCACTTTAGCTTTGCTTTGGATTCATCTAGCATTAGTTTTTACATTATTCTACATTAGTTCTACGTATTGTTAACGCTTTGAAACGTTTTCGTCCGAATAAATTCTGTATTTTCCCGTTTTTCGCTGAGGTTGGGATACGAACCCAACGATTGTTCTTCAGACGCCACATTGCGGGTTTTATCTATATAATTTCTATCTCTATGATTATTTTGTATTTTATTTCGTTTATTATGTCTAGCTAATTTCCATTCTAATCCTAGGGTTTGCATGATTCTATTCTAAATGTGGTGATTCATGCTATTGCTATTTACCTTCCAGGCATTGATTTATGATTCTTGGTGCTTAATTATATGTGTTAATTTATGATCAATCTTGATGCATATCTAGTTGCCAGTTAATTACTTAACCGTTTTAATTATCAATCGATCTTGAATGCATAATACGAATAAACCTTGAGTCGTAGCTGAGATAGGAACATTCGTAGGAAGCATATTCTTTGTGATCCTTTTAGAGTTACTTATTTTCACCTAGAGACGTAACAGTAATAGGGAAAATTAGTAATCAACTACCACAATTGTCGTAACTGAAATTGTTGGTTACATATGTGATCTTCCATCTTGTCTGGATTAAAATTGGTTAATAGGAAGCAGGATAAACATACGTTGTGGGTAGGATTAATGCATCCCTAGGGTTAGTCTTTCTATCTTATTATCTCTTTCAGTGTTTATTGCTTTCGTTTATTTTTAAATTGTGACCTTTGGCTTTGGATTTAATATTCGAAGCCCAAAACCCTTTATAAACCAAATCTGTTCTTGGATAATGATGAATTGTTGTTGAGTTAGCTTCTGTGTTTTCGTGATACAATCCCTGTGGATACGATACTCGACTTACCTTTATACTTGCATGTTTTCGTGTTAGAAAAGTGAGCGATCAACATTCCATTTACATAATCAAGAACAGAAACACATAACCAATATTAGTCCACAATAATTTTCTAAATGCATAAGAGATGCTTTTGAACGTAGAACTATAGTGTTTGGACCGAGCCACTAGGGCTCGGCTGTCGGTTGTCGGTGGTGGCCAAGTCGAGGTGGTGTACGCGGTGGCAGAGAACGCTCCAGGCCAGAGGATGACAAAGCTCTACACACGACGGCATCGACAGCGGTGGGGGCAGAGCAGAGGTCGACGACAACGTGAAGGAGGCACAACGTGGTGGCTGGAGCAAGGGCCACGCAATCCGGTGACGTCTGGAATAAGAGGGGACTCGAGGTCTTCAGGTGGAGCTCTGTCCACGGGACAAACGACAGCAGTGCTCGCCGATCGCGATGCGGCCGCGGGTAGACCGGAATGAAAGAATGGGGGAATTAGTGTGTGCATTTATCGTCTCTGTGTGTGTGATTTGGAGAAGACGAGAGGGTGAGAAATGAGGGAGGAGGCTGGACGAAGGGCCAGCGAGGCGACCATGGTGTCATCAGCCACGATGGCTCGTCAGAGACGAGAAGACGTCGGCGGCAAAAAGGGAAAGAGAAAGAGAGGTCTGCGCAGAGTGTTGTGTGTCCGCGAGAAAACAGAGAGGAGAGGAGGCCGAGGTTGCGGTGGCGACCGCGTAGCTCGCCGACCGGCGACTTGGCCGACCGGACGTGGAGGTGGCGGCGACGATCTTGTGTGTGTGTGTATGCGCCGCGTGAGTGAGTGTGTGAGTGAGTGAGTGAGTGAGAGTCGAGAGATGAGAGTGAAAGGTGGGGGTAGGGGGCTGCTAGGGTTTTAAGTTTTGTTCTTGTTGGGTTTGGGCCTTATGACATTGGGTCGAAGAAATTATTTGGGTTGGGATAGGGTTTAACTCTTTTATTTTGGTGTTGGGGCTTAAGAGTTGGGCCGAAAAAAATGGAAGAATGGGCCTTTGAAATTAGATAAGTGTTGGGCTTGGTTTTAGTTTAATTCAATTGCTGAAAATTTTATATGTTTGGGCCTTGTGATAATGGGCCAAGTTTGGGCCCAAAATAATAATAATAATAATATGGGCTCTGGAATAATGGGCTGAATTAAAATGATAATAGGTATGTTTCTATTTCTTGTCTTTATTTACTAAGATGAGCCTTGGAATTAAATGAAAGATGAAAAGTATTAAATTGATATGGGCTTTACTTAAATTTAAGGTGGGCTTAGATTTATTTTAAATGTTGAGCTAAGAATTTAATTTGGTAATGGGCTTGAATTATTTATCGATGATCCATTAAAATTAAATTAAGGATTGAATAAATTCTATATTAATTAAATATGAGATTTAATTCTAATAATTAAATTTTGAGATTAATTCTTAATTAATTAAATAATCTAAATATCAATTATTTAGGGTGAGTTAATTAAATTCATTAGATTGAATAAAGTCTAAATTGTAGAAATTGAATAGCATAATTAATTAATTATATTAAGGGATAATTTGAGAATTTTTCTTTTTAAGTGACTTGTTTATGTAATGAGATGGACCTTAAGTAAATTACTAAAAATGTGTGATTGAAAATAAATCCTAATTAGTGGATGATTAATTTGATTAATCAAATATTATTGGACTTGTAATTTGATCCATTTAATTAAACTTTTAATTATGAATTTACTTAATTAAATTAGAGATTTAATTAATTAATTAATTAATTAATGAGTTGATTATGTCAAGTAGATGCTTGGGGAAATATTATTACTAAGTAACTTTAATTTATAGAATGATTGTTAGAAGATGATTGAAGTATGAGAAATCTTTATTGATTGTGTAGTATAGACATGGGTTTCTCTGATAGAATATGTGGGACGTGTGAGACGCGAAACACGACGAGGAAATGTTAGTAACGAATGAGGGATTGGAATTCAGAATTTTTTATACGCGTATCATAGTTATGAACATTGGGTTCATAAATTGTACGAAACGACGTAGAGAAACTTCGATGGAAGGAAGAATGCAACAACGAAGTGTCATCTATCGTCATGGCGAGACGAACCGAATAGACGAAATATAGATTGTTAACTGAGTCGTATCGATAACGAAAATCCTAAAACCCAGAAACTCTAAGACTTAAAAGATATCGAGTTTGTTGAATCTTAGTGATGCTTCTCGAAAGAAGCGAATGACGTACTAAATTATATTTCTTACGTTGACAAGGTCCAGTGTGGACGTAACCGAAAACAACAAAGGATCGCTAGCAAGTACTTCAAGAAGGACAATTCTTGAGGTGGACTTTCTTATCTAAACAAAAAGTGATTTTATAAAAATCATTTATTTCTTATGCTTTATTGCTTTCTTGAACTGCAAATGTTTAAATGAGATATTGTCTGCCAAAATGTTTATTATTTTGTATATATACATTCGGGTTGGCCGGACCAACAGGAGATATTTCGAATTCGGGTCCTATCGGTTGATGCCAGTTTGGACTGTGTACACTTAGCCTGAACCATTTGCGGTCAGTCGTGCGTTCGGATAAAGGGAGACCTCCCTCCCGACGCGTTCCATAGCCGATTTGGATTATACACTGTAAGAAAATGACTGGCCAGTCGACTTTGGGAAAATTATAAAATGTTTAGTAAGCACAAGGCCTTTCAAATCAAAACCCTGTGGTCTTCATCGTGGTGACAAAGACAATTTCGTGAAGAAAATATAAAATGTTTCGGCATGTGCCCACTGAGTACTTTGTAATTAGCCCTGCATATTCGTTTTTGATGTGTAGGTTGAGCTGGTGATGAAACGGAGTAGAGTTGAGCGAGATATCTTTTGTAGATGGAAATTGAACATCTTTTGGTTTACCTTGAGAATGCATCTTCATATGCATATCTCACACGTTTATTCCGCTGCAAACTCTTTAGACTCTTTTTGAATTCTAGATATATGTTGAACTCTTGAATATTCTAATAGTGATTACATAATCAACTACTGTTTGGTTATACCTTCTGAATCGACTTTATATTTAAAGTATTTCTTCTGATCTCGATATTTTATGCTTCCGTAATTACTCATGTTTCCTTACCAATGATATGGATAGAAATCAATTCTAAGATTCCCCCATTTCTTTCCCGCTTCTTTAATCCAACCCCAAGTCGCGGTCCGACTAGACAGTCTTTCGGGGTTAGCTGAGTCAGGCTGTGACAACTAACCCGTTAATTTCGTGCATGTTCGTGTCGTGTCAAAAATTGTCAGCCCTAATTCATTGTCCATCACTTCTTTGCATAGAATCAACTCATAAAAAAAAATTATACAACAACTAAACTAGAACTTATAGAATCTTAAAATCTAAAAGCTCAACAAAATGTACCATTTCTTGACGGCAGGTCGGAAGGTAGAACAACAATTGTGCACCCCCTTAGAGAAATTTCTACCATAGGATAAAATAATGATCTCTAATTCTTCCATTTTTAATTTCTAACCTCCAAAATTTCTTCTCTGCCCAGATTTTGGAATTTTATTAGGTTCTAGAACCCATACCCCCCCTCCCCCCGGGGTCCCGAAAGCAAATGAGTGAACCCATATTACAAAGAAAATTGGAACATACAAACTTAGGTAAGGTCGAATATTGTTTGGTAAAGAGGATATATGCGGCAAAAATAGAACTAATTAAAACCAAATTGCTGTTTAATATTTTATGCAGCTCCAAATCTATATCTCCCATGTTTGTATTAACACCTGTAATTCTGCAAAATTAATTGAAAATTAAAAATATTATATATTATACATTTATACAATTATATTTTCTATTTTAAAACCGAAACAAAAAATCGAAAGTGGCTTCATAAATGATTTGAGAGGGTGATAGCTTTCTTACACAAAAATACTTTCTCTCATAAATATAAATGGAGTGTGTTGAAAATATGGAAAAAAACACCTGCTTGCATGATTTTTTTACTCAGTCGATAGCTTGCATGATTCTTGGTTAATTTGATGTTTCACCCTATTTCACTGTATACTCTCGTTGATGATGATGTCATTTGAAAGTGGTGAGTCACGATCAAATTAGATCAAAATATTATGACTCGCAATCGATTGAAATGAAATAAACTTTATACATGTAATCATCTTAGATGAGATTGCAGTATAGAAGACTGTAGCATCTATAGGGATGGCAATGGATCGGATCTGGATCGGATCTTGCTAGGTCCAGATCCAGATCCATAATTTTTTGCTTGGGTCCGGATCCGGTCCAGATCCATTGGGTCCAAAAAAATTAGATCCAGATCCAGATCCATAGGGTCCAGGGTCTAGACCCAGATCCATATATTTTCTCTTCTAAAATAAATTCTAAATCAAATATAATTCACAGTAACACCATAATAATAATAATAATAATCTAAATACATATAACGCTATAATAATTATTTCAAAATTCTACAATCATCACTACACAAGAAGATGTTAGTTATAAATTTTCTTTTGCTTTCATGACAACAAATAATATTGCAATATTAATAGAAGAAGTAGCACACATATTTTAGCAAATAGACCACTCATATACAAAGTTTTCTCAATTACAAGGTACAAATTTCTAATATTATTAACATACTATCCAATTTACGAACCTAGTTTATCCAACTTGACTAGAAAGAAAAATAATATAATACACTTATAAATATAAATAAAAATTATATATACATATATATTATATGGATCCATGGACCGGATCTGGATCTCAGAAGTCGAGATCCAGATCCAGATCCGGATTTTAAAAGAATGATCCGGATCCGGTTCAGATCCATCGGATCCTATTTTTTGAAGATCCAGATTCAAAAATGAATCAAATCTACGGATCTGGATCAGGCCGAGATCCACTGCCATCTCTAAGCATCCAATATACCCATAATTTTTGAACATTTGGTTTGGTGCAGTTTTGTGTACTGCAATCAGGATATATTCCCTTCTTGGCATATGATATTGTGCAGCTTCTTTGAAGATGCTACATCTACATTTGGATTTTGAGATTTTCATTAGTTTCGAGATTTGTCAACGTCTGATTCAATATTATTAACATGTTATTGAATTGAAACCAATAGTGGTGGGCTTATGGTGTTTCTTCTTTAAATATTTTATTATTATACTATTTGTTTTTCTGTATATTAGGAATGCAGTAGTGGGGTAATGTATAAATAGTTATTTTCAGATAACAAATTTTTAATCCAATTTTATAGTAAAATATTTTTCTACCTATTTTTTTATCTAAAGTCATAAATACCCTTTTTCTCAATTATGAGAAAACTGAAAATTTGAAGAAGAAGAGTGGGAATTACAGGAGACTTACAGTATGAAATAATTTGTGCAATTATTATACATTTAATTGCGAATCTGTAATTAAGCAGTACAAATGAAAATCTGGATTGGAATTTAATCAATTATAATCGTCCTTGTATTATAAAAAGGTTTCAACACTCAAAAGTGAAAACGTTACATGAGAAAAAATACATCCACCCCAATTAGGATTTATCAACTTTCAATTAGGATTTATTAATTATAATTAGAAATTTATTAAGATGGATGCATCATATATTCGAATGCACTAGAATATGCCTCAAAAATAATATCCATTTTACTACAAATATACGCATAATTACCGACGGATTCATCGACGGAAGCAACACCATCAACAAGTACCGACGAATTACCGATGAGGTTGTACATAAGGGACTACGGCGCCAAAAATACGTGGCAAAGTTACCGATGAATATAAAGTCGGTAAATTTCCTGACGGATACAATCCATTGGTAAAATTAATATTTCGAATTGATTATTAAATTTTTTAATTGTAAAAAAGTTACCGACTGATCGATCTTAAATTCGTAAGGGAAATAAATGCGAGAAGAACACCAAGGATTTACGTGGTTCGATCTGTGAATAAGATCTACGTCCACGGGGCAAGAGAGAGAGTATGTGTATTGAAAGTATAGGAAGTGATTACAAAGAGAGTGAATGATCTATGTCGTCTAATCTAGCCTCTATTTATACACAATGTATTGACCTAGATCTCGAATCCGAAGTCTTCTCTAACTAGGATTCGAGATCCTATCCCTTCTTGAATTAGGATTCTTTTAGATATGGCTGAGCTTTCTGCGTTCATACTGGCTTCAGGAGTCTTCATGGGCCGAACTTGTCCAGGCCGAGCTTGATGTCAGGTTTACTTGTATTGGGCCTGATGCTTGGGCCTGGTAGTTGGGCCGTATCCTATCACAACCCCCCAAAAGACGCAGAAAACGAGGTCATCTTTGGATTGGGGTTGTTGTGACGGCGGGCTCGACGATCTTACATTCTTTTCAATGTCGACTTTGTGTGTGTCAATGTTTTGACGTCGTATATCGAATCAGGCGCGCAGATGTGTCCGCCGAGGTCTTCGATTGGCTTCACGGCGAGGCGATGGGCGAGGTCTTGGACCGGCTTCACCGACGAGGCGTTAGGCGATGTCCACATCGGCTTCACCCGACGGGCGTTAGGCGAGGTATTCGATTAGCTTCACCGACGGGCGTTGGGCGAGGTCTTCGATCGCTTCACCGGCGGGCGTTGGGCGAGTATTCGATTAACTTCACCGACGGGCGTTAGGCGAGGTCTTCGATCGCTTCACCCGCGGGCGTTAGGCGAGGTATTCGATTGGCGTCACCGACGGGCGTTAGGCGAGGTCAAGACGGATTTTTCCGTTCTTTGCATCGGGCGGGATACGCATTGTCGCATTTAATGCAGCGTTTGGATTCCCGATAAAGTGCATATTAGGGAATGTCTTCCTTGATCGCAAATATCTCTTATCACTTGCCTTCTACATTTTTCTCGAATTTCAAAACCTCTCGCCTTTTGCGAAAAACATCAGATTACTGCGCTTATTGACGACTTGAAGCCTCTGCCTTCTTCATCGATAACCAAAAAGTAAGTAATGGCTACCTCTTCTATTAACGAGTCTTCCGAGCCGATCATATCGGTTTCCCCGTCCGGTTTAGTATCTTTGCCTGTTTTTACCCGTATTCATCCGCGCTTCGAGTGTAGTCTGCGTTTCCCTCGGGGGATTGCGACAAAGTGTCTACCTTCTTCAATCCTAGGTATAACCGATATTAGGGATATATGTTTTCAATATAGTATTCCCCTAGTATCGAGTTCGTTGCCCCGTCCTGGAGGATAGGGCTTGTGCCCTCCGGATGGTTTTATCACCGTGTCTGAGGACGACCTCAAAGCTGGTCTTCGTCTTCCTTTCCTTACGTATATGTCGAGTTCGAAGAGATGTTTGGTCTATCTCTTGCCCAACTCTCGCCGAACTCATTCCGGCATATGACTGCCCTAGGTGTCTATGCCTATAGGCATAATTTTCCTTTGACCTTAGCGCTTGTCCTTCGCTTTTTGCAATTGAAGGGCGGTTCGGGGTGGTATTATCTATCACCCCGTAGGAAATTCAAAGCCAAAATTAAGTCGAAGATCTCCAACTGGCAGAAGAAGTTCTTCTTCTGTCGGTTTGAGGGACATATGGAGTTCCCATGGCGATCTGATAAGATCGCCGATGTGTATGTCGACAAGGGCTTCGGTGACTTGGAGGAGGCGCTGGACAAAGTAGGCCTTGTTGACGAGGTCTTCTCCGAGGCCGAGCTTGCAGAGGCGGGGCTTAGCCCTTATGATCCTACCTCCAGGGTGGAGTCGGTGAAGGGTGAGGCCTCTTCTTCTCCTCTTTTCTTTCTTTATTTCATGAGTTACGTATTGATGCTGACCCATGTTTTTCCTTGAAGTGAACCTGCTGAAGGAGAGGAAGAAGAAAAGGAAGGAGCCGATCTCCGTGGCCGAACCGATCTCGGTGGCCGAGCCGAGGTCTCCGACCTTGAAGGATTTCGAGGCCATGCCCGAAATGACCATGGGGCCTTCGAGATCCCCTTCGCCGCAGCCACTGAAGCGCTTGAAGAGGCGGAAGGATGAAGTCCGTGAGTCCTCGGTTGCTGCCGAGGCTGAGTGCGAGATCGTCGGTTCGAAGCCAGCGCCTCGTCTCTTTCCTGAGGTTCGTACCTGTCCTTATACTTTATGCAGTAGTAACTAAATTGTGTTCTTCTGACCTGACGTATATTTTGTATAGGGGGTCGCGGACGTGGCGGCCGAGGTGTCAAGAGTATCCGATCTTGTATCGGATTACTTGAAAAAGCTGATGTCGCGGCTTGTGGGGTGGCCCGGTATGCTCGGGAGGTGGAGGATTGAATACCTCCTTGCTCAAGAAATGTCCGAGGCCGAGGCTAAGATCCGGACCTCGTCAAGCGAAAGAGGCGGATCGACGGCCATTGAGGCAAGGGGCTAGGGCGGTCGGAGGCGGTGTGTGGGGAGGCGGCAAGGGCCGAGGCGGCGGGGCCGAGTTGCCTCGATGAAGGCGAGGTGGAAACGAGTTCGCCGTCGGGAGGCGGACATGGCGAGCTCTCGAGGAGAAATGCCCGCGCCTTGGCGGAGAGGCTGTTCTGTCGGCGGGCTTCTCGGAATGGTCTCGGATGCGGCCGATGTTCTTAACAAGCGAGCCGTCTCGGGGCTGACGCAATCGAAGAGGTCGCCGAGGACTACCGGATCTGGACAAAGCAAGTATGGGTGCGAGGGAGACCGAGGATGCTGTCCCGAGACGGCCTACTTTGATGTGCTCGTCCGCGGCACGAAAGAGCTTCCGTGCTTGCGAGCCTTGCCTCCTCCTCCGTTCTTTTGTCCGCGAGTGCATGCGCGCTTTGTCCGTGGATCGGGATCCCACCGAGTGCTTTCTTGGCTGATATGGCAAAGGGGTGGGGAGACGGTGATGCTTGAGGCGCCGAGACTCCGTAGTTCGAAGAGGCCGAGGCCGAGGCCGTCCGAGCTTCGGGCGCGAACGTTGTCATGGCGAAGCTTCCCGAGGGTCGATTGATCCTGCATTTTTTTTTTTTTTGAATGTAAATGTACAACAATTTTCGCCTAAGGGCATGTTAATAAAATTACAAGTTTATGTCAAAAACTTATCTCCCTTTTTATTCGGTTGTCTCACGAAATGTTTGATGCTTCTCCTTGGTTGAATCAAATCAAAGACCCGTCATGACTCTTGAGTTGAAAGAGTCGAACTCACTCCATATAAAGGCAGCTCGGTCACGTACATGTCGAGTCGATGTCAGCATAGAGCCGCTCGGGAGGCTGTGACGAGCTCGTGCTCGCCTTTTGGGATTGGAGGAGGCGTTTGAGGTCGCCAGGAGAAGGCAAGGCGATAGGCAAGAGCATGCCGAGTATGAGGAGGTTATCCACGAAATGGTGGGATGGCGATCCGAAGTAAAGCCAAGGTTGTCGAGGTGCTGCCCGTTGTTAAAGTCTGCAGTACGAATATGGTCGGAACTCACGGCAATTCACGGGCGATGCGCTGAATTGAAAAGGCTCGGGGAGCATATCTGAAGGCTGTCATCGCCGACAACCACAAATCGACTATATACTTGACGGGATGCGAGGCCTCTTCTTCGGTGGAGCTTCTCGATCTAGAATAAATGAACCACATTATGACGATCCGGAGTGGCGTGCACAAGAGAGGCGTGCCATTACCCTTGAACGTCGTGGACCCTCCATGCGTCGAGACCGGGCGTCATCAAGTGGCCGAGGCCGAGCTCGCAGAGCTTCATCGTCAGTGACCGTGGTCGCCTGGCCGGGCTCGTAATATAGACCGAGGGAGGTAGAGGTAGGATTAGCATAGATGAGCTGTGAATTCCGATTTTTCTAGGGATTGGCTCAGCTTTTCCCGATCTGCTCCGTCCTCGTAAAATGTAAAATGTAACCTGTACATCTTCTATTTAATAAGAATGCTTTTTGTTGACTTTGCATTTGAACAAGAGTAATATGCAAAGTAGTTAGTCTCGTGAAAATTCCGCCGAAAGAAATCGTTCTCATCGTGAAGCACAGTTCTGCTTTTTTTGCCGAGGTCGTCGGGAGGGTGGTCCCCGTCGCTCACATAGAAGAACGCTTGAAATGAGCGAAGGTAGTCGATCTCGTGCGTAGGAATGGTTCTGTTTTTGCCGAGGTCATCGGGAGGGTGGTCGCCTTCGCTCACATAGAGAACGCTCAAAAAACGAAGGTAGTCCGATCTCGCACGTGGGAATGGTTCCCTTTTTGCCGAGGTCGTCGGGAGGGTGGTCCCTCGCTCTACATAGAGGCACGCTTGAAATAAGCGAAGGTAGTCGATCTCGTATGTAGGAATGGTTCACATTTTTGCCGAGGTCGTCGGGAGGGTGGTCCCTTCGCTCACATAGAGAGGCAACGAAAATAAGCGAGGTAGTCCGATCTCGTATGTAGGCATCTGCTGCTTAGATTTACATGCGTATTAAGCGAATGTGTCGACCTCCGTCGAGGGAATTTGTCCTCCGTAGAGGGTAAATAATCTGAAGATTAATTATGCATTAGTGACAAGTAGAACTCGTAAAAATAAAGATTTTATTGATAAAGATGACGCGACCACCAAATAAGACAGACTCTAAACAGGACTTTAAAAATATGACCGAACAAGACCCGACCTCGACACTTATGCATAATATTTCTTGGATGGATGATGTGCCATGCGTTGGGTAATTGCTCACCGAGACAATTAGGCGAGCTTATAGGCTCCTTTCCGAGGACTTCGTCGACCCGGTGAGGTCCTTCCCATGTGGCTTCCAGCTTGCCGCGCTGGACTTTCTTGACTTCATTATGTCAGAGTACGAGGTCGCCCACTTGGAATTGTCGGTTTTAACGCTGGTTGTAATACCGAGCTACTTGTTGCTTGTGCCGAGCTTCCTCGATGTGGCGAGGTCTCTTTTCTTCAGTAAGTCTAGATCAGCTCGTAGATTTTCCCATTTGCTTGACGGAGAAGTCGATGATGCGAGGACTCGGTACTCCGATCTGCGAGGATCCTTGCTTGGTTCCATACACCAAACCGTATGGTGTTTCTCCGTTCGAGGTCGGCGTTGTTGATGCGACCATAGGACTGCGGTGTAAATTTTCCACCCAGAGGCCTTTAGCTCGGTCGAGGCGAGTTTTAGACCCTTTACGATGGTCCTGCTGGTAACTTCGGTCGACCATTTGCTTGAGGATGGGCCACGGCGTGAACTTTGTTGGATCCAAGCTCTTGACACCAATCTTTAAATGCCTTATCCGTGAATTGTGTTCCGTTATCCGAAAGGAGGATATGGGGGATGCCGAGGCGACACTATGTTCTTCCATACAGTTGAGGCGTTCTTGCTTGTGATTTTCGCGAGGGCTCGACTTCTACCCACTTCGTGAAGTAGTCGATCGCAACAATTAAAAATTGGAGCTGTCACGGTGCTTTACAAAGGGGCCCACAATGTCAATCCCCATTGCATAAGCGGCCAAGGGCTGCATGCGGAGGTGAGGTCGGTGCAGGGTAGCAGGTACGTTCCATGGATTTGACACTTTGGACACTTTTTACGAGGTCCATTGAGTCTTGGAACATTGTTGTGATAGTATCCCCATCGCATGACTTTCTTTGACAAGGCGGGGTCGATGTGGCTTCCGCACGAACCTTCGTATTTCTCGAGAACGTAATTGGCTCGGTTCGGACCCAAGCACCTTAAGAGGGTTGGAGATATGACTTCATGCAGGACTTCGCTCAATTGTATATCGCAGATTTGTTCAGGATCCTCCTAGCCTCCAACTTGTCGTGGGGCGATTCGCCTTCTCGGTACTCGAATGGGAGTCATCCATTGGGTTCTTCATCCGAGACTATGTTGACCTCGGCTCCGTCTTCGCATCGTTTATGCTCCCCTTTGGACTTCCTCTCTTGGCGGGCTCGTTGATGACGGTGCCAATTTATAAGATGTCGGCTCGCTATTTTGCTCCCTTGGGATGCGAACTATCCGGAAGTGTGAGAAAGTCCGTTGCGTGCTTTTGCTTTTCGAGATACTTCTTCATTACGCCGCTTTTGCCTCGTATTTTCCCAACATTTGGCTTCAACGATTTGAGAGTCATTGTGAACTTGCACGGCTCGTATCTCGAGACTTTGAGCGGCGAAGTCCTGCGATCGATGCCTCATACTCCACTTCGTTATTCGTATTTTTGAATGTGAACCGAAGTGAGTAGGCGATCTCTTGGTTGTCAGGGCCTAGAGTAAGATACCGCTCCGCTACCTTTGTTTCCGAAGCCCGTCAGCGTGAGTTGCCGGCACTCCCTCGGTGTTTCAACCATGGGTTCGGCTTCGGCATCGTCGTCTGAGACTTCGGTGGGCTTCGGTTTTTCGGCGAAGTTAGACTCGCAAAAAACCGCTAGGGCTTGACCTTTGATGGCTGGCGGGCGAAGGTTATATCGTGCTCGCCCGGTTCGATTGCCCATTTCGCGATTCTCCCGATGCTTGAGCTTCGTCAATACTTGCGAAGTGGGTAGTCGATGAGGACTTGTATCGATGTGCATGGAAATGCGGACGTAGCCTCTCGCAAGCATTTACCAATGCTAAGGCAAGCTTCCCGGTGATACCTTGTTTCCGGCCTTTAGTGCTCGGTGATGAAATAAGCGGGGCCGACGTCCTTCTTTTCGTGCCGGGCGCACTTATGGATTCGTCCGAGGCGGCGAGGTAGAGGGAAAGGACCTCTCCTCTTTTAGGACGGATAGAGTGGGGAGCTTGGCGAGTAGCTCTTGAGGTCTTGACGGACACTGTGTACCTCGTCCCATGAGAATTTCGGGGCTTTTGAGTATCTTGAAGAAGGGTAGTCGCTTATCCGCGACTTTTGAAAGAAAGCGGCTTAGTGCGGCTATGCAACCCGTCAACTTATTATCGTCGTGGATGGTCTTGATATCTTCATTTCCAAAATGGTTTGGACCTTGGTCGGGTTTGCTTTTAGCCCTTCTTGTGAAACCCAACACCCTAAGAACTTTCCGCACCGGATACAAACGTGCATTTACGGGATTGACTTTAGGTTGATCTTTCAAGAAGGCCGAGGGCGATCCGAGGTCGGCCACACATGCGCTTCTTCTTTGCTTTTAACTGACGATGTCGTCTCGTATACCTCCACATTCCGACCTATGTAGGGCTGAAATATTTTGTCCACCATCCTTTGATAGGTAGCCCCTGCATTTTAAGGCGAATGGCATCTTTTATATCACGAAGACCGAAGTCGGTAATGAAGGCTGTCTTGGCGGCGTCTTCGTCGTCCATCGGGACTTGGTGATACCGCTGTATAAGTCCAAGCCAAGACTTCGTGCCGACCAACGCGTCGACCTTCTTGTCGATGTTGGGAAGGGATAGCAATCCTTTGGGCAATGCTTGTTGAGGTCGGTGTAGTCAATACACATTCGCCATCCCCTCCTCCTTTCTTCACCATCACCGGTTGGCTATCCGGTCGGATATTTGACCTCGAGCATGATCGTGCTTTTAATAGGCCGGTTCACCTCGTCATGAATGACTTGGTTCCGTTAAGTGCGAAGATTCTTTATACATCGAGCGGCTTTGTGTTCGGTCGATATTGAGCGGTGGTGATGATACTCGGCGAGACTCGGTCATGTCGGGAGACCAAGCAAACACGTCTCGGAATTCCCTTAGGAGTTGGATGATCGATCCTTCACTTGGTGTCGTGGCGAAACCAACACGGGCGACCTTCAATGGCTCGTCTTTGTACAATGCGACCTCTTCCACACGATTGTCGTGGAGTGGCGATGTACTTCTGACTCAACCCTTCGGGTTTCTTTAATTGCTATGCTGTGGGTGTTGGACCGAGGTCCGGCACCTCGTAAGGCAACTTGCATACACTCGCTTGGCTTGCTTACGATCGCCCGGATCACGGCCGTTCCCTCGTGGTGGGTATTTTCATCGTCGGGTGGTGCGTTGAGCATACCGCCCTTACGGCGTTCAGCCAATCTCGCCTAGTATGATGTTATCGGCGAGTTGGCCTTCACTACTGAACGCACCACTTTGGTCGAGGTCGTTGGTGCTTTCCCACCGTGACGGGTAGCTCGATTATTCATACCGGCGCGTCTCTTCACGGGCGAAGCTTGAATTGGCGGCGGAGCTTGTGCGGCCGCGTCTTCCACTCCTAGCTTGTCAAAGCATTCCTTAAAGGATGCTCACCGGCCTTGTTGTCGATGTAAACAGCTTTACCAACTTATTTGCGACCACTACCGATTACCAATGCATCACGATGGGAGTACCGTCGCGGAGCGGGTCGTCTTCGGAGAAGGTGATTGCCTCGTCCTTTCGAACCTCTTATTGGTAGGTTCGCTGGTTCTAGGACTTGAACATCGGCCTTCAGGAGGACTTCGTGGCTCACCTGGGAGCCCGTAATAGTGGAACCACCCGTCATATTGGGGCTCATCATCTCCTTCGTCGGTCTTTGCGCTTTGTTTTTGTAGGGGCACAATTTCCCTCTTCCTCTTTTTGTTCTTTTGACCTTGGTCGGCTTGGCGACTCTGTCCTCGGTATTTCTTCAGGGATCCGTCCTGAACTAGCATCTCTATTTCACCCATGAGCTCGTTACACTCTTCGATGTCGTGCCCGTAATCATCATGGAATGAGCAGTATTTATCCGTAGGTCGGCACCTCTTTCCTCCTGTCATCGGTCGAGGCTTCTCGAACAGGTTCATATGGAGTGCGTAGATTTCTGCCCTCGGCTTCGTCAACGGGGTGTATTGAGGTCGTTCCGAGGCGTCGCGCGGACCGAGCACGGATTTTATTGGGCGATGTAATCCGTCCAGGCGCTCTTGCGGCCTTGGTTCGATCTTCCTTCCTTCGTCTCTTCTTCTTTCCGGGGTCCGGCTTTTCCGCTTCGCTTTCTCTTGTCGGCCTCGTCCGCTTTGGCGAACCGATTGGCTATCGCCCCACGGCTACATTGCGATGCGGGTTCGTGCCAGCGATCTCTCGATATAAGGCCCCAAGAAGATGCCGTTTTGGAAGGCGAGATGACTAACGGTCGTTCACGTCTTGACCTTGAGCACTCCTTGTTAAACCTTGTCATGAAGTCGATGGACTCATTACGGCTTTGCCTTATGGTGAGGAGGTGTGCGATGATGTTTTGATTCCGCCTTTTGGAAGAACCTTCGGTGGAAGGCAGCCATCGGTCGCGATAGGGCCGATGCTTCCGTGGTAAACTGTCCGAACCACTGCGGGCGTTGTCGACGGTAACTCCGGAAGAGTTTACACATGTGAACCGGTGAGCTTTTGGTTGATCATGTTGTATTGGGCTGCGAGAGGAAGTTACATGGATCCCTCGATCCGTCATAGGGGCGATGCTTGGAACCCGGTACTTATCCGGAGAGAAGTGTTGAGTATCCTATTGAGAACGGGTGACTATCTTCCCGTATCCATCGGGCCGTCCTCACGAGATCGGGGCGGAGTTCGACGATCGATCTCATTTAGGTGACTCGGACCCGGCCTCATGGCGGCCACGATGCCTTTCTGCTCGCTGCTCGTCCCACGGAGATCGGGCGGAGTTATTTGGATGGATTTATTGTGGCGATCGGGCTGGCTTCACGGCGATCACGACGTCCTCTCCGCGTTCTTGGTTCCTTGCGCGGTCGGTTTGGGCCCCGACCTTCGTTGTGATGCCTCGTATCTAGATGAGGCTTCGATGTTCGCTCTTGGGGCGTGGCCGACCACGTGTTGTTGAGGCCGGAGAAAGCTCTCCTTATTTTCTCGAAATCCCTCGGCGGCGTCGTCAGGTTTACTTATGAGCCGGAGTTTCCGGATTGTTGCTACGATTGTCTTCGCTATGGTAACTTTGCCTCTGCAGGGGCGGGGTGTCCGTGTTCGTCGAGACTTTGGATATGCCCCTGGGGTTCCTTCTCCGATTGGGCTCTTCCCGAGTTGAGCTCGGCGTTCCTTCGCCCGTCGGCGTTGTTGTTGCCGGCGACGGTCCCGGGCATGGCTTCGTGTGTCTGGTCATGATTACTTCCTGTAAACAAAGGTTGATCGAAAACACAAAATTTCGGTTCCCGCATTGGCGCCAAATGATCGATCTTAAATTGTAAGGAAATAAATGCGAGAAGAACACCATGATTTACGTGGTTCGATCGTGAATAAGATCTCGTCCACGGGGCAAGAGAGAGAGTATGTGTATTGAAAGTATAGGAAGTGATTACAAAGAGAGTGAATGATCTATGTCGTCTAATCTAGCCTCTATTTATACACAATGTATTGACCTAGATCTCGAATCCGAAGTCTTCTCTAACTAGGATTCGAGATCCTATCCCTTCTTGAATTAGGATTCTTTTAGATATGGCTGAGCTTTGCGCTCATCTTGGCTTCAGAGTCTTCATGGGCGAACTTGTCGGTAGAGCTTGATGTCGAGTTTACTTGTATTGGGCACGATGCTTGGGCACAGTAGTTGGGCAGTATCCTATCACCGACGATATGCATCCATCGGTATACTTAATTTATTGTATTTCTATTTAAATTTATTTGTGAATTTTATAGGTGAAAAACCCTAATTTTCGAAATTAGGGTTTTCAAAAATTTCAATATTGTCCAATAATTATTCCTTAATTCTCTAGCATTATTTTGATGCTAAATAATACTCTTATTACATAAAATAATCATAGGAATTAAATATTATAATTCCTTGACCATTAGACTCATTTTTCAATTCGTCTCAAAACGTTGACGTTCGAAACGTCTCAAAACGTTCAATATCGACCCATCTCAAAATGGTCGTAATAAAGTCGTAATCACTTTATTAATCCATTTCACTATCAATGAAATGTAATTCTATGCTTCGCCACTTAGAAAAATAATAACGTAATTAACTATCGATATTCAATCGACGTTAGAAATATACTGCCGAAAGAATAATATAACTATATTCCCTGATTCACTAATCATTAGTGAATATGATACAAGAATTCATTATATCATAATTAGTCGAAATCAATGTTCGATAAATTACTATTCAATTATTGCGACGAAACCCTAATTTACGAATTTTAATTATCGTAAATAGGCTTTAAATCTTCGAGGTATTACATTCCACCCCCTTAAAGAAATTTCGTCCCGAAATTTGCATACCTCAAAAAGTATGGGGTATTTTAGCATCATAACATCTTCAATTTTCCACGTGATTTCCTTTTTGTCCACGGTTTCTCCATTGGACTTTCATTAAAGACCCAAACTCGATTCTTAATCGTTGAATCGAAATTTTCATCACAACTCATATTTGAGTTAAGGATCACATCATTGTGATGGATTACGTGATTTGGGTCATATCCATATTTCCTTAACTGTGACACGTGGAAAACATCACGTACATTCCCCAAATTTGGTGGAAGTACCAAACTATAGGCTACTGGGCCTATCATTTCTAGGATCTCGTATGGTCCTATAAAACGTGATCTCAAAATTCCTTGCACCTTGAATTTTATAATTTCCCTCGATGGAGAAATTTTAAGAAACTTTATTTTCGCATTCAAAATGCAGTTCAGATCTACGCGTACCAGCGTAAGACTTTTGTCAGTCCTGAGCTTCTCTTATTCTTTGCCTTATTTGGCAGATACCTTAATCATTTCATTTACGCTGTCCGGACCTTATACTTTCTCTCACCTACTTTATTACAATAAAGTGGTGGTCGATACTTCTTTCCACATAATGCTTCATGTGGCTCGATTGATCGTTGCTTGACAGCTATGGTCGTACGTAAACTTAACAAGTGATACAACATGTTCCCACTTGCAGCTCGATTTAACATTAATGTCTTCATTATATCCTTAAACGTTCATATTGTCCTTTTTATCGTCCATCTGTCCGTGAATGGACATCTATGTTAAGGTTCAATCTCGTGTCTAACTCTTTTGGTGAGCTAGTTCAAAATCTAGGGGTAAACTTGGAATCTCTATCTGAAGTGATAGGTTTTGGTATCCCCTGTAGAGACACGATCTCTCTTATGTACGACTGAGCTAACTCATCAGATCTCTGAGTCATCTGAATAGGCAGATGTGAGCATATTTGGTGAGTCAATCCGCTACTACCCATATAGCAGTGTTACTTCTTTATGACTTTGGCAAAACCCGTCATAAAATCCATTGCTATGTCATTCCATTTTCATTTGTGTATCTTTAGAGATTATAACTCCTTATAAGGTCATTGATACAATGCCTTCACTTATTAGTAACCGAGACAATGCTCGACAATGTGGTTATATCACATTTCATTCCTTACTATCAAAACTTTTCTCATAATCATAAATATCTTAATGTTGCTTGGGTGGGCGGTAGGAGGAATATCATGAGCTTCATTCATGATTTCATTTCTAAGCTTACTATTGCTTGAAATATATATATATCCTTTCCTTAGACAATATGACATTGTCCGGCGCTTCTTTAGAATCCTTCAGCCCTTCAGTTTTCTTCTTAGCTCGTATTCTTTCAATCTTTCATCCTTTCTCTTTTCGTTTATTACGCTTTTTCTCAAATCTGACATAATCGTGAGTGTGGCAATACGGCTCCTGATCGTCTCTGGTTGCTCAACTATTTCTATATTCATTTTCTTAAACTCTCTGATGAGTTTTCCCTTTTCTATAAGGATATACAATAACTTAGACTGAATTTTATATCTTAGGCATCAGATTCTACATTAACCTTCCGTAGGTGATAATTTATATCACAATTGGAATATTTTACTGATTCGAGCCATCTTTTCTATCTCATATTTAAGTCTATTTGCTCGAAGGAATATTTCAAACTTTCGTAATTTGTGAAGAATTCTCAGCTCATTTCATATGAGTGATGTCTCCAAGACTGTAGTGCTTATACTATTGCTACTACTTCAAGTCGTGAGTTGGGTCATTCTATTCATGTGGCCTAAGTCATTGTGATGCGTAAGCTATTGTCTTTCTCATATTAATACATGGGCTCACTTTCATTTGTCCATGTAAATTTGATTCCTTTTTGGGGTATCTGTGTTATCGGCCTTGCTATCTTAGAGAATTCTTCATGAATCTCCGATAATAGTCAATTTATCTAAGGAATTCCTGATCTCATTTTAGGTCATTGACGACTTCCATTCTTACACACTTTGATTCCTACTGAAGGCACCATGTGCCTGAGGAATGTTTCTTTCTTAAGCCGAAATTCACAATACTAAGCTTGGCAAAATCTGTCTGGCTTTAGATGTCTGTAAGACGGTCCTTCGATGTTCTTTATGTTCTTCTCGCTCTTCGTATGGATAAGAACATCATTCATAAAGATTTAGACAAAATTTTCTAAATACGCGTGGAACACTCGATTTTTGAGGTTCATGAATATGGTTGGTACATTAGTTAGTCCGAATGGCATAACTATAATCTCATAGTAACCATATCTTATTCTGAACAATTCGTTTTCGTACATCGATACCATTCTATAAAACCATATAATATATTTGATCAAAATGCCTCAATGAGGACTTTCCATACATTAATTACGAGGATCGGTCTATCAAGTCGATCGATTACATAGCGCCTAGTTCTATTTACACCCAAAATTTTGACACCACTTCCAAATATTCATAAAATATTCCAATCTACATTTATTTTACACCTTTTAACCATACTATCTTCAACACGACCCACTATTTACTTATAGGTCTCATTTTATCATAGGATTTCATGTCTCTGAGTGGCCTTCGTCGGAATCGTACTCCTCATTCGAAAATTTGCCTTTCTTCAGGTATGTTTTTGCCTCATATGTCCGACGATCTATCTCTTTCAGAGAGCCAGGGGTCAAACTGCTCCCTGTTTCTTCTTCTATACTAGAAGTTTGTGTTGTTTTTATCAGAAAGTAAGGTTGAGTTGGTAGCGGTAATTCTCCTAATCCGCGGGGGCGGTAAGATCCTGTTCTTTGGCCATTCACATCCCTTTCAGGTATAATTGACGGCACAGGACATGGGGCGGCGTTTGGAACATCAGGGTATAACCATTCCTTTATACCATGCTGGGTAACTTGCTGGGGACCAGGACAAGTGCTCGTAGGTGCCGTTCCATACGCATTATATGTACACTTGAGCCGGTTGACAAATCCTGGTAAATCTGCCCAAACCTTGGAATTTTCTACTTGGAGAATGTATTCTCTTGATACTTCTTTTGCAAAATTCTGCCAGTCTGCTGGTAAACGACGAATAAGTCTTTGGATACCATCCTCATCCGTCACTCCATGGTTACGAGCATCCTTCCAAAGGTGCAGAAATTCCTCCAAAAACTGTCCTAAATCCAAGTCCAGTTTATAATAAAAGAGCCGATACGCCCGTGTGAGTTCTAAGCTTGTAGGCCTTGTGGTTAACCTTTTTCCAGTCAGATTCCCTTTTCCTACCATCTGTAAACAGATAGTTCTAGATGAGCCAACCTTAAATTAAAGCGATAGAGGTAATTTAACCAAGAAAGATCTCTTAAAGAATTAAACACTTTAAGCCGTAAATTTGTAAACAACTTACAACATAACTCATAAACACTTATATTATTCCTCATTTAATATTTTACACTCCATTCATATATTGCTCTAAATTAATTCGTGAAAGCAATAGTGGATCCAAAATCCCATCACGCGGTGTAGAATTTCAAATGGAGAGACTATGCCCATGTCTCTAATCACGTGAGTGACCTTCGTTTCCGAAGCTCCCATTTCTCGAATTATATCTACGTTCCACATAGATATTGTGATCCAAATCATTTGTTAGAACCTTAGGCGATTCTGGGTCCAATTCTAAGTTTGAGCAACACCTGCGACGACCATAATTCTCATATAGGTGAAGAGACTTTTATTTTCTTGATTCGTTTATCTCGAATTGGGTTCTATCGTTTCTACACATGCTTGTGCGATGTTAGAATGTGAAGCACTTATATCGAACAAAATATTATAGGTGTTCTCAGAAATTTTCTCATACCTATCAGGCACTTCTGGTTTTTGTTCGTTCTGTTTTCGGTGCGAAGTATAGGCTCTGGTCTACTGTGTTTCCGTCTGTTCGATTAAACATCTATTTCATATATTATTGTCCTTTCCCTTGGGACATTATGTTTCCTTTCTATGGCCTTCTGTTACCTCGTTCACCATATCCTTCTCGGGTATCAGTACTGTTATGCTTTTATCAATAGCATTCTGTAGTTAGGTTTATATCAACCTATCTTTGATATTGATATCTCGATAATTTAATCTTATCGTAGAGATCGCGATGTCTCTATCATTATCATTCATTCCTAATCCATTATGAATGATTCAATACCCTTTTTCATTTTATCGATCTTAGGAATATATCTCTCATATATCTTTACTTTAAACTCTTTTCCAGAGAAATCCTTATACCGACATTTAGCGCCATCATTTGTAATATCCTTTTAGGATATACATCATTTCTTCTTAATCTTTATTGATTTATCATGCAATTTCGTATAGGGCAAACTCCTTTGTCCACTGAGGACGTATTATACTTTTGCCTTGACGTCAAATATCTTTACCATTTTCTCGACATTCAATGATTGATTCATTCCCATGTCAGAGATACTTAATATCTCACTTTATTGATCGTCACAAAAGTATGAGGGATAAACTTTCCAATTAGATTCACCTTAAGATCCTTTCGTGTGAATCTTTTCATCTGTTCTCTTGGATGTATTCCCTTTGCAAGGTCTAAAGAAGCTATCTTGCTTGTTAATTACTAAGACACACAAGACAAGCGTTTTGTGTCAAAATAACTTAGAGTACTCAGATTCATTTCAAATAATGAATCTATTTCTTAATCCGTTTCTTTACTTCAAGGGAATTACCTTACTTATCGAAGTCGTAAAGCTTCTGCAGCTTATATCATATCGTGGCTATCTCATGATTGTATAGCTTGTAATTTCATCGCCTATTCTCGACTTACATCCCTTTTCTTGAGCATGGTATCCGAAAGTAATATTACTTTCATTATATTTCAGTCCTTACTCTCAGGAATAGAACCATCATTATTGTCGTATTGCTTGGTAAGGTAGTACATTTGTACACCATAATTTAAATTCCAAGCATCCTATTACCATGTCTCGACTTTGGAGATATCTTCTCCATACTTAATTACATGCTAGGGCTATCCTAGCTGTTCACACATCTCAATGATTATGATTCCTCAATCATCTTATCATTGATTTAACTAAGTCTCAATTACTTGGAATCGATTATGCTCAAGCAAAATTTTATTGATTGAGGTATAAAATGAGAGATTTATTATCTGAGATGCTATCATTTCTTCACATGTATATCCTTTTAAAAGAATATTGTGCATCTCCATTCTTTAAACATGTCCAACCTACTAATGAGGTTTTAAGGACAAACAACCATCTTAAAGATAAGTTGTAATCTCTCTCGTTATGACATAATAAGGGGAATTTATATCCCAAGGATATCATATACTTTCCTTTACTTCTACTCTTGCATTCTATGCTAAAGAGTATCTCATTCATAACATTTCATTATCATAACAGTCGCATGAAGATATAACTTCACTGTTATCAATCTTTGAAAAGCCCATCAAGGGTCATCACATCCATGTGAATCTTAGGAAAATGTCTCGTCTCATCGAGATCTTATTTACATCATAATTTTTTGATGTCTGTCACTTTACTGATTTGCAACCTTTAGGTTACCCAAAATAAGTCAACCTACATCATACCTGATGTTTATAACTTTACAAATTAAAACTTAGGTGACAAGGTAAGTCAACATTCATCTTACTTATTGGTCTCCAGGAATGAAGAGAATTCATCAAGTCGACTTTCAAAAGATATGGATTCGTAATCCAAAATAACATATTTTACCATTCGAATCCATATGTTCCGTGAACTGAATCATTGGGATCTAGGGTCCAAAGACCATAATGACGACTACTGAGATTTCTTTGGTCATATGGGCTGGCCAGACCCGTCACAATTATTTTCTCAGTCACACAAGGGTTTGGTTTCAGAGAATTCTTTATAAATTTTCGGGTTGAAAATTTTCTTCTGAAAAAGTGAGAAACTCAAGTGATTTCTCAATTTGAACTAGTCATGTAGTTAAATTCAATGACGTAAATGGATAATGAATAGAATTTGAAACCTTATATAACTCATAATAGGTCATCATCAAAGGTTCTCATGTATGTCATAGCTCTACTTGTAATACTGGGAATCTTACATTCTAGTAACTTTCTAAGATTCTTATCATACTGTAAAGTTCTCATTCTATATAAACCATAAACTAACTTCAACTGATTCGTGAAACTTCTGGAGAAGGAATCAGGGATTTGGTCCTTCATAAGAAATAAGGTACATTGCGTTAGAAGTACGTAGGCGAAAACCATACGTAATTCGGAGTTCAAACGAAGGAGAACGGGTCAAAACAAAAACACTTCGCAGTGCAGAAAAACTCGCGCCGAATTCATTCTTGTTTTGAGAACTCACATTGTTTTCGTATAATCTTAGCGTTCATTCCCGAATCCATCTTTTTGCTTTCGATTTCGAGTCTAAATTTACTCACATTATTGAACTAACTTTTCGATTTATCACATCAAAATTTTTCTACCACATCGTGGTCTCTTCTTTTGTAAAAATGCACAACACTTCAACTTGGAGTTCCGTCATGCGTGAAAGTCCAAATAAAAAGACTATACTCATGTCACTTATCGTATAGTGACATTCATCATCTTGACATCTTTTCCATTTTTGATCTTAAATTTTCTTATCGTTATTCATTTCGAGATTCTCATCTTGATCTCGTTTTTGTTCTCGGGAGGGAATAAAATTCTCATAATTTATCCTTCTATGTTCCTTCGCAAATGGGATCATGCGTCTTAAACAGTACTACGTTCTTTTGGGATAACATACCCATCATCATAAACAACTTTAAGATTTGAAATAAAATTTCAAATATTCATAACATAGCTCATTTGTACTCATGTACTTCTTTGAATTTCAAGAATTCAATATATCATATTTGACTTATAAATGTCCATTTTTGAGCATTTTCATACATTAATAACAATAAATCTTTATTGAATTTAATGAATTCAAACATTTCATCTTTGACATATCTTTGTCAATACTTTCTCGTATGACATAATCATACATTATCATACGTTGGTAGCGAACCAACAACTTTCCTTATCATCTCAACATCCTCCTCATATACATCATCAAACAATCCTCCTCATACCATCATATCACTTTCCTCTTCACAACATAAACTTCATTTGCAACATTGGCAATAACTTTCACTTCTCGTGAAAAATTCATTTCCACCCTCAAACTTTTCGTTTTCAAAATCGAGAAAGTCATTTATCTAACACAAATCAAATCCTTTAAGTTTTCCTTAAATATGCAGTCCCATTCCTGCATATTGTTGGAATCCTTTGAGCTTTCCTTAAATATGCAGTCCCATACCTGCATATTGTGGGAATCTCTTTTTATTTCAAAATTTTGCGAAGAAAAACATTTCCATCCTTTTTCACTTTCAAACTTTTGAAAAGGAATCATTTACCTCTTCCCGGTTGAGCTTGATGTGATGGAGTGTTGAGCATAGTCATTTGATCTCTAGAAGTTTTGTAATACCCTGTCTTTTCTAAGCACCAGGTTTGCATGGCACGTTTTTCGAGAAAGGTCAAAAGGTTGACTTTTTGTTTCGGTGATGCGACCGTCACAAAACCTCAGGCGTTGTGAAGAGTGTCTTATGACGAATTCATAGACACTAAGTATGCAGGTTTTCGACCACCCACGAATGTTTGGCACTCCGGGGAAGTTATCGAAAAATCGAACTTTTCATGGGTCTTTTAAAAGAATATCTTGTTTATAGTCGTTGTGTCCGGTATTTTATTTCGTGTCCATGGGTACTAAGTTTGCTAAATTTGGAGTCCGTTTGCAAAAGTTGCGTTGCTTTTTGCGTTTTCGAAAAGGGCAGCTTGCAAGAGTAGGCTTGTGACCCTGCTTTTCCTATAAATAGGAGGCTAGGGCCTTCATTTTCAACGTTCATTTCCTTCGTCTCTCTGTGTTTACGGACGAGCCGAGCAGCTCAGTGCACGCTGAGCAGGAGGAGGAGTGGGGATCGGCAGGGAGGCTCGGCGGCGCCTTCTCATACGCTTGCCGCCACCACCGCCGATCATCCCTCCCTTAGTCCCATTTTTCTGTTTTGTCCTTTTCTTGTTTTGATTCCGCCTTTTAGTAGATCGTATAGCATAGAACTCGGGATTCTAAAGGACGAGGCGGAAAACGGCCGGAGGCCGGCCGATTGCCGAACCGCCCGCCGCCGCCGTGGCTGTTGGCGTTTTGGTGGCGGCAGACCCTGCCACCTTCAGCTCTGGTCCTTTAGGTTTTGAGTTCGGCCTATGCATTCCACTAAAGTACCGATTTCGTTTTACTTTTTCGCGTTTACGCATGTCGGGATGTTTTCCGTTGCTTGAGTTTTCTCGAAGGAAGTATATGCCGGGTTATCCATTTTCAACATAGCTTGTCATTCCATGTTCGTCGTTATGCATATTTCTTATGTTTCCATTTTCATGCATCGATTTTGGATGGTTTATCCTAGATCTGAAGATAGGCATCGATTTTTGAAGCTTCTTCGTTGCTAAGATTTGATTCAACTTGCATGCATGCATATTTTGAAAGTACTCTATTATAGGTCTTGATGCCTCGAATATATTTTCCTTCGCATCGAGTTGATTTGAAAACCCGAGAGTGCGAAATATGGGTTCGAGAAAGTCGAAAGCCTAGTTTTCTACGATCTTCGTTTGGATCACGATGTTGCTTTGCTTTGTGGGATGTGACCCAAAAGTTGTTCCTTCTTGTTACGGTACCTACCGGTCGATCGGTGAAGTCATCGGATCCGTAGATACCTCCCTGTTGACGTTTTAATACATTCGGGTTGGGTTATATATGCTTATTTTGAGTTATTTACTCGATATTTCAAAATAAAACATGTGCCCGTAAAATGTTTTGGTGAAGTTATTCTTGTTCTACGATCCGAGATGTGGTTCTATTGTGGTTGTGCACGATCTCTATTCGATGGGTTGATCACCATCTTGAGTATTGATCGTGAGGATAGACCCCAACACGTGGTTATGGTTACGAAGGGATGACCCCTAAGTCCACACGGAAATGGTAATGAGGTGGTTATGGTTACGACGGGATTTGACCCTCAAGTCCACACCGAGTTAGCCATTTGGATACGTTTGGGCATGGATCGATTGGATATGTTCCGGCCGAGATATTGTGAAATTTGTTGGATATGTTCCGGCGAATGAAATGTGATGGGCTGGCGGGATACGTTCGAGCCGTGGTTCTATGATGAGAACAACGAGAATAACGGATCGGTATCGAAAAACGAAAATCTATTTTTGCTTACTTAGAATGGATTTACGTTTAAAACCTTCTAAGGTAAGTGCTCTGAACATCGCATCATAATTCTTTTGATTTATGATAAAACCCAAGCTGAGTGCGCTAGTACTCACCCCAAACTCTTTTTTTTCAAATCTTTTCACAGATAGAGGAGGGCTGGACTGGCGACACTGAGGGGTGGAGCTGCGGGTTCTTCATGCTATGCTTCCGCGATGTTGTGTTATATACGTATTCTGATGTTGATGTATTCTTGTCCCTTATTTTGCTTTCTGATTAGGAACAAGATTTGCTATTATGTTATTATGCTATGAGTCTCGATATGAGCATGCTATATGGTTGACCGGTCTAGTCAACAGGGTGTAATGCTATTTTGCTTTCTTGCATTACTTGTTATAAACCAAGATCATGTTTTCTGAGGTTATGATATCGATATTATTCTGTTGGTGGATTGTTTGTGCACCCTCCGGGATATGTCCTAGTTATAGAGGAGATCTTTGCCGCCCATTTCATGGTCACATCTTCTTATCATGTATGTTATATGTATTCCCCCTTCTTCCCCGCTTCTTAACCCCCACCCCTAATCACACACCGGCATCCGTGCCTTCCCTCGGGAATTGGGGCGTGACAAGTCTAGTGACTCAGTCTAGACTTAGCTTAAAGGAGATTTGGGATTCAAAGAGCGAACCACTCTGATACCATTTTGTAACAGCCCTCTAATCCTAAAGACGGATTAACGAGGACTAATACTTGGAACAGTGATCAAGGATTATGAAATACAATTAATCATAGAATTGTGAGACTAAATTCAAGTAAACTAAGAAGTTTTAACCATTTTATACACAAGACATACATAATTTACATATGAGGATAGACCTACAGATTCTTAACATGAGAATTCATATGGTCTGAAGGTGATCAATTTGTCGACATCAAAAGCTAACTTAGTTCTATTGCGGTGGAAGACGTGTGAATACACATATGACGATGTGTAGTCGAGTTTCTAGCATATCATTATCAAAAGGGGCCCGACCGCTCAACACGCCCATCCATCATCTTCTCAACCTGCACATTTAAAAACAAACATGCAGGGCTGAGTACAAGAATGCACTCAGTGGACTCATGCCAAAACATTTCCTCATTTTTAAATTACACTACCCCATCATGGTAAGACACAAGGGTTTTATTTGAAAGGCCTTGTGCTTACTTAAAATATTTTCATCATTTTCATAAACGTCGCTTGGCCAAGCATTTTTCCTTGTATGTATGATCCACATCCATTTCCTTTCATTTCTCATATCTCATCTCATAAATCATTCATAAATCATTTCATAAATCATTCCGCGCCGGAGATGAGGCCTCCTCCCACGGACGTCGTGACCGGCCGAGCACCCTTTCAGCACACAGTCACAAAATAGTGCACAAAATCCTTGCCACTCCGGCACAGGATACGAATTCTCAATCATCCTTGTGGGTACTTACAAGGATACGAATTCAAACATTTCATAAGTGAGAGCTACCCAACAATATGCATCATTCGATCATGGATAGGATCATACATAAAACATAAACAATTTGGGTAGGTAATTAAATAATCATTTCCTCATCATTTCTTGCAAATAAGCATCGTAAATAAAACATTTGATAAGCATTTATCATTTTGAGTATAGTAAAGCCCACCTGGACTGTAGTTTTTCTTAGATCAATTTCTTTCTTCGTCAACTCGTCACGTCCGCGTCCAACCTTTACGTAAAAACTACTTTAGTACGTTGGTCATGCCTTTCGAGATTTTCAAAGTTTAATAAACTTTGATAACTTTATAAAGTAATATTTCGCATCCCTCAACTAATTTTAATACGTCGTTTCAACGCATATCTTAACTAAATATTTCTCGTACTTCGATAGAGACGTAATATGGTCTACGATCTCATATTAACCATTTAGGTTAAGCGTTGAGCGATGTCTTGGCGTCTTTTGATAAAAATGATTTCAATTATGAAATCATTTCTCACAAATGAGATATTCATATAAAATTAATCGTTTTACGTATTAGTGTATTTACTCAGCGTATTTAACACGCTTAATCTTAAGTCGGCGTTTGACTTTTCTTAACATATTTTATAACTAATTTCTATATAAATCGATTTTCAATCGATTTCTTTTCATAAAACCCTAATTCTCGATTTTTCACGTTAATCAATAAACTTGATTTATATTTTTTTTAATATGAATTAACTTACACATTATACATTATTTTTCATTTCTAACGTTATTTAATATAACGTTTCGTCGTAAACATAGTATACTATGTTTATAAAATCTCATAAATTCTTAATATGTCTAAAATAATTTCTAGACATATAATGTATTATTATTCTTGATAAAAAGGATTTAAAACCCTTAATATTTAATCTTTAAGTTCACGGTTTTCTTGTTAAAATTTTCAAACATCTTCCAAAAATTCTTCTAAATTCATATTGTATACTATATTATCATGGGATCATTAATATGTATAAACATTAGCTATAGAAAATTTGGGCATCACCTATGCATGCCCTATAGCTCTCGATTTTTTTTCAAAATTAGCCAAACAATTTTCTAAAATTCTAATTAAATTACACAAGGCCTAAACATCATTCTATATCATTAATACATCATAATATTCACCAATATCAACCCACATATCATGTATCCATTCTTGAGCGTTCTCGAAAATTTTGAATATGTAGACATATAATTTCCAAAATTTCCAATAAATTCACATATCACTAAATCAATGTTCTAGATCAACATTATGCTATAATATTACTTAAATAAAATTTGTACATCAACTTACCATTCCTTTTATTTTCGATAATAATAAAAATAATAGCATATGATTTTTAAAAATTTCCAAATAATCACCATGAGTTCTATTATCAACATAGATCATTAATCCATCACGACATAAATCTTAAAAAAAATTGGTAGTCACCACTAAAATTTATAACATGCCTAGGTTTCAATTAATTCACTAATACGAAACATATACTTCATGCTCAACATAATTAACAAACAATAATCATGCTATCATAATTTCTTATTAAGAACACATGCTTATAAATTAAAATCGAACCACTAAAAATTGGAAATTCTAACGTATAATCGAAGCTCGTTCGATTTCTAACCTCTTTAACGGTTTTGATTTGTTGTGTCAAGGTTTTAGCTCAAGGATTTGGTGAAAAGAATTGAAAAACACTCAAGTTTTCTCTCTTCTTTTTTCTCACGGTAATGCAGTTTTTTTTTGGAGAGAAAAATGGTTGTTTGATGTAGTCCTATGACTTATGTAACATGATTAAATATTTTGTACTCAATTCTACCTCTCTCTCGGTTCTCTCATTCACTCACATAAGTTGGAAGCCTTTCAAATGTGCTTTATGAGTCACCATTTTAATACATCATCATAGTAAGTGTTCTTACACCATCTTGAACAAAACAAAGAAATTTTCTTTAACTTTGGGTACATGTGCTGTCGGCTCTCTATCAATTTACAGAGGGAAGGCTTTTTAATTTGTCTCATACCACATATATAATATCTACACTCTTATTCATGCAATGCATCATCAAAAGGAGTTTGATTTTTCTTCTAACCTCATTTAGCCGTGATACACGGCTATCACAAATCCTCCACTTGACTCACTCATTTAATTTACTTGGTAAGTGTGTTAAAAATCCCCACTTGATACATCACAAATTGGAAGCTCACAAAAATTCATTCATTAAGCTTAACACTATGTATATTCACGACACTTTTAAATTTTTAGTGCCAAAATTTGATTTTCATGCTACAAGTAGTTATATATCACAATATATGTCTTAGATGATAAATTATATCATAGGAAAAATAATTAGAAAGATTTATAGGTGAAAAACCCTAATTTTCGAAATTAGGGTTTTCGAAAATTTCAATATTGTCCAATAATTATTCCTTAATTCTCTAGCATTATTTTAATGCTAAATAATACTCTTATTACATAAAATAATCATAAGAATTAAATATTATAATTCCTTGATCATTAGACTCATTTTTCAATTCGTCTCAAAACGTTGACGTTCGAAACGTCTCAAAACATTCAATATCGACCCATCTCAAAATGGTTGTAATAAAGTCGTAATCACTTTATTAATCCATTTCACTATCAATGAAATGTAATTCTATGCTTCGCCACTTAGAAAAATAATAACGTAATTAACTATCGATATTGATCGGCGTTAGAAATATACTGCCAAAAGAATAATATAACTATATTCCCTGATTCACTAATCATTAGTGAATACGATACAAGAATTCATTATATCATAATTATTCAAAATCAATGTTCGATAAATTACTAATTCAATTATCGCGGTGAAACCCTAATTTACGAATTTTAATTATCGTAAATAGGCTTTAAATCTTCGGGGTATTACATGAACTTTGTTAGAGAATTTGATATGTTATTAGTGCGATAATATTAATTTGATATGTTGAGTTTGTTTTTGGTGATTTGGAATTGTTGGATTAGTGATTTGTTGGAATTGTTGGATTAGAGAATTTGATATGTTATTAGTGATTTGTTGGAATTGTTGGATTAGTGATAATATCAGTTAGTTGGAATTGTTGAAATTTAATAATATTAATGTGATAAAGGATAATGATTTAGAATTGTTGGATTAGTTATTTTGTGATTTGATATTAAGTATTTTGAATTGGAATTGTTAAATTAGTTATTTTTGTTGGAATTGTTGGATTGAGTATTTGATATGTTATTAGTTATTTTTGTGATTTAGAATTGTTGGATTAGTTATTTTTATGATTTTGAATAATGAAGTGGAGTATGAATAAATAATCAATTTAAATTTGAGATGATAAATTATCATCCAATTAGCGAATTTAGTATGTTATTATGAATTTATATAAGTAAATTTGATATGCTATTAGTGAATTTTGTATATTAGGGAATATACTATGTTATTATGAATTTTTTATATTAGTAAATTTAATAAGTTATTATAAATTTATATTAGTGAATTTGATATGTTTGTTTTAGAATTTGTTATGTTATTTAATGAATGTTGTTAGTGAATTTGATATATTTACTTTGATTGATTGAGATTAAGTGTAGATTGTTGTTGGATGCTTGAGATTATGTTTTTGGATGCTTTGATAAAACACTATATAATTATATACTTATAATATAATTATAGATTTTCTAATTTCTCAATTGATATTGTAACACCCCACTTTTTGCTTGATTTAATTTGTCTTAAATTTTAAATTATTTTCATTGGATTTGTGCATATTTGACATGCTCAATTTTTACGTTGGACTTGAGGAAGTCCGTAGTTACGTCCCTAGCTAGAAAATAAACTTCGAAATTTATTTTAGGGCTTTCAGAAATTACTTTATGAAGAAAATAAAATATAAGCGAAGTAATAAAATAAGTTTTGAGCTTATATATAATTTTTAAATTATATTGTTTATTCTCAAATTGGGCTTTATAGAATATTATTTTGATGAGCCCAAGTTTTATTTTATATTTATGTAGGATTAAGATCTAATTAACAAGAGTTCCAATAGAAGTAGTATTCTTATTAGGGTTACAATGGGCAAACATCCCTATATACATATATTTACGCCGAGGAGTTCCTATTCTTTTTTGGAACACGTATACAAGATATATATTGAAAGAAAAAGAAGAAGCTACTTTTAAATCCTACAATTAAGTTTCTGGTAAGTATTCCTTTTCATTGTCAAGCATTTATTTTCAAGTAATTATTAGTTTTGAAAAAAGGGGTTCGTTTCAATTCCACGGTAGTTATCAAGTTGTTATTCATGAACATTAGTTAATTGTTTATTATTATTTTAAGAGTTGGAGGTAGGGGTGTCTAACGGTTCGGTTTGGTTAGCAATCAATTTTTCGATTAATCGAACCAATTTCTCCGAAAAATGGAACCAAACCGAACCGTTTTAAATTTTCGGTTAACCAAAACCGATCGATTCCGTGGTTCGGTTTTCTTAACCAAAAACCGAATTAAAATTAATTAATAATAAAAACAAATAAAATAATAATAAAAACAAATAAAATAATAATTAAAATAATAATTAAAAGCTGAAACTTATTAAAAATAGATAAAATATTTAACAATAATTAATAAAGTAATAATTAAAAATTGATTTTCATAATTTTTAATTAATTAATTAGTAATTGAAATAATAATTAAAAATAAAAAACGGTTTTTCGGTTTTTCGGTTCCGAACCGTTCGGTTATCGGTTAACCAATAACCGAATTTTTTTTCAACTCTGGAACCGAAACCGAACCGATAACCAAATTTGTCGGTTTTGCTAACCGAATTTGTTTGCTTTCGGTTCGGTTCCTGGTTCTAACCGAAACCGAAACCGCTTAGACACCCCTAGTTGGAGGAAGATATTTTTTGATAGTAGGCTTCCAACATAAATGATATTTTACATCTACCCACTACTAGTATAGCAATTAGATGGAATTCAATTTTACTCCAAATTCGTAATATGTTTTTGGATAAGATCATTAAATTTATTGATTAAATTAGTAACCAAATCTAATTACGAAAATTAATTTGATATCTTAGCTTCAGAATATTGTTATAACTTGTATATTTTTTTTTGTTGGCCTTATAATTTAATAAAATCCTTTAGGTGATGTTTAAGGTATTTGTTTTACATGTAGTTATAATAGGATAACTTCATATATGTATTTACGTATATGTCTATATATTGAATAAATATAATAAATGAGAGTTTTGTTAAAGATTATTATTTAATGATTTTTTTGATTAGACCCTGGTGAGATTAATTATATCTTATTGAACTAAGTGTGGCGCAACTAGGACCCTCGTTTTCGAATTGAGTTGATTTTGATTTGTTGTGCTTGACAAAACAAGGTGAGTGAAATTTTTTGACTAGCAAATATGTGATTTGGAATAAACATATTTATTGTGGGTAAAATCTTCTTTAACTTGCAAATATGTGATTTAGAATAAATATATTTACTGTGGGTGAAATTTAAATATGTGATTTGGAATAAACATATTTAGTGTGGGTGAAATTTTATTTAACTTGAAAATACGTGATTTGGAATAAACATATTTATTATGGGTGAAATCTTCTTTAACTTACAAATATGTGATGTGGAATAAACATATTTATTGTGGGTGAAATCTTCTTTAAGCCGGTGAGGCAAGATTTTTAAGCCGGTGAGGTTGAGCCTTGACGGTGAGTCATTGGCTATGTATATCCTATGCCGGTGAGACGAGATTTCTATGCCGGTGAGGCTAGATATGATTGCATGCGGTGAGTATGCAAGTGGATATTACCAGTGAGGTTGAATATGATTGACTATTACTTTCCTACGATGTATACACGTTTGGATAAAAATAATGATATTCTTTGTTCCCCACCAGTGAGTAAGTTTTTGTGCTCATCCCCATTTTTCTAAAATATTTTCAGGTCAGTGATCGTGGAGCGGTGTGGCGGTGTGGATGTGCCTAGTGGTGTTATGTCACTTTTAGCTCATTCCAAGACTTGTGTTATTTTTGTTTAAATTCTTTTCCTTTATTATCGTTGTTGGATTTTATTTACTAGAACTCCAACTTATCTTATGCTATTAAGTCTTGCGTAGTTTGCTTTGGGTCGTTTTGTTGACGTCAGTTCTTATGCAAAGTTTAGACTTGAGTTTGTTGGACTCATTATTTGATAATTTTATTCAAGAGATTTTATATATGTTATTTAAAAAAAATCACTTAGACATGTTTCCGCTTTAGCTATTTAAGAAAATATAGTATTTTTAAATTATGAATTTAGGATGTTACAGATATAATTATGATATATTTTTTGATTAGTAGGATTTGTAAGAACGAATCGGAATCGTGAGTGGATGTACAAGCGTTACCTTGATAATGGTAGTTTCAGTCCCAATTTTATTTCTGGGCTTGACACATTCATTCAATTTTCAAGTAGTCAACCAATGTTTATGGATGATGATAAAATCAAATGTCCATGTAAGAAATGTGATAATTAATGGTACAAAGATATCGACGAAGTATAATATCACATTTCGAGAATGGGGTTTGTTTGAAATTACCACGTTTGGATATTCCAAGGCGAAAGAATCGCACCTACTACGAGAACCATATAAATATAGAAATTGAGGATCAGATATCAAGTATCAAGTACCTACCATACAATGGTCATGGATGTTGCGGGTCCTCAGTTTACCAATGAGGACAATGAAGACCCTCCAAATCCTGACTCACAACGACTTTATGATATGTTGAATGTTGCTAATAACCAGTTGTGCCCTCGATGCAAGAATCATTCTCAGTTATCATTTGTGATATGCCTAATGAGTTTGAAGGCGGGGAGTCACATGTAAGAAAAGTACTAAATTCAGCTCACAGAATTGATTCAAGAAGGCTTTCTAGAAGATAATATCTACCTGATAACTTACACAATATGAAGAAATTTTTGAGTGGCATCGGGCTACTTGTTGAAAAGATTGATTGTTATACAAACAATTGTATGATTTACGGGCGTGACGACAGTGAATTAGAGAGATGTAGGTTTTGCCATACTTCACTCTTCAAAGATAACAGTCGAAATTCTTGTGCCACTAAAAAGAAAAAAAGTAGTCGTGGCGAAGATGTACTACTTTCATCTGACTCATCGGCTGCAAAGACTGTATGCATCTAAAGCTACAACATAAGAAATACGTTGGCATGCTACTTCACCAGAAGATGGAGTTATGCATCATCTTGCAGACTCTCTAGCACGAAAGCATCTCAATTCAGTGTACCCTGTGTCATATCCCGTCTTTCTTAATAAGATTAGAAGGACTTTCGAACTTAGAATTTAAATGATTCGTGCCCGATGAAAGAAATTTTTAAATTCCAACAAAAGGAATTTATTTCATTAAAGCGATTACGAGAATTATTATATATAATATAATAATTGAATATGATTTATACATATATTTATAAATCATTGTATAAGTAAAATATGTCAAGGTTTAATTATTTTATAATCTTTAAGATCGGACTTGAGCCCGTACGAATAATTTGTATAATGGGCTTTGGTTTAACAAGAGCCCAAAAGGAGAAGCCCATTGGAAACCCTAACTATATAAACTTCACTTCTCCTTATTTTTGAACCCTAGCCTCACTTTCACTCCTTCTTCCCCACTGCAGCCCCCAACAAGAGGAATCCTAAGGTTAAACCTTGAATCCCCCTTTTATTTTTATTTTTTGTGTGTCTAAACATGTATGTATATGTATATTGCTGTGTGTAAAATGAAAGATGAAGGGGGTAGGAATGAGAGGCAGAGCGAGAGGTGAGGAGAGGGTGGCGGCGCCCGGCCAGTGGTGCGACAGGCGTGCGGCTCGTCGTATGTGTGTTGTGTTGTGTGTGTGTGTTGTGTGGTGTGTGTTTGTTGTTGCGTGCGTTTGGCCGTGAGAAGGAGGAGGCCGTGGCGGTCGCCGCCGATCGGCGACGTGAGGCATGGCGGCCTGCGCATGTGAGTGAGCGAGAGGACGAGAGAAGAGACGTGAAAGAGAGAGAGAAGAAAAACAAAAAAAAATGAAAATGGGTCGCGAATTTTTGGTCATTGACAATGCACCGAAAAGCGGGGGAAAATGGGATGTGTTAGGTTTAGGGTTTTGTGATGTTTTGGGCCTTGTTTTATTTATTTAATGTATTGAGCTCTTTATTTAATAATTGAATGAATCTTTCAGCGGGGTTGGGCTAGTATTTATTTAAGAGTGGGCACTTATTTTAAATTAAATGGGTGACTCTTTATTTAATAAATGGGTTGGTTCCTATTTATTAAATGAGTTGGGTGAGAATAATTTGTGATGTGGGCGATTCATTTTAAATGTTGGGCTCGGTTTAATTCAAGTATGTTTGGACCTCTTTGTTTATTAATTAATAGTTGGACCTTGAATTAAATAATAATTGGACTTTGATTTAATTAATGTTTGGGCTTTAATTTTAATTAGTAATTGGACTTGCCTTAATTAATTAAATCCTTAGACTTTAAATAATTAAATAAATAAGGTTTAACTTTAAGACTTAATTAATTAAATTATATTAAGTCTTATTAATTAAATAATTAACTTAAACTTAAAATAAGTTTAAATTATTTAATTATGGTAAGATAATTAATTAATTAATTAATTACTATTAAGTTTAATTAATTGATTGATTAAGATAAGGTTAAGTCAAGTTTAAATTATCTTTAATTTATGATTAAGACCTCTTTAATTAATGTAATTAATTTCTTTTAATGAAATTAATTAAGTTAGAATAATTAAATAAATTAAATTATGCTAGTCAAGTGCATAATTTGATAATTATATTATGTGTTATATTAGCGAGAGTCCTTAATATATATATATATATATATATATATATATATATATATGATTTTAGTATGCAATTTAATTGCATTATACTTTTAATAAAAAGTATTTAACAAAAGGAGATTATGAAATTAAATTGTTTTTAAACAAAAATCGAGCAAGGGTATTGTTGGTGCCTTAGCCGATATAAATTAGTTTTCAAATTTAATTATATTTTGAAAACTAGAACTTAACGAATCATAAGCTAGTATCATCCTTTACTTGAATTTAAGGCTAGCTTTTGAGACCTATTAAGATTAGTGCTTGTAGGTTTTATCGATCAAGGGATTAGCCGCTTTCCGAGACGCATATTATTGTGATTTCTTGTGCTTTGTCCTATCGAGGTGGGCTTACTTTACAAAAGTATATTTGAGTTATATGCTACGATATTTCAAATGCAAATCTTTGTTTATCGATAAAATATTTTTGTGCGCTTACTACTGCTTAAGGCTCGTATAAGAATCGATCGAGATTCTCTTTAATCTAATACATTAATTGAGAATTGTGTACAACCGTTAGTTGTTTCGGTGGGTTGATCTCCATCGGGCACTAACCAAGCCGTGAGGCGTTATAAGGGTGCTTATGCGGATGTGTTAGAGTACGTCATGTTGTTATGGTGCTTGTGCGGATACGTTCGGCACATCATGAATTGTCCGGTTACGTCCCGATGACAATAATGGGGCATGTGATCCGACGGTGGCTAGAGGTCCCGGATCAAAGCGAGTAATGTAAGAGTCGTGACAATGGGCCCAAATGAATGAAATATTTTGCATGCTTAGAAGTGGTTTCTCTTTTAAAACCTTCTAAGTTATGTTATCATGATTGGATAAAGCGATTTTACGAATTTATGAAATGTTTATGAAAATGCATGCCCACCGAGTACATTAGTACTTAGCCCAAATATTTTCAAATGTTTCGGGTTGATCGATAGGCGCCGACGGGCGGAGCCGAGATTAGAGTTCACTCCGTATTTTTGTGGATTATTCCGCATTAAGACTTCCACCATGAGCTAGCTCTAATTACATTTTCCTTCTTGTCATGACTTGAATTATATCTTTTGATTGAGCTTATACTCTAAATCATTGATGTTAGTATTTTGATGTGTACCGCTATCGAAGCACGAAACTAAACTTGTGATCCCGAGGATAGATGTTGTTTTGTTTGGATTACATCATTCGATGTCTTCCATTTTAATTTAGGAAGCTATTCCCAAATCCTAAGGGTTTATTTGCCTTGACCATTCGAGTCGACTTATTTACTTCATATTTTCTATTATTTTTATTAAATCGCGTCTCGATTCTGAGCTTAGTTATCTTTAGAGATCGGGCGTGACAGTGGTATCGAGCATAAGTTTTCTTCGTGTCTCATCGCCAAAACCTTTTCATGTCGAGTCTAGAATAGTATCCCTAGACTTCTTGAAATCTCGGTGACTCTCGGCACCGTCACGCCTAACCGATCAACAAAGGTATGATTTTAAAAGTTTCAAAGTTTTGACTATGAAATCATGTATGCCATTGATGAAAGTTGTCATGTGAATTATCAAGTTATTTTCATATATTGTTTTGTGAATTGTTTAATTGTTTTCACAATATCATTGTGAGTCATTGTACTCGGATAAGCTAAGTTCATTGTCGTGTTGGGACAACCCGAACCATAATGACAAATGAAATTGATTGTCGAATTAGATTTTCAAATCTTTTCGATCATGCATGAGGCTGTTATCTAAGTTCATTGTCGTGTTAGGGACAACCCGAACCCTAACGACACAAAAGAAATGGATTTTCAATTAGATTTTCAAATCTTTTCGATCATGTATAAACTATTGGAACCTACATGATAATAGCTTCCACAAAACGAAAATGATTGATGACGATATTTTGGATTCATATCACGAAATGATCGAAATAAGGTATGGGTTCTATCGCAAACCGTGTGTACCCAGGATTGTTTTGAAATGTAAGTCATGACAACTTAGCTATAACAACGTAGAAAGAACTAGTTCACTTTGTTTCACATAGAAGCGTTTGAACATAGAAGTCACATGAAAAGGATTGAGGATTCACTGAGTTACACCATTATGGTTATGATTAGTTCTCATGTAGGTGTTAACTTATCGAGAATGAAAGACGTCTGATAGAGAATGTTAGGGGCCGAGGGGCGAGGACGATGGCGATGGCGTGGTCGTGTACAAGGAAGAGGTTTTGTCCATCGTGAACCTAACCCACAAGTAGCACCGAACCGTACGATGAAGAAAGGTTCCGCAAAGAGAAACCTCCGATGTTCGATGGACTGGGTGATCCGATGGATCTTGAGAAATGGATACGGTGTGGGCGGTTTTCAACTATATCCGATGTGAAGACATGGAAAAAGTGAAGTCGCCACCTACCAAACGTGGAAGAAGCGACTTGGTGGGAGTCGGTGAGGCACACCATGTTGAGGAGAACTCGAGAACCTCACGTGGGAAGAATTGAAGATCGCACTGCATTTGAAGTACATACCGGGATGCTACTGTCGGAAGAAATGAGCGAGTTCTCGAATCAAGCGTAGAATTGGACAGTCCTGAATATGACGGAGCTTTCAACCAATCGTCAAGGTATGCACCACATCGGTGGACACCGATGCAAAACGCAGCGAGAAGTTCGAAACGGATTACGTCACGAGATAGCGATTTCCTAGCAAGTCAAGGTGATCTTACATATGCACGGCGGCGGGGCTCTTACCATCGAGTCACTTCACAAGAGAGAAAGGAAAACTCCCTGCGGTCGTGCATGTGCCATCTCGGGACAATGGCGAGGAAGAGAAAATGGAATGAGGGTAATGGAGGAAACTTTGGAAGCGGAAAGAAACCACGAAACCAACAAAGGCAAATCCATGGTCTAGAAACCAAGGACAACCACCAAGCGAGGGCCTACGCTCTGAACCGAAGCGGCCCGAGCACGCAGAAATCGACCGTATGACCAATGTGACCGTATACCGTATAGCTTTGTTCGACACGGGGACATCACATTCTTTCATTTCACATGCTGCTTGTAAGGCTTTAGACTTAACTCCCGAACCATCTAGTGAAGCTTTAGTGATTAGCACACCAGGTGGAGAAAGAATGTCTGCTGAACATATTATCTCGAACTTAGAATTGAACATAGGTGCTGAAAAGTTTAGGGCAGACTTATATGTCATCTCTATGATAGAATTCGATATCATCTTAGGAATGGATTGGCTCACCAAAGTCAATGCCACAATCTTGTGTAACGAGAGAAAGATCTCATTCCAGACCCTTGGAAATGAGGGGACAAATTTTCACGGGATAAGAATGGGAAAAGGAGTATCGGTGATATCTGCCATGAAAGCCACCAAGATTATGAAGAAAGGAGGTTGCTATGCATTTCTAGTCAGCTTGACAAGAAAACCAGAGGTGGAGAAAACAATTGGAGAAGTTCCAGTGTTCGAGAGTACGAAGATGTTTTTCGGAAGAATTGTCGGGTATGCCACCGATCGACGATTAGAGTTCACAATCGACTTAGAACCGGAGCAGCCCAAAGTCAAAAGCACCGATAGGATGGCCCCACCTGAATTACAAGAATTAAAGATTCGATTCAGTGAGCTGTTGGACCTAGGTTTCATACAACCTAGCGTATCGCCATAGGGAGCACCAGTCTATTCGTCGAGAAGAAAGCGGAACATTAAGGATGTGTATCGATTACGAGAGTTGAACAAGCTCACTATTGAGAATAGATATCCTCTCCCGGGATAGGCGACTTGTTCGACCAGCGAAAGGAGTGGAGTATTTTCCAAGATAGACCTAAGGTGCGGATACCATCACTCAAAATGAGAAGGGATGATATTCCTAAGATAACGTTTAGAACACGTTACGGACATTACGAGTTCACAGTGATGCCGTTTGGGTTGACAAATGCCCCAACTGTTTTTATGGATCTGATGAATAGAGTATTCCATCAGTATCTCGATAGTTTCGTCTTAGTGTTTATCGATGATATTCTCATCTACTCGAAGACCGAGGAACAACACGAAGAACATTTGCGTGTTGTACTCGAGGTTTTACGGAACGAGAAACTATACGCCAAATTCAGCAAGTGTGAATTTTGGTCAAAGGAAGTGCTGTTTCTCGGACATATCGTGTCAGCTGAGGGAATCAAAGTAGATCCTGCTAAAGTGGAAGCCGTCAAAGGATGGAGGACACCATCAAACGCCAATGAAATCAAAAGTTTTTCTCGGTTTGGCAGGATACTACAGACGTTTCATTGAAGGATTCTCAAAATTTGGCTAGGCCAATGACACAGCTTCTAAGAAAATGGACCAAGTATATTTGGACCGAAGACTGTGAAAAGAGTTTTCAAGAACTTAAGACAAAGCTAACCACCGCTCAAAGTGTTAGCAATCCTGAAGGAGAATGAAGGATTAAGTAGTTTACGGATGCCTCAAAGTTGGGACTAGGTTGTGTACTAATGCAAAACCGAAAGGTGATAGCATACGCATCTCGTCAATTGAAGCCCATGAGTTGAATTATCCGACTCATGACTTAGAGTTAGCTGCAGTCGTGCATGCTTTGAAGATCTGGAGACACCACCTTTATGGAGTCAGGTGTGAAATCTTCACAGATCATAAGAATTTGAAGTATTTTTTTTTCGAACAGGAGGATCTGAATATGAGATTTCAAATTTTATTATTACCCAAGTTCTGTCATTGAGTTTAACTCTATGATCTAGTTTCAACTGGGAAATCACTTGAGTTTTTCACTTTTCGTGAAAGAAGTTTACAAACAGAAAATTTCATAAAAGCGTCATTTTGAAACCAAGCCTTCATGTGATCGAGAGTATTTGTGACGGTCCGCCACCCATATGACCAAAGACATCTCAAGAGTCGTCATTCGATCTTCGGATCCTATATTCCAATTATTCAATTCAGGAACATATTGGTTCAAACTCTCAAAGTACAATCGACTCGAATTTCGAACCCTTACACTTGTAAGTTGTTTTGATAAGTTTTCTTCAATCCTCGAAACTAATAAGTACGATGTAGGTTGACTTATCTTGTCACCTAAGTTTTCAGAATTTGTAAGTGATAGACATCAAGTTATGATATAGAGAAGTTCTCGATGAGGCGAGATATATTCTTTCCCTATGATACACATAAGTACGACGACCCTCGAGGGGTTTTGCAGATACTGATGACAGTAAAGTTATACCCCCATGTGAGTGTTATGATACTAAAGTTATGAACGAAATACTCTTTAGCATTGAGTGCAAGAGTAGAAATAAAAGGAATATATATGATATTCTTGGGAAATAATCTCATATTAATAATTCCTAAAGAGAGAAATTTCAACTTATCTTCAAGATAGTTGATTGTCCTTAAGACCTCGTTAGTAGGTTGGACATGTTTAAAGTTGGTGATGCACGAGACTCTTTTCAATGGACATATAAGAAATGATAGCATCTTTGTTACCAAATCTCTCGCCTTATACCTCAACCCTTAGAATTATGCTCGAGCATAATTGATTTCGAATATCGAGACCTTGTATGGTCGAAAATATTGATCACCACTTTGTTGGGATGAAATGAGTGAAAGAAAGTTACTAGGTCCAAATCGGTACAACAATATTGGAAAGGTCGACCACATCAAGCAAAGAATCAAAGAAGCTCAGATGCATAAAAGTCTTACGACAAACGTCGATCGACTTAGAATTCAATTTGGGATCGAGTTTTTCTTAAGGTTTCTCCTTCAAAGGGAGTTATACGTTTTTGGCAAGATATGAAAGTTACGACCCCGCTATATAGGACTTTTCGAGATCCTAGATAGGATAGACCTTGTAGCCTATAGATTGGCTTTGCCACCAAGCATTTGAGACGTGCACAATGTGTTTCATGTCTCGCAATTAAGAAAAATACATGTTTGATACGAAACATGTAATCAAGTACGATGAAGTAGTCCTAGCCCAGGACTTAAGTTATGAAGAAATACCTGTCCAAATTTTGGATAGAAAAGTTCAAGTTTTACGGAACAACAAACAAATTGTTCTCGTCAAAGTAAAGTGGAATCATCACGGTACGGAGGAGGCCACGTGAGAACTTGAGAAAAAAAAAATGAAAACTAAGTATCCCGATTTAGATTACATAGGTATGGAATTTCGAGGACGAAATTTTTATAAGGATGGAGGATGTCATATCCGCCTTTCTTAATAAGATTAGAAGGACTTTCGAACTTAGAATTTAAATGATTCGTGTTCGATGAAAGAAATTTTAAATTCCAACAAAAGGAATTTATTTCATTAAAGCGATTACGAATTATTATATATAATATAATAATTGAATATGATTTATACATATATTTATAAATCATTGTATAAGTAAAATATGTCAAGGTTTAATTATTTTATAATCTTTAAGATCGGACTTGAGCCGTCACGAATAATTTGTATAATGGGCTTTGGTATAACAAGAGCCCAAAGGAGAAGCCCATTGGAAACCCTAACTATATAAACTTCACTTCTCCTTATTTTGAACCCTAGCCTCACTTTCACTCCTTCTTCCCCACTGCATTTCAACAAGAGGAATCCTAAGGTTAAACCTTGAATCCCCATTTTCTTTTATTTTTTGTGTGTCTAAACATGTATGTATATGTATATTCTTTGTGTGTAAAATGAAAGATGAAGGGGGTAGGAATGAGAGATGCAGACGAGAGGTGAGGAGAGGGGTCGGCGGCGGCGGTGGTGCTTGACAGGGCGTGCTCGCCGTCGTATGTGTATTGTGCAGCTGTGTGTGTGTGTTGTGTGGTGTGTGTTTGTTGTTGCGTGCAAGGAGGAGGCAGTGGCGGTCGCCGCCGACCGGCGACGATGGGCGGCGATTACCTACGCATGATGAGTGAGCGAGAGGGCGAGAGAGAGACGTGAAAGAGAGAGAAGAGAAAACAAAAAAAAAATGAAAATGGGTCATTGAATTTTTGGCACGTACGGCGGCAACTGAAAATGGGATGTGTTAGGTTTAGGGTTTTGTGATGTTTTGGGCCTTGTTTTATTTATTTAATGTATTGAGCTCTTTTATTTAATAATTGGGCTGAATCTTTTCAAAGGGGTTGGGCTAGTATTTATTTAAGAGTTGGGTCCTTATTTTAAATTAAATGGGTGACTCTTTATTTAATAAATGGTTGGTTCCTATTTATTAAATGAGTTGGGCCGAGAATAATTTGTGATGTGGGCCGATTCATTTTAAATGTTGGGCTCAGTTTAATTTAAGTATGGGCTGGATCTCTTTGTTTATTAATTAATAGTTGGACCTTGAATTAAATAATAATTGGACTTTGATTTAATTAATGTTTGGGCTTTAATTTTAATTAGTAATTGGACTTGCCTTAATTAATTAAATCTTAGACTTTAAATAATTAAATAAATAAGGTTTAACTTTAAGACTTAATTAATTAAATTATATTAAGTCTTATTAATTAAATAATTAACTTAAACTTAAAATAAGTTTAAATTATTTAATTATGGTAAGATAATTAATTAATTAATTAATTACTATTAAGTTTAATTAATTGATTGATTAAGATAAGGTTAAGTCAAGTTTAAATTATCTTTAATTTATGATTAAGACCTCTTTAATTAATTTCTTTTAATGAAATTAATTAAGTTAGAATAATTAAATAAATTAAATTATGCTAGTCAAGTGCATAATTTGATAATTATATTATGTGTTATATTAGCGAGTCCTTAATATATATATATATATATATATATATATATATATATATATATATATATATATATGATTTAGTATGCAATTTAATTGCATTATACTTTTATAAAAAGGTATTTAACAAAAGGAGATTATGAAATTAAATTGTTTTTAAACAAAAAGTCGAGCAAGGGTATTGTTGGTGTCTTAGCCGATATAAATTAGTTTTCAAATTTAATTATATTTTGAAAACTTCGCTTAACGAATCATAAGCTAGTATCCTCCTTTACTTGAATTTAAGGCTAGCTTTTCGAGACCTATTAAGATTAGTGCTTCTTGTAGGTTTTATCGATCAAGGGGATTAGCGCTGCTTTCCCAAGACGCATATTATTGTGATTTCTTCAGGCTTTGTCCTATCAAGGTGGGCTTACTTTACAAAAGTATATTTGAGTTATATGCTCTGATATTTCATGAAATGCAAACTGTTTATCCAATAAAATGTTTTTGTGCGCTCTACTCTGTTTAAGGCTCGTATAAGAATCGATCGAGATTCTCTTTTAATCTAATACATTAATTGAGAATTGTGTACACCGTTAGTTGTTTGGTGGGTTGATCTCCATCGCACTAACCAAGTCGTGAGGCGTTATAAGGGTGCTTGTGCGGATGTGTTCCGAGTACGTCATGTTATTATGGTGCTTGTCTCGATACGTTCGGCACATCATGAATTGTCCCAAGTTCGTCCCGATGACAATAATGGGGCATGTGATCCGGCGGTGGCTAGAGGTCCGGATCAAAGCGAGTAATGAAGAGTCGTGACAATGGCCCAAATGAATGAAATATTTTGCATGCTTAGAAGTGGTTTCTCTTTAAAACCTTCTAAGTTATGTTATCATGATTGGATAAACCGATTTTACTGAATTTATGAAATGTTTATGAAAATGCATGCCAACCGAGTACATTAGTACTTAGCCCAAATATTTTCAAATGTTTTCGTGTTGATCAATGGGCTACCGACAAGGTGAGAGATTAGAGTTCACTCCGTATTTTGACGGATTATTCCGCATTAAGACTTCGATGACGAGCTAGCTCTAATTACATTTTCCTTCTTGTCATGACTTGAATTATATCTTTTGATTGAGCTTATACTCTAAATCATTGATGTTAGTATTTTGATGTGTCTTGGCTATCGAAGCCTAAACTAAACTTGTGATCCCGAGGATAGATGTTGTTTTGTTTGGATTACATCATTCGATGTCTTCCATTTTCATTTAGGAAGCTATTCCCAAATCCTAAGGGTTTATTTTCCTTGACCATTCGAGTCAACTTATTTACTTCATATTTTCTATTATTTTTATTCGTCGCATCTCGATTTACGAGCTTCCGTTATCTTTAGAGATCGGGGCGTGACACCCTGATTTTGCATTAGAGCGTCGAAATGTGTGATTGGGTCTCTCAATGGATGGCTTCCAACCGTTTGCGCAATCATGTAGACAATATTCTTCATGGCCGGTGATCCTTACACCTTATAATATACCTCCTTGGTTATGTATGAAAGAGCAATTCATGTTCCTTACAGTCTTAGTGCCAGGGCCACGTAATCCAAAAGAAAAGTTGGATCTGTTTCTACAACCATTAATAGCATAACTGAATAACTTGTGGGAAATAAGTGTGCCTACATATTATATTTCATTAAAGAAAATTTTCATATGCGAGCAGTTTTGTTGTGGACTATTAGTGATTTTTCGATATATTCTATGTTTTCTGGGTGGAATACTGCTAGAAGATTGACTTGTCCACATTGTATGAAAAATACCGATGCGTTCACTCTAGAGAAAAGTGGAAAACAAACATGATTTGACAACCATCGCAAATTTTTACCTATTATTCATCCATTTCGAAAAAACAAAAGGTCATTCAGAAGGAATAAGATTCTTACAGACGGTCCACCATAAGTAGGGTCAAGAGAAGAAATATTAAATCATATAGAAGCTTTGGGTCTGATGAAAGTAACAGAATACTATGATGGCATAAACAAGTATGTCTCTAACTGTTATGTTACTGGTTGGAAGAAAATAAGCATATTTTAGGATCTTTCCTATTGGAAAAAATTGTTGATTCGACATAATCTGGATGTTATGCACATTGAAAAGAATGTGTTTGACAATGTATTCAACACAATGCTTAATGTTCAAGGGAAGACCAAAGGTACAATCAAGTACATGGAAGAGTTGAACCAGTATTGATTTCTGGATGCATGTCTAATATGAATAGATGTGTGGAGATGAGAAAGCTAAATATGTTTGGGATGAAAAGTCACCATTGACATGTGTTCATGCAACACATCCTACCAGTTGCATTTCGTGAACTTCTTCCACAAAATATTTGGAAAGCGATCACAGAGTTAAGTCTCTTCTTCAAGGACTTGACCTCTCAGAATATAAAAGTAGATGATATGTTCAGGCTCAATGATACCATTCCAGTAATTTTGTGTAATCTCGAGCGTATATTTCCATCAAGTTTCTTCGACTGCATGGAGCCCTTACCAGTCCATTTGGCTGATGAAGCTCGCCTTGTAGGTCTAGTTCAATATCGATGGATGTATCCATTTGAGAGGTATTAGTCCTATCAATATTAACTAGCTCTCTCTCTCTCTCTCTCTATGTATATATATATATAAGGAGTGGATCAAATGAGAACCATATTTTTTTGCGAATTCTGCGAACCATACATAAGACGTTGAAGATGATGCACAAAACGGTATAAAATTGTGTATAACGAAAACTTTCTAAAATTATTTTGTTGTGAAAATAATTTTAGAATGTTTTCTTTATACACAACTTTACAAATTTTATTCATCAACTTTATACGTATGTGCATGTTCTCAAGTTCTCACTAGATCCAACCCCTATATATATATAATTTATGTATCATCTTCGTTTTTTAATCGAATAATTCGTAGGTAAACACGAGTAAGCACGAACGTGTTGCAATTAATTATATAGGTGCATGCTAGGTATATAATCAATGTATGGTGAATTAAACATCCAAGATAGATCATCGGAGATGGTAAAATCAAATTTCCCTACAAATAGTTCTTATTTTCACACTATAAAAGGTATCAACACCATAACCAGACCCTATAGGGTTGATTATACAGATAACCACCACTAAGATGAGAACTAAGAGTTAATCATCACCTTAGATTTCATATGATCCTACTTTGAGGCTCGATAACTCCAGAATAGTAACTCGTTTGACCTCGACTCATTCTATGAACATGTTGTACACATGTGGAGGTTTCTAGAATGTATCCTTGTACACCTAGATGCATTTCGAGCCAAAAGTTATGAATCCTCAAAAGAGAGGGCGTTGGCCCATGAAATTTGAAAAATGTTGAAATATGACTAAGTATATAATTTATATTTTGTGCATCTTTATGTGATATCAGAACATACGTTGTGACTTTATTAATTATGTGCATATCATACCTTGCTAGGACGTTCTGACTTCACTTTCAATATAATAAATCAATAGAACATGGTTTGAATGTGCATGGTCTTACAAAAGATAGACATCGAGATATTTTATCTTCTTAAAAAGATAAGTTAGTTTAAGAAAACATGACGTGGTTTTATAATAGAAAAATGGATTCTAAAATCCAACGGAAATTTCAACTCCAAATTAAAAACTCGGAAATAGGTGAACCTAGGAAAGATACTTCTATAGTGGTGAGACCGTTATCTTGACTTTGTGACTTAAGGCATAAACTTGTTTTGTAAGGCATGTCAGACAGAATAGTAAACCATCTAGACACTCCCGGTCAGCCAAACAAGAGAATCATATTGGTTATATTTTACAAGATATCTTAGGTTAGTAAGCCCAAAGTTTTTCAAGTTAAAGTTGCATATAATATTTTGTTGCGTATTTACCCTACATGGTTGGTAATGCTGATGCTACTAGGGCTTTGGCCAAGAAACTAGAAACGATCGGGTCTTATTCCCTTCGGGGATGAGGTTTGATGTGTATGGCTTAGCCGAATCCCCCATCCGTAACAAAGTTAAGGGCCTTGGGGAGAAATACATTGGGTCAAGGTAAGGTAACATAACACCAACCTAGAAAATTTGCACGTGCCAAGAGCTTCGGTTCAAGAAAAGAGAAAATATTTTTATATAATTGTGAAGTGGATTTTATTTTAAAACCTTTGCAATTATGGGGTATATATATATGTCATCAGGTTTGATTTTTCGGAACAAGATTTGTAAAATGAGTAAATTAATTCACTGAATGCATTAATACTCAACCCAAAGTTATTTCGAAATATTTTGAAGGATGAATGACAAGCGGGAGGAGGCTGAGGCGGTGGTTTCCCTGTGGTTGTGGATTACCATAGCATGAGTTCTTATTGTTGTCTTTTTCACTATTTTTCGCTTCATGTGAGAGCGTATCTATGGGACATGTAGTCCATAACTTGAACAAATCTTTTGCTATCTTGTCACCTAAATGATGAAACCTGAACTCGTACCGTGTTTAACTTTTGAACTTCTACAGGAATCGGAGTCCTCATACTCCAAGTTTATTTTCGATTGTTTTAGTGGGTATTTCTTTAGAGTGTCGATCATTTTTCTTTATGTCCCGTTAAATTTCTATTAAATATCTATTAAATTATTTATTATTATTCAGTTAAGTTAAGTATTCCCTTGTTCGTAATGCCCCAAGGTCTCAGACTCGAATCTCAAGCAGTTAAAGAATGGTATTAGAGCACAGTTAGGGTTGTATACGAATCGAGCCGAGCCGAACACTACCAAGCTCGAGATCGGTTCGTTTAAATTTTATTCGGCTCGAGTTCGAATTCGAGCTTTAAATTGAGCTCGAGCTCTGTTCGTTATAAATTTTTGAGCTTGCGAGCAGCTCGAATTTGGTTCGATAACTACTTGTTTATAAGACATATTCGAACTCGAGCTCGAACTCTGCTCGTTTTTTAGCTCGAACTCAAGCTCGAATTCGGTTTGATAATGTGTTATTGAACTCGAATTTAAGCTCGAGATCATCTCTGCTTAAAATACTATTTTAGCATAATTCACTCCATGATTCCATTACTTCAAATGATGCATAGTCTACTATTCAATCAGAATCCAACAATAATTACAATAAGAAGTTTAACAAGATTCATTACCAAAGATATAGACTATACAATATATAAAATTAATATACTATTTAATATCATTCGAATATATCTACTTCATTCATCTACTTACGAATTATTATTCTTATATATATCTCATAGTAAATTAATTATGTAAGTTAGATGTTATTTATTTTAGAATTATAATTATATAGATATAAATATAACTATGTAACTCATACTTGTATATTTATACATTATTATGTTCTATATTGATATTTTTGTTCATAAGATAACTTAGTAGATCATGTTATTTTTTAGTTTTCCAACTCAATATTTTATTTATTAATTAATTGTTAATTTAATGATTTTATTTTATAATACATATGAAAATATATTTATTAAGATATGATAAAAAATACATATATAGTTGTCAAAAGTTTAAAGTATATGTGAAACATAAGTATTTGATAATATGAACTAAAATAGATCTGTATAATATATAGATTGAATATACTATTCAATAACATTATATTATATTTACTTTTCAAAATCTACTTATGAGTTATAAATTATAATTGTTTTGTCTTATAGTTACTTAGTTATATAAGGTAGATGAACTTTATATTAGAATTATGATTTATTATTATATTTATCTCATAGTCAATTAGTTATGTAAGTTATTTGTAATTTATTTTATAATTATAATTATAGAGACATAAATATAACTATGTAACTCATGTATCTTGGTATACTTATACATTATAATTATCTAAATTGATATTTTTGTTCATGAGATAACTTAATAGATCATGTTATTATTTTTAGTTTTCCAAATCATCAATATCTCATTATATTAATTAATTAATTATTTAATGCTTTTATTTTATAATACACATGAAAATATATATTAAGGTTTGATTAAAATAAAAATACATATATAATAAATAAACTAAATATATTATTCAATATCATTCAATTACATTTACTTTTCAAAAATATTATGCCAAGATAAATATGATAATTAGTTAATTAGTTATATATGTTAGATGAAATTTATGCTAAAATATATATTTTGTAATTTATAATTTATTTTCATTATTTAAATATATAAATAATTTATTATCAAAATTTCATCTATATGCTTATTTGTTTCTAAATAATTATAATTAACATACATTTTATAATTTATTATTTATTTTAATTATTTAAATATATAAAAATAATTATTATTTTATACGTTCGCAAGCATGTTCGAATTAAGGTTCACGAAAGTGTTCGAATCAGAGTTCACGAATATGTTCGAATCAAGGTTCGCAAACATGTTCGAATAAGAGTTCGCGAACATGTTCGAATCAGAGTTCGTGGCTCGTTTGAGTTCGAGCCAAACATGTTCGCGAGCCTACGAGCCGAACATCTCTGAGCTCGAGTTCGGCTCGATAAATTTATCGAGCTCGAGTTCGACTCGTATATAAAACGATCGAATTTCAAACGAGCTTTTTCGAATCGAGCTCAAAGCAACTCACGAACGGTTTGATTTGTTTACAACCCTAAGCACAGTTGCTCTAAAGATACCCTAGAAACTGGGAATCGAGTCTTTTTAATAACCTCAATTAAAAATCATGGGATACACCGTGCCTCCCCTTGGATTATTTTGTTTTTCTTAATTATATTTTTATTTTTCTTAAAAATATAATTATATATATACTTAATATTTTTTTAAAATCTGAGGGGCCCACGCCCCCTTGCCCCCCCCCAACCGTCCCCACTCTCCCTTCGTCACAGGTCAATTAGAAATATCCCAGAATTGGGAAAGTATAAGTCCACATATGATTGACAACCACAAAAAAAAAGATCGAATAGTCCAAGTCAACTTCGTAAGTATGATCACTGTATACATAATTATCGCCTAATCATATTTACGTCTTCTAATTCTATCTTCCTACATCTACAAATCCATTCAATTTCAGCCCAGCCTTCCACATCTCTCAGGTAACAATTCTCATACTAAATTACAATCTCTCCGTTCCATTTTAGAAGTTAAAAGATCTTGCAAATTTCAAGGTAAGGCTTCGGGAACGGTAAATTTGATTCTTTGTATATATAGAATGTAAGAAATGAGGAAATTTTGAATGATCTCTGCATTAGAGCCCTATCTAAGATCTCAGTTGTAGATTCGAGATAAAAGCAGTCAATCTTGGCAAGATTTGCTCGTAGTAAGCTCTATGCACGGCATATCAAAAGTCGATAATGGGGTGTACTGAAAATAAGTACTTCGATCAAATTTTATAAATACCAAAGTATTTATATGTTTTCATAAGTTGTATCTTGAGAGATTTTGATACATAAATTCATAAATAATTAAGTCTATAATCTTTTAAAAATATCTTTCAACTAGGGAATAATTAATTAAATCATCATCTATCTTGTTAGGAAATGATGTCTTCACATGCTTTATTGTGAAAAATGTTTGTTCAGTTTTAACAGTAGAAATATGCAATGTCAAAATTAAATGAATTAGTCTAGTTAATATAAGGTAGTATAGAAACTTAAAACTCTTGCATCACTACAGATCATACTTCAAATGTCTTAACTCGTACTTCAATAAAATAATATTTTAATCAATGAAATCTTTAGGATATAATTTTTTCAAAAGTTTTCAAATATCATTGCTTTTGAATGATTTGAAAGAATTTATAGAACTTAAGACAACACAGAGATATCCAATTTTGTTTTAATTTTTTAATTATTTTGAATTGGATTAATTTTGGATTGGGACTAATATAACACAGAAAAAAAAAAGTTGGGGACTGACACTGGGCGGGGCTGATACTGCGCTGGAGCCCAGTGCAGGCCCTATATAGATCCGCCCATGGCTCTATGTAATTGTTAGCATTGGCCTTGACTATGCTTAGCATTAGAAAGAGAAAAAGAAAAAGCACACACTGAACAGGAAAAGGTTGTTTAGAAGTTACTATCATGTTAGACATATATTGAATTTCCATTTTAATTCTAGCTTGCAAATTCATTCGCGATTGCGGACTGTATAGATGTTGTTAACTCATAACTGTCGTTTTGTGTTTCTAATTTTTCTGGGAAGAGCTAGAGATGAGAATGTTGATGCAAATTTTAGATTCGATTTTGTCAAAGTTGTGGGAGTCGTTTTGGTCAAAGGTGGTGGAGCGGACAGCAGATGATGCACTCAACAAATTGGAGAGTATAAAGGACTTTGAGGCCATTTTAGAAACTCTGCAGAAAAATTTGAAGTCATTGAGTGCTAAGGCATCTGATATCGAGAAGGAAATCAATAATGCAGAGTTATCAGGTAGAAGGAAAAGGAAACGAGAGGTTGAGGAATGGTTGGAAGAAGTCAGATCCGTTGAAAGAGAAGTTGTTGAGTTGGGGAGTCGAGTAGAATCTGAAGGATTCATTATGATGTTGATGGAGGGAGGAACACCAGCAAAACTAAATGAACAAATTGATAAGCTTGTTGAGCAAAGTCGGAATTTTGGTGAAATTGTACTTGATATTTGTGGAACTAGTGGAGAGACATTGTTGACGAATGGGATGGTTGGCATAGCATTTAACAAAAATTTGGAAAGAATTTTGGAAGTTCTGGATACTAGACAAGTCTCGTGTATTGGTGTTTATGGTATGGGTGGTGTGGGCAAAACGACACTAGCAAAGCACGTTAACAACCAACTCCTGAAACAATGTGAAAGACGTGTGATTTGGATCACAGTATCTCAAGAATTTACTGTGACTAGTTTACAAGACAAGATAGCTCGTTCTTTAGGTGTAAACCTTTCGGATGAGGATAATGAAGACATAAGAGCAACAAGATTGAATAGAGCTTTATCTCAGATGAAGAATTCAGTACTTATATTAGATGATGTCTGGGAAAACATTGATTTGTTGAAGGTGGGATGTCCTTCTTCTGTGGAGTGTTGTAGGCTGATTATAACAACTCGCTCATTAGAAGTGTGTCGTCAAATTCGTTGCCAAGAGGTATTTCGAATTGAAAAATTAGGTGAGGACGAGGCGTGGAAGTTATTCAGTGAAACGCTGGGAAATGAGATAGAACTAGGTTCTCAAATAGAAGACATTGCAAAATCTATGGCAAAATGGTGTGGTGGTTTGCCCCTTGGAATTATTACTGTAGCTGGAAGCATGAGGAGTGAGACATCTATTCATAGGTGGAAAAATGCTTTTGTAGAACTAAATGAACATGTCGACGGGCAAGATGACATGGGAAATGATGAGGTTTATAAAGTACTGAAATATAGTTTTGATCTGTTGAATAGGAATGATCAGAATCAGAGTAATGAGTTCAATAGGTTTCAACGTTGTTTCCTGTATTGCTCGTTGTATCCTGAAGATGAAGAAATAGACAGAAGCAGATTGGTTAGGAAATTCATTTCAGAGGAATTGATGAATCAAAGAAAGAGTAGGAGAGCACAAGTTGATGAAGGCCATTCCATATTGGATAAATTAGTGAATGTGTGCTTATTGGAAAGTTGTGTTGATTTTGTTGGTCATAAAAGTGTGAAGATGCATGATCTTGTAAGAAGTATGGCAGTGAAGATTTGTGGGAGTAGATATATGGTAAGAGCAGGGAATTGGTCTTTGAAGGAAATCCCCAACGTAGAAGAGTGGACAGAGTGTCTGGAGAAGGTGTCTCTAATGAAAAGTGGCATAAGGAGAATTGAGGATGGAATCTCTCCCAGTTGTCCTAAGCTCACAACATTGCTTTTATGTGGGAATTCTTTGGAGGTTATTTCAGATTCATTATTTTCTAAAATGCAGAGGCTATCCAATATTGATTTGAGCTATACTTGCATAAGTATATTGCCAGACTCAATATGTGAGATGGGGAGCCTCAAGGCCCTGCTTCTTGAAAATTGTGATAGGCTTGAACATGTGCCCTACTTGGGAAAGCTGAAAGCACTGAGGGAGTTGAACCTCTCGTTTACGGCCATCAAGGAAGTGCCTCAAGGACTTGATGAATTAGTCAATCTTAAATTCCTTTCGATGGAAGTAGACAAATTGGAGATGCCACCAAGAGGATTGCTGCTCAAACTTGGGCATCTTCAACACGTGAATTTTCCACTTGATATACGTGTGCCAACTGAAGAAATTGAGAATCTGAAACAGCTACAAGAGTTCAGTGGAGGAGTGAGAAATGTTAACGATTTTAATTGTTTTATTAGGAATCAGGTGCATGATACTTACTACAGAATAGCAGTAGTGTCACACGATGTTGATACTCGCAACTTAATAGGAGAAGAAGGTTTTGGATATTCTTATAACAATGAATTGATCTTGTGTAAATGCAACCTTAAGGATGAGAAAGTATTGGGGCAAGGCATTGTGCACCTAATGATTATCAAATGTGAGGGTCTGAGCATCTGCTTTGTGGATGATTTACCTCGATTGAATAATCCAACATCCCTCAAGAGATTGAGAATCAGAAGATGTGGAGGAATAGAATGCATTTTGAGCAGTGAGCAAGGATCGTCATCTCAAATCTCAACTCTGGAGAGAATTGAGCTGCTGAATTTGAATTGTTTGAAGGGGGTGATGCAGAAAGGGGAAATGGGAGCATCAAATGCACCTGTATTTAACTCTCTTAAAGGCTAGGAATTGTAGGTTGTAACAAGATGAGGAAGCTGGGGTTACCAATATCGGCAGTTCCCATCCTTGAAATTATTAACATTCAAGACTGTGGAGAAATAGAAGAGATATTCGAAGATGAAGGTTCCCTCACCCTCCCCAAATTAGAACGCTTGAAATTAGAACAACTTCCAAAACTGAAGAGTGTATGCAAGGAAACAATGATTTGCAACTCCATCATAGGAATCCGGATAACAAAGTGCCCAAGATTGACGAGGAAACTGCCTGTGCATGTGGATCATCCTCCACCACCCACCTTGATGAGAATAGATGTAGAGAGAGAATGGTGGGAAACATTGGAGTGGGATAATCCCAGCCTCCCTCTACGCCTCCATCCCCTCCTTCATTGTCGAGACTGAATTTAAGTTCATTAAATGTAGAAATTCACTTTGTTGTTTGAATTTTGGATGAATGAGAATGCACAGTTTTTTAATCAGACTTGCCTGAATTTTTCTGCTTCACCAATTAGTTACTGCAAATTTACTTACAAAAAACAAAACCAGAATTGTGGCTACACAGAAAGATAGTGTAATCAACAAACAAAACGAAACGATCAAGTCCATAATAATGGCTACTAAGTAATGCAAACTAAGATAAAATATTAGTTCAAAGATAGTGTAATCAACAAACATTCTGAACCATCTACACGCTTTAAAACAAATAACATATTACATGTTTTATTCCCCACACATTTGCATAAACTACCCAAAATATCTGATTTTGCATAAAAGAAATATATTTCACATATTTCCAGCACACTAATTCCAAACTTGTACCATTAACCTACTAAGTTAACTTGGGGTCACTACTTAGATCTCAGAATAGAAAGAAAGAACGAAAAAAAAATATATGTTTCCTTTTACCATACATACACACATGTAAATAGATGCCTCAGCTGCAAAAGATTGTGAGAATTTCCCATTATTGGAAGTTCCCAACCTTGAATTCTCCAATGTGATTGATTTGCTTACTTGAATTCCTCTGACTAATCACTTCTAATTTTGGTCCATACTGGCATTTGAATCAAGGAGGTCTAGTTTCCACTAGGAATGGCAATGGACCGAATCTGGATCGGATCTGCTAGGTCCGATCCGGATCCGATTTTTTTAGTTTGGGTCCGAATCTGGTCCAGATTCATTGGATCCAAAAAAATTAGATCCAGATCTAGATCCAGATCCATAAGATCCACAGGGTCCAGGGTCTAGATCCGGATCCATATGTTTTCGCTTCTAAAATAAATTCTAAATCAACTATAACTTACAATAACACCATAATAATCTAAATACCCAATAATACTATAACAATTATTTAGAATTTCTACAATTGTTACTATATTGGAAGACGTTAGTTATAAATTTATTATAAGGTAGAAAACAACAAACAACTCGATCACCGGTGGTGTAAATGGCACGACCCGTCGACCGTTGAATACCGATATCGATACATAATTGAGAGAATTTGAAATGAAATTGGGAGTAGATTTGTTTTGGGAGAATTTAAAAAAAGAAATTAAAGTGTTTTAAGTTGGGGTTAGGTATTTAATTAAATAAAATAATATATATATATATATATATAGAATGGTTAACGTGAGAACCATTTTATTGTGAGAACATGAGAAATGAATATCTATGAAAGTTAATGAATACTGTTGCGAAAGTTAATGAATAAAAAATAGAATTTTCGCCTCTAATGGGATTCGAACCCGGTGAAAATTTGAATTTTGGATTCATTAACTTCGCAGTATTCATTAACTTTCATAGCATATTCATTTTCGTTCAAAGAATTTTCGTAGTTCTTAGTTCTCACGTTAAAATTAGTTCTTATTTGAACCTCACTCTATATATATATATAGATATGATAGATAAATATAAAAAAAATAAAAACTAATGGATCTACGGGCCGGATCTGGACCGGATCCGGGTCTCAAAAAATAAATCCCAGATCCAGATCCAGAATATAGGGATCCGGTCCAGATCCATCGGGTCCAAATTTTTAAGGATCCAGATCCTGAAAAATGAATCTGGATCCACGGATCTGGACCGGATCCGAGATCCATTGCCATCTCTAGTTTCCACTATATTTTGATCAACCGTGTTAAGGTAAAAAACCTGAAACCATATCACACACAAATTATGCTTTTTCTTCACAAAAGATGATCGTGATTCTTCGTGGAACGGAAACATTAGCAAGTAAATAATAGAACGAAGGAGCCCAATGAGATTCAGTCACAAGCAACAATACAGCTGGAACCCTTACTAAGAGAAGAACTGCAACACATATATCACTAAAGAAAAATAGACAGAAACAAAAGCTATGAACAAAACTAATTTAGGCGCATTAGTGAGTGTAATGGTGATTTGAGATTGATCGTCAAGTAGTTGATCACATTTCAACGTCACTTGGAGCTGGAGTCAAGGATTTAGCCCAAGGGATGAGGAAAATTTTACTTTTATATTGAAGATTGAGTTTTGGTATGTATATGTTAGATTTCAGTTGTAATGTGTATACAACTTCAATCTTCATCTTAAGTTGGTCTGCTTTCATATAACGGTTTGCAGAAAGAAGCTAAATATGGCATGAAGTCCCTTGGAGATTCGAGCACTACATAGTTTATCCCAAGTGCAATGGTATGCCTTAATTTCTTTTTAGGGTGAACATCCTTTTTCGATGGGATCCCCATATAATAATTAATATTGATTGAGACATACAAGTATATATATATATATATTGGTTATAGAGAGAACTCCTTATAAGATATGAAATGAGAACTAATCATCACCTTATTTTTTAGATGATCTAATGGCTCATAATTAATTAATGGATGAAGTCAAGTTTGACTTTCTAATAGCTGATTTGATATTAAACACGTTTAGGGGTATAAATGAGATTTGAAAATACACCCTACCCTACCCTACACAACCACCCAACCCCCTGAATTAATAAGCTCAATTATTCATCTTATCTTTCATTCATTGGGAAAATATCTCATTTTTTATTCTCAAAATCTGCAAATTGAACACATATATTCATTCTGTCTTCAATTGTTATGTTATCCCTGATTTCTTATTGCAAAACTTTGAAATATTGTGCAAGTGGAAGTATTTCTTATACATTGATTTCGAGACGCGAAGTGTGAACCAATGAAGAACATGAAGATTGTAATGATTGTGCATAAGATTATAATTGTTGTGTATCGATTTGTAAGTAGTTATGCGAAACAAAACAATAACAAAGAATCAAACTTATAAAATTAAGATCATTGTTTGAATAATAATTAATATAAAAACAATATCAAATCTATAAAACTACCCTGAATAATAATTAACAAAAATAGATATAAAATTACCACTACAAAAAAACAGGCGAATAGCGACGGAAAATTCCGTCGCTAATCATGCCGAATCCGTCACTAAAATCGATTAGCGACGGATTAGCGACAGAATTATGGTGTCGTTGGAAAGCTGGTTGGCAAATATTTAACGGCGGTTTACGTCGTCGTTAAATATCTCGTAACGGACTAACGACGGACTTTTCGATCGTTAATCGATGACCTTTTGAACGGTCGTCTGATTTCTAATCCGTCGTTAATACGACTCTAATATTCGTAGCTAAAAAAAGACCGTCACAACTCCGTCGTTAATTCGACGACAGTCCGTCGATAATCCGATGCTAGATAACGACGTCATCAGGTCCGTCGTTAAAAACATATTTTTTGTTATTTCAAGTAACCAATCCGTCAGAAAATCCGTCTATGAATCGTCTCTAATCCAATTAGTAATTCCGTCACTATTTAATGACGGACATAATCCGTCGTTAGATTCAGTTTGTTCTGTTATTTCACGTTGTTAATCCGTAGTTAATATGTCATTACTCCGTCGCAAGTCCGTCGATAAATGTACAGAAACTGGACAACTTCTATTTGTATTTTGGACGGCCGTTTACAACAAACAACAAACCCGTTTTCAAACATACCAACTACAAACAAACACAATCCAAACAAAGAAATTCCAAACGGTACAATATCAAACAAACAAACCAATTCAAAATGATAAATATTATCATTCTAAATTATAAACACAATTCAAACAAAACAATTTCAAAAGATATAATATCAAACCAACCAAACAATTCTAAATCATACGATAAGTTTTACAAATAAAATGTATTTGTTTCTTCATAATACAACCAAAATATCAAGAGGGTGGGGGAAAACGGGAGCTGATATCACAAGGGTGGGGGAAAACGGGAGCTGGCCATGAAGCGCTCCAAGGCCTCCTCGCCGAGCGTGCAATTGAGCACGAATCGTGTTTGAGCGTCATCTCGCTCTCGGCTCGGCTTGCATTCGGCCTCGTATGCCTCATGGCTTTGCTGCTCGGCTAGCAATCGGCCTCAGATTCCTCGGCTCGACACAATCTAGCCTCCATCTCCAATAGCTTTTGATGATAAGCTATGGAATCGTGAGTTGAGCACTCTCTACCGATGAGACGACGCCGCTCTGCATGTATGTTATTGATAGAGAACCACTCAAACATCCTATTCTTTTCTTTGAGGAGCTCCCAGGACATTCTTTAGAATTTGAGTCCTATCAATTTACGGTGTCGTCTCATCACCGCCTCGATTGGCTCAACTGTGTCACCTGTTCCTCAACCTACCTCTGTAATATAATTTCATACAATTAGTATTTAATTAAATGCTCGTTATTGCGCTAACGAATATACTTACCGCGATACTCCGAGCCTTCCCGTCTGTATAGCTCCCGTCGTCGGTGGCATGATACCTTTGGAATACATCTCATTGGACCTCTGCTATGTCTACTCCACGCTCTCTTGCCTATAAATAAGTCAAACAAATTAAATAATTAACAAGTATCATGATTCTTAAATCAATTTACTATATCTAAAACTTCAAAGTACTTACAATCTCTCTCGCATACTCAAATGCAGAGCGTGAGCCACCCCGATGCTTGACTATCCCAAGACCCTCACCATCCGGCTCGACATTACATGCTGCTACGGCCTTGCCTTCTTCGCTGGGGCGTGCGTCCGAGCCAAATATGCCTTCAATTATCCTAATCTCGCTCGGGGATAAATGGAGGTGGGTTGGCGAGTCCTTCTGTCTTGATCTTGTGAACAAGATCTTTATAGCATCGGACGGCCTTTGCGCACCAAAGAGGGAGTAGACCATGGCCTCGTCCAACAGATCACCCCAATAAAAAAGTTACGCAAAAATATATGATTACAACATCACTGGTGTTAAAGGTCAAAACATAAATGACTCTGTATAAACAACACGAACCTTGAATTCATCGAAATAAATCTGCTTGAACTCTTGAGGCACCATTTTCCAATTGAAGCCGTTGTGGTTCATAAATTTACGGAATGACTCCGTAATCACGGGGGCTATATCATTGCTCGGACACAAAATGCTGCAATTTACAAGATATATATAATAAAGATATATATCCATTTATTTTAACTGAGACATACAATAGATAACATACCCATTCACAATGGCTATCTTCTTCATCCCCTCCCTCGACTCACCTTTGCACTCACCGCTCGAGGGACGGGTCTTGACAGTGCCTCCATGTCTTCTTCGAGCCCGACGGTGAGGCGGCGGCATATATGATCCCGGATGCCTCCGACCTGATGACGAGGCACCTCGTCCACTATGAGACATCTGCAAACAAAGGTAAAAAATGCTGCATTAAAATTTCACAAATAATACATATCATAACGTTTTGTCTGCATACGATAAATAAAACGTTTTTTGTGCATACTATATAATAAATTCAAACCCTATTCATCGTCGTCATCATCATCATCATCATCATCCAATGTATGATTTCTTCTGACTCTGACTATTCAACTTCATCATCCGTATCATCAGATGTCTATTCAATATCAATGAGTGTACCGTCAGGAACAACTAGTGTCGTGTCATCATCCACAACGACATTAGTAATCGAACCCAATGCATCCTCTTGAAAAGGGGGAGGTACTATCGATGCAGAACTCTAATCTGAGACTTCCACATTAGATCGAGCTTTAATTTTGCATACTTCCCACCACTCTTTCATAGATTGTTTGAAACTTGAATATGCACAATAGTATACTTGAATGACTTGATTGGCGAGGATAAACGGTTCGAACTTGTTATATCTTCGTGTATGATTTACCGAAACCAACTTGTACTCAGAATGAATAGATAACCCCAATCGTGAAGGATCAAACCACTTGCATCTAAACAATGTTGTGGTCTTCGTTGGTAGCCCAGGATATTCCAACTCGCAAACCTCCAATAATCGCCCATAAAAATCGAATTCTTGAGTGTCTGTACCATAAGTTTCACCTTTAATGCACAGTCCACTATTCATAGTTGATCTTTGTGACCTATGTTCTAATGTGTGAAATTTGTACTCATTTATATAATACCCTGGGTACGTCTTAATTAGAGCTGAAGGCCCTTTGACAAGAGATAATATGAATGGATTCACAATGTTGTTAGTATGATCTTTGACCTATTATTAGTAAAACAAACGATTAGAATGACTAAACGTACATATTAAATATTAAATATTTCCTACTAATAATCATCAAAACACTCACATATGCCTCAAACCAAAGCGGGAAGCCTCTTTCAATCGACCTTTGAATATCAGAGCTAGAGATCAGTGGATTTGATCTTTTCACATTATCGATGAATAAACTACATCAACATATATTTACAATCCTAGTTAATAATAACAATAATAATAATTAACAATGACTTTTGAGAAAAACACGACACTTACGCCATGTAAATGTCTGCAACTTCAACACAGTTGAGCAACATGTATAAACGAAAGCAAAGATATTCTCTACTATCCAAATATCTCGTTGACATATTTCCAAAAGTCTGCCATCATGCTTGAAGATTTGAAGCATATCTGGATAGTCTTTGTGCCTAATCTCCGCTTGACCATGATGCAAATCTACGAACTTCGTTCTTACGTGATCATCAAAATAATACGAGCAAAATGTCGATGCTTCTTCTACTAAGTTAGCATTGCGATAGAACCCTCAACTCTAGCTTTATTTCGATACGTTGTTCTTCAACTTACGTAAATATCTAAAATTTCGAATGTTGTTCTTCAATTTATATATATATATATATATATATATATATATATATATATATATATATATATATATATATATATATATATATATATATATATAATTATAAATATATATAAATGTACGAGCAAGACCTTTCAAATGGATACATCCATCGGTATTGAACAGGCCCTGCAATACGGGCTTTATCAGCTAGATGAACCGGTAGATGTTCCATGGAGTCGAAAAAACTAGGGGGAAAGGATGCGCTCAAGCTTGCATAAAATCACTGGAATATTTTCTTGTAGTCTGCACATATCATCAAGCCCTATGTTTCGAGAAGTTAAATCTTTGAAGAATAAAGATAATTCTGTTACAGCTTTCCAAACATTGGGTGGGAGAAGTTCACGAAATGCAATCGGTAGAATTCGCTGCATGAAAATGTGACAGTCATGACTCTTCATCCCAAACATCTTCAGTTTTTTCATGTCTACACATCTACCCATGTTGGAAACGTACCCATCTGGAAATCTTAAACCTCTTACCCGCTCACAAAAGACTTTTTTCTCACGATTGTCAAGTGTATAAGAAGCCTTTGGATATTTTCTGTTGATTCATTCATCGTCAACTCGTGCATAGCGGATAAATTAAGTTCTTCTCTAGATTTGCTCGTATCTTTTGTCTTCCCTTGGACATTCATGACTGTGTTGAAGACATTATCGAACACATTCTTCTCTATGTGCATGACATCCAAATTATGTCGAATCAAAAGAGAACTCCAGTAAGGTAGATCCCAGAAAATACTTCTTTTCTTCCATCCAGTTCCAAACTGTTTGGATATTCGACTATTTATTTCATCACTGCCAATCTCTGTTACGGAGACTAGTCCCATACCCATAATTAGTGATGTTTCATCTCGATCGCGCTTACGGTGGATCGTTAGTAATCATTGTGTTCTTTCGAAACCTCTTGATCCCTTGAAATGGGTGATTAGGGCTAGAAATTTACGATGGTTGTCAAACCATGACTTGCTATCACTTTTAGCTAAAGTAAAAGCATCAAGATACTCCATGCGGTCGCGACAAGCTAATCTTCCACTACTCCATCCGCACAACATAGGTATGCGGGAAGTCACTAATTGTCCAAAGTAATACAGATACATTTGAAAATTTCGCTCAACGATACATCATAAGTAAGAACACCTTCATCCCACAAATCTATTAACTCGCTATCAATGGTTGCAAGAACACATCAATCTTCTCCCGGATTCTGATTACGCAGGCACTAAGATCGTAAGAAACATGTATTTTGCTCATTCATACACGTACCACGGGAATATTATAAGGGGTAAGTATAACGGCCATGATGAATATTGCTTTCACGATTGACGAATGGCTGAAAACCGTCGATTGAGAGTCTCGATCGCACGTTACAATTTCGATGCAAATAAGGAAACTTAGTGTTCAAATGTTTTCATGCAATTGAGTCGCGGGATGACGATGACCCCATCATCGATCGACGATGCATGCCAACGCATATTTTCGCTGTAGCATTGGATGCATACAATCTACGTCGTCGAGGAGTTAGAGGAAAATAATACATCTTTTATATGCTACTTGTGCTTTCAGTCGACTTCCACCACTCGAGTATTGCTCTTGAAACGAGGATGATAACAAAATTTGCAGCTCATCAATTCGAATCTTGGCCAATAAATCATGCAATTAAATGGACAACAATCAATTTTGTGTACGGGCAACCCCATGCCACGCAACAATCTCTTCGTCTTTGTCAGAAGTCATCAGCACGCATAATTTCCATCTGGATATGACTCTTTCATCAGTTATGATATTTGATCAAAACCCTTCTCAGTAATGTTGTTCTCAGCTTTCCAACTCAGAAGTCGAGCCACAAATGACAATTGTGTGTGATTCGAGCAACCCGACCACAGAGGTTTATCGACACATTCAACATGTCGTAAATGTTGGATTTGTATCTTGAAAGCGGTTTTGGTTGAGCTTGTATACAATGTTTCTGTTACCACTATTACAATCTCCTATCCGAATTGATTACTTGATTGCATATATCGTGTCCCCTTATCTCATATATATAAGTTAGATCATACGATTGTGTAGAAGATCACGAAGTCTGTATGATTGGTCGAAACAATGAGATATAAAAAGTTTCACACCGAGATAACTTGAGGACGAGTTGTCGGTATAGGCTGCGGTATAGATAAGAAGTGACTTGACTTGGTTGCTTGTCTATGCTTGGTGCGTCTCGGCGTATTGAAGGATCACGATGAGATGAGTTCTTCTATCGATCGTCGTGAAGAACTTAGATCTCGATGACTTACGATGATCTAAACCTCGATAAGGTATTAGGTGAGTATGAGTTCTTGACCATCACTTTGACTTGTTATGGGTGAGGTTATATGTTCTAACCCAATATTCTCCGCATCTTAGGTGGTGGCGGTGCTTGTAAGTCATGCTAGTTATCATGCAGTCACCGTATCCGTTTAGGATGATGGCGTCTCCTAAGGAGCTCAAAGGTTTATTGTACTAAACCCCGCAGTTGAGTTAGCTCAAGTACAATAATAAGGTTGAGTGGTACTACTTAAGGAATTAAAGATATTAATTATTTTAAGCGATGTAATGCTCTAAATAATTAATGGACGTGCGATATCTTAAATACTGAGGATTCAGTAATGTCTAAGTGCAAGCCCGACTCACCTTCGGTAGTGGCATGAATGAATGTTTATAAATTAATTTATGTTCAGGCTGAACATAAGATAATTAATTTATTTGAGGCCCATCTTTATTCCTTGCATTTGATCCGTGGTGGCCCGTCCAGCCCGTGAGCACGTTGAAAATCGGCGCCCCTATCCTCTAAGGCAAGGATTTGATTCTCTTTATCCTATAAGGATATTATTATATTTATGGATATGCATGGATCATTTCTAATGGGATTATGGTAATGCATTATAAATATAAGGTAAGAGATAAGATCAAGGCTAATCCTTAATTATCTATAGCATATTTTTTTCGAAAATTCCTATAGCTTTAGGAGAGATTTTCAAAAACTTGGTAGAGAGGATTAGGGTGATTTTCTGTAGCATTCTCCATAGATCATCCTCACTCGACGTTGGAGATTGGGCAACCGTGATCTGATCCGGAAGATCAAAGCACGAGTCTCGATCCGTTCATCCGTTCATCCCCAGCAGATTCAAAGGTAAACACGAGAAAACCCTACGTGTTGCAATTAATTATATAGACGCATGCTAGGAATATAATCAATGTATGGTGAATTAAACATCCAACATAGATCCTCGGGAGAGGGCTAAACCTAGTTTTCCCTACAGTAAAATTTTTGTGCATCAGAATTTGGCTCCTCTTGATCTCCTCAAAGTTGAGCTCAGAGACCAAACATCCACTACCATCGTATGATACGTATTTGGTTGACGGCTAACATCCGAATCCACAACATTGTCCCTACTTGTGGTTGTCTCTCCTCGAAATATCCATATGTGATAATTTGGAACAAATCCAAATTTTGATAAGTGATATCACACGATATCTTTCTTACGATAAGGTATATTCTTACACTTCTTACATGGACACTGATTTTCTCTCCATCCGAATAAAAAGCGAGCACTAGCAAATTGAATAAAACTTTCAAGTCCATCTCGAAATTGATATTTAATCCACCAACCGAACTAAACCTCTTATACATCCACTCACGATTGTCATTCATTCTTTAAGCTCCTAATTATAAATAATTAATTAAACATATTCAACATAAGTTGTACAATATACACTAATTATAAAATAGACTAATTATTGGTTTGTTATCTACGAGGCAACATAAACCCTAATTCAGTTTCATAAGTTATATCCTCCGATGCCGATTTAGGCAATATAACTAATTATTGGTTTGTTATCTACGAGGCAACATAAACATCTTATTCATATATCAATTCTAACAAAATTTGGGATGAGTAAGTTTTATAAAATGAATCGCCATTTCATTCTCAATTCAACCAAACTTAACCAAATCATCAACATATGCATAATTATACACTTAACAACTCAAAACATCTTATTCATATACTTAACCTTAACCTAAGCATGAAGTGAGCAAATCTTACTTATAAAACATCTTATTCATATAACAATTCTAACAAAATTTCGGCATAATAAGTTTTATAAAATGAATCGCCATTTTATTCTCAATTCAACCAAACTTCACCAAATCATCACCATATGTATAATTATACACTTAACAACTCAAAACATCTTATTCATATACTTAACCTTAACCTAAGCATGAAGTGAGCAAATCTTACTTATAAAACATCTTATTCATATACCAATTCTAACAAAATTTCGACAGAGTAAGTTTTATAAAATGAATCGCCATTTCATTCCCAATTCAACCAAACTTCACCAAATCATCACCATATGCCTAATTATACACTTAACAACTCAAAACAAGTTTAAACTAATCCATTTACATCATATTCTTAACATGCCATTCAACCATATATTATGTAATTACATGAACTTATCAATCTACAATCTATTAATTTTCAATCAATTCATATATATACTTATCCATCATCAATGATCACAAATCTATAATCAATTTAAATCTAATCAAATTCATCATATATATCATAACAACATATCACTATATTATAACATCACAACAATATATCACAAAAATCAACAAAATCAACAAATATATATCAACAAAATCAAAAACAAATTGAAATATAAATAAACAAAAATTTGAAATATAACACAGACGGCGACGGGGATCGGTGATGTGTGGCAAGGCTCACAAGCGGCAGGGCAGTCGGCAGTGTGCAAGTTAGGCGGGGTGGGAGTCGGCGGGGGCGGGCAGGCGGGCAGTGGCGGCGGTGAGGCGGCGGTGGTGACATGGTGACAGGAAGGTGTGTGTGGAAGGGCTGGGGGCGGGCGACGGGCGGCTGGGCGGGCAGTGGGGGTGGGGGTGGCGGGCGGGGTGGGGAATTTGGGTTAGCTACGTTAGGCGCAGAGTGTGGTGGGAAGAAATCCGTCGATATCTTTTTTTAGCGACGGATTAGCGACGGAAATTTCCGTCGTTATATTTAAAAGTAATTAACGACGGATTAACGACGGAAATAAGTCATTAATGACGGACTAATAGTAACGACGGACTAATATCCGTCGTTAAATTAAGTGCAAAATAAAAAATAAATAAATAATCCGTTAATATAGCGACGGATTGAGGGGGGAAACGTCCGTCGTTACTATTATTTGGAATAAATAAATTTAAAATTAATATTGACGACGGAAATAGTCCGTCGTTAAATTAAATAAAAAATAAAAAAATAAAAATTTCATTAATTTAACGACGGATCAGAGACGACTATAACTTAACGACGGACGTAATCCGGCGCTAAAGTAAGTCTGCAATAAAAAAAATAAAAAATTCGTAATTTTAACGATGGACCAGCGACGGTTATGACGTCGTTAAAAGTTCACACGAGATATTCCCACTACATGTCGTCGTTGGTCCGTCACAAATCCATTGTTAATAAAATTCGTTTATATTCCGTCGCTAATCCGTCGCTGAATCACGACCCGTATTTTGACCGTCATAATTAAATCATTGTTAATTTATATTTTTGTAGTGTACTTTAAAATAAAGATCACAAATCAAAATTTTGCACCGTAAATCCCACAATTCGTGGTTGTGGGTGCAAAAAAAAAAGATAATATAAAACTATTGTTATTTCCATAATTAGATAGTATTTGTGCATATAATTATAAAGGCATGCATAACATTGTAAGTAGTTATGCATATCTTTAATATTATATCATTTGTACATGATTATTTTGTTTATACCGTACATATTGCGAATGAGTTTGTTTATACTTGTATACAAAAGTATCGTATTTTATGCATATTAATCTTCACATAAAATATATGCATTGATTTCAGTTATCTTATGCAAAAACACTAGCTACATTGTGCACAAAATCCATATTCGAATGTTATTAGCATATCTTCCTAGTTGTCATTTCCCAACAAACCACAAATCCAAAGATTAATTTATAAGAACTCACCAGTCACGTATATAGAATATCCATAATGCTTCAATTGAATAAATAATATTAAATAATTTTCATTAAAAAAATAGAACTGTTAGAGTCAATGTTGACTCCAGTCCAGTGTTGAATGGGATGTTGGTAACATTCGATGTTAGTAACATCACAGATGCGATCAACATTCACGAGTCGACCTGAAGCTGAACTTCGACTCTCCAGATGTAACTATATATAAGTAATCTTTTCCTTCCTTTACGTTTTTATGTTTTATTTATTATCTAATAAATGTGGATTGCAGTTGGAACAAGTTTGAATAAGTGGAGGTTAGTTAGATCATGGTTACAAGATCATGGGAAGTTAGTTCCTATTTTCTAGGGAGCATGATCCTACTAACATCGGCAGCATTCGATGCGATTTACAGCGAGTGGATTGCAGCGGTTTTAGGAGGTTTATGAACGTGGAATTTGAAGCTTGAAGACCACGAAACACTCCTCTATAAAAGCTGCAAGATAGCTCTCTCACCCGTACATTTCGAGAGGCTAAAATCAAAGAGAAATCCTACACTCGATCGACTCGTCATTTTACCCAAGCGTGAAAACGACCTTCAACCACGCTTAAACCGAGGCGGTGTTAGGCAGCCAATCTGTAAACATCGACCACGGTATTGCTAGGCGAGCAAGGGTGGGGTTGAAGACCGAGTCGTCTTTTACATTCGTGCCGTTTGTCTTTCTTTGTATCGGCTTGTTTTGCTTGTTGGTAACATTCGGGTTCTTTGTGTTAGACTAGGTAACTTATCATAGGCGGTAGAGCATCCGTAGATAGGTTTTCATGTGTAACACTTGTAATGTTCTAAGTTATCAATAGATTTGGTTGTCGCGAGACAACACGGGTTATTTCATAACCCACAAATTATCCTGTGTTATTTATATTTCCGATGTTACTTGGAATGTTATTAACATTGCTAGTAACATTACTCTAACATTCACACGGTGTTAATAAGTAGTAATTCGAACTTGAATTCTTTCAATTGGTATCGAGCGAGTTCTTCACGAACTAAGATCGTTCCTCGAGTGCCATATTACTGCGATGGGCCACCAATGCTTCCATTCGACCTCCGACTCTTGATAGTAGTGGGAAGAACTACGCCATGTGGAAGTCGTGCATGACGATGTACATCCGATCTATAGATGAGCGTGCGTGGCTTGCAGTATTGAATGGCTGGACTCCTCCACGTGAGGCGGTGAATGATGTTGTCATCAACAAACATGAGAACCAGTGGACTGTTGAAGAAAGACCCATCTCTAATCTCAATGCGAGAGCTTTAAATGCCATTTTATGCGTGTTGATGTCCCTTGTTTTCGCCGATCTCTAAGCGCATAAAAGCTCGAGATCTTAGCTTATTCTCTGAGGAACAATGTGAGGGATCAGCAAGTGTTAAATCGACACGCAGAAGAATGTTGACTACGAGATTTGAGATGTTGAGGATGCGAAGATGAGACCATACCAACATACTATCAAAAGGCGAGTGAAATTGCTAGCGAGGTCATTGGACTTGGAGAGCTATTGCAAATGAGAAGTTGGTAAGCAAGATGATGAGATCTACGAGAAGGTATAACATGAAAATTTTCTCTATTGAAGATTAGTTTGATGTTGCCACCATGAGGATAGGAGATCTTGTGAGTAGATTGATTACTTTTGAAATGAATCTTGACCAACAAAAGGTTAACTATAATAAGTCCGGACAAGTTGCCTTGATCTTGAAAACTTCAAAGTGGATTCTAATTTGTTTGATGATGTTGAGTATTGAATCGGGAACATGAGTTTGATGAGGTTGATCGCAACATAGCGATGTTGACACAAAAATCAACAATCGGTTAAATCACGGAAAATGGGAAACAAAGCTCAAATCGAAGAAGGATGTGCGGAAGCAGCTCTTGAAATCTTGAGTCCTACTAACATTCCCAATGTTACACGATCGTTCAATAATCTATCTTTGAGAATAACGTTCTTGACAATGTGCGGTGCGGGGGATGTTTAGGGATGGGACATTATGCTAATGAATGCCCTACGGTAGCAAGAAAAAGCAAATGTCTTCTCGACAGTGGAAAGTCTAGCAATGTTGCTCGGGCGGTCGTGTTGCTTCGTTGGTGATGACTCGAGACACGAGAGGAAGAGAAAGTCATCCTTATTGCAGCGATTGAAGATGTTGATGAGTCGAGGCTGAAATGATTGAAGCCATGGTGACCTGAGAAGAATGTTATGAGAAGTGCTCTCGACATGGATGATGTGATGAAGGCGAGAAGAAGATGTTGGTGAGAGCGAACACCATGGTCAACATTGATGGACACATCTTCCCATCAACAACAACAAACGGTATGAAATGACTCTTCTTGATGAAACTAATGTTACCCGGAGAATGTTTGTTGTGTTGCGGTCCACGAGGAAAATGATTTTGATCATCTCAAAGCCATTAGTGATCTTGAGTTCTCGTGATGACATTGATGCTCAATGTGAGGAGCAGCGAAAGGACATCCTTGTCTTTGTTGGATGAAAATCAAACTTTGAAGGATCGTGTCATGAGGTTGGAAGTTCTTCTTGCCAAAAGGATCTTGAGCTTTTTGTCTTGAAAGGTAAATTTACAAAGTCGAGAAAACCTTTGATAGGTTTAACAAAACCTAACGCTTCTCTTGATGAGGTGTTATCTCGAAATCTGCTGGGATTCATGGTATTGGTTTTGATTACGGTAACACTAATATGTTGAATGAGAACGCATTGCTCATGTGTTTGTTAGAGAAGAAGATGCTAATGTGTTTGTGAGGTCAAATGGAGAAAATTCCCAAAGTCTAAGAAGAAGAACAATTTGAAAGGAAACCCTATATGCGCCATTCTTGTCAAGCACCGGGCATATCAAACCATCTTGTGAAGTATTTGAATGATGTTGTTGTAACATCGCAATCGAGATGTTTGAAGATTATCGATCGATGTTGGGAGTTCCTTGAAAATATTTACATCATGATGACAACATTTTCTCCAACAAATGCAATGTTGTTTTTACTTCTTCATGCTAACATTTTCTGCAATTGGTACTTTGATAGTGGTTGTTCCAGGCATATGACAGGCAACAAGGAGTTTCTGATCGATTATGTTCAAACAAATGGTGGGAATGTTACCTTCGGAGGAGGTGCCAAAGGCAAGATTGTTGGCAAGGGAATTTTGAATGTTAAAGACTTCCCAAAACTCAAGAATGTTCACCATGTTGAAGGATTGAAGGCTAATCTGATCAGTATCAGCCAATTATGTGATGATGGGATGTTTGTCGAGTTTGACAAGAACATTTGTGAAGTGTTTGACACAACCAACAAATGTGTGATGGTGGGTGTGGTCCTCGACAACCTGCTACAAGGCCGACAATGACAACATTTGTCGTTCGCGAAGATGTGTGAAGTGGATCGTGGCACCAACGGCCGGGCATGTTAACTCAAGAATCTGTTGGATTTGTATCTTGAAAGCGCTTTTGGTTAGCTTGTATACAATGTTTCGTTACCACTATTATAATCTCTATCTCAAATGAATACTTGATTGCATATATCGTGTCCCTTATCTCATATATAAGTTAGATCATACAATGTGTAGAAGATCACGTGTCCGTATGATTAGTCGAAGCTTAATGAGATATAAAAGTTTCCTGGTGAGACAACTTGAGGACGAGTTGTCGGTATAGCCGCGTATAGATAAGAAGTGACTTAACTTGGTTGCTTGTCTATCTTTGATGCGTCTCGGCGTATTGAAGGATCACGATGAGATGAGTTCTTCTATCGACCGTCGTGAAGAACCAAGATCTCGGTGACTTAGATGATCTAAACCTCGATAAGGTATTAGATGAGTATGAGTTCTTGACCATCACTTTGACTTGTTATGGGTGAGGTTATATGTTCTAACCCAATATTCTCCGCATCTTGGGTGGTGGCAATGCTTGTATGTCATGCTAGTTATCTATCAAGTCACGGTATCCGTTTAGGATGATGGCGTCCCTTAAGGAGCTCAAGGTTTATTGTACTAAACCTGCGCAGTTGAGTTAGCTCAAGTACAATAATAAGGTTGAGTGGTACTACTTATGAATTAAAGATATTAATTATTTTAAGCGATCGAATGCTATAAATAATTAATGGACGTTCGATATCTTAAATACGGGATTTGTAATGTCTAAGTGCAAGCCCGACTCAACCGGTAATGTTCAAAAATGGTGGGAATGTTACCTTGGAGGAGGTGCCAAAGGCGAATTGTTGGCAAGGAACTTTGAATGTTAAAGACTTCCCAAAACTCAAGAATGTTCACCATGTTGAAGGACCGCAGAGCTAATCGTCGATGTCGCCAATTATGTGATGATGGGATGTTTGTCATGTTTGACAAGAACATTTGTGAAGTGTTTGACACAACCAACAAATGTGTGATGGTGGGTATCAGGTCCTCGACAAGCTGCTACAAGGCCGACAATGACAACATTTGTCGTTCGCGCCAAGATGTGTGAAGTGAATCATGGCACCAACGGTGGGGCATGTTAACTGAAGAATCTCGAAGCTTATAACAAATGATGTTGTTCGTGGACTCCTAAAGTCGGTGATCAAGAATGATGTTGTGTGTGGACCATGTCGAAAGGGAAACAGTCGAACTTCACATCCAATGTTATCGACATGCAGCACCACAAGATGTTTTGAAATCCTTCACATGGACTTGATGGGTCCCATTGAAGTTGAGAGCCTGAAAAATCTGAGACCTTCTTTCGCTTCAAAAAACTTTATAAAGGTTTCTTGCTCAATATGGTCGAGAATGTTATCCGGATCGAGGCGATCATGGGAGGAATTTGAGTCTGTATTCTCGATTTTGTGCTAACAATGGTATATTTCATGAGTTTTACGCTCCCAAGACACCACAATGTAATGGAGTTCTTGAGATGAAGAATCGCACTCTCCGGAGATGGTAAGAGCAATGTTGCACACTAAAACCTCTCCAAAAGATCGTAGGTGAGCGCTTAACACTGCATGTCACATCATCAACGATGTCTACTTGAGACCGGATGCGATGTTAACACCGTATGAGATCTTGAAGGGTAAAAACCTAACCTCAAATATTTTCATATTTTTGGTTGTGTTTGCTATATACTGAATGATAGGGATCATTTGACCAAACTTAACTCTAAAAGTGACAAAGGAATGTTCCTTGGCTATTCAGCCAACAGCCATGCCTATAGGGTGTACAACCTTCGAACTAAGACCATTCAAGAAACTGTGAATGTGGTTTTTGATGATATGGTGAGTCTTGCAGACAGGTCTGATGAAGAAGATGTTTCTGACTTACTGGAGGATCAAGCTATACTCGAGCAAACTCATGAACAACATATTGACCCGATGTTGGTCCAACGTTCGGTGGAGATACAACATCGAATGAAGACAAAGGAAGTGGTTACGAAAGTGATGGAGATAATGATGATGGAGATTTTCTTCATGATCGATCAGCGTGACCCTCCAGGAAGAATTAGGAAGGACCATCCCAAAAATCAAATCATTGGTGAAGCCTCGGGACAAATGCAAACGAGGAAGAAAGGACAAGTGAACTACCGTGATATGGTAAGAATTGCATGCATGTACATTGTGTGTAAAGAAGTTGAGTTTGCTTGTTACATGTCTTCAGTTGAACCTAAGAATGTTAAGGAGGCCTTACTAGATGTTGACTAGGTGAATGCTATGCATGATGAACTCAATCAGTTTGTTCGCAATGATGTATGGGATTTTGTTCCTAGACCACGTGATAAAAATGTGATAGGTACCAAGTGGATTTTCAAAAACAAATCTAATGAGAATGGGAATATTGTCAGAAATAAGGCTAGACTTGTTGCTCAAGGGTATACTCAAGTTGAAGGGATAGATTTTGATGAAACATTTGCTCCTGTTGCTAGGATTGAATCCATTAGACTCTTGTTTGCTATTGCTTGTCAACTTAGAATTTTTTGTTGCAAATGGATGTTAAGAGTGCTTTCCTAAATGGAATGTTGTCTGAGGGGCATATGTTGAACAGCAGAAAGGCTTTGAGAATCCTAACAAACCCGAGCATGTTTATAAACCGAAAAATGTCTTATATGGTTTGAAACAAGCCCTCGTGCTTGGTATGAGCGTCTTCTTGTGTTTCTCATTGAGTTTGGATTCACTAGGGACAAGTTGACAAGACTTTATTCATTAAGAAACGTGGTGTTAACATTATCATTGCTCGATATATGTTGATGACATTGTGTTTGGTGCTACTAACACTGCTCTTGTAGAAGATTTTGTGAAAGCCATGTCGACAACTTTTGAAATGAGTATGGTAGGTGAGCTTAACTACTCCTTGGTCTACAAGTTAAGCAAACACCGAAGGAATCTTCTTCTCACAAAGCAAGTATGCAAAGGGACTGGTCAAAAGATTCGGATTGGAAAGTGCCAAGCATATGAGAACTCCCATGGGCTCCAGTGACAAACTGGGTAGAGATGATGTTGGCGTGGATGTTGATCCAACATCGTGCGAGGAATGGTAGAAAGTCTTGTTGTACTCATCGCAAGCGGACGACATCATGTACAGTGTTGGTGTGTGTGCTCGCTATCAGTCCATGCCGAAAGAGTCACATCTGAAGGCTGTCAAGAGGATCATCCGCTATGTTGCTGGAACAACTGAATTTGGAATGTGGTATTCTAAAGATACTAACTCTAACATTGTTGGTTTTAGTGATGCTGATTGGGCAGGTGATGCGGATGACAGAAAGAGCACCAGTGGTGGATGTTACATGTTGGGCAACAACATGGTGTCATGGTCGTGCAAAAAGCAAAATTGTGTCTCACTCTCCACGGTGAAGTGGAATACATCTCTGCCGCAAGTCGTTGTGCTCAACCGCTATGGTGAGATGGATGTTAGAAGACTATGGTATGAAAAGTGACATCCTTCTTGTGTTGTGTGATAATATGAGTGTTATTGACATCTCCAAAAATCTTGTCTGAGATTCTCGCACTAAACACATTGACATCGGCACCGTTTCATAAGAGATCTAGTTGAAAAGAATTTGATATGCATTAAATTGTTCCAACGAGAACCGTATTGTTGACATATTCACCAAAGCCTTGGATTACGAGAGATTTTCTCACCTTAGGAAGTCTCTTGGCCTTTGTTGCATCTAGTTTAGGTGTGTGTGGTCCAATGTTGGGATTTAGGATTTTGTTTGGCCCCCAACATTCTGTTTTGTTGCTTGTGTTAGTTTTTCTTTTTATTTAGTCATATGCATGAGTTTTTCTAATGTTCTTTGCCTTTCGCAGGAGAAAGTAGTTATATTCTCACCTCAACTTATCTCGTGTTAAATGCCATAAACAGATGTTGATCAAAATAACATGTGATGTTATAAGACCAGAGCACAAGATTGAGGCTTAATGGTCGAAAAACTTCACTAAAGGGATGTTATTCAAAAGCTCTCATCTAAGTACTCGGGACACGGCGTTCATGCGGCGATGTTCTCGGGGAAAAAGGTGTTAGAAAAAATAATCCCACAAAACATTCTAAAGAACAAAGGTTTACGTGTAAGGCGACAATGAGATGTTGAGTGAGAATGTTGACAACGTTTGACCTAACATTGGTTACCAACATCGATGTTGTTATCGCGTCTAAGATCTCGCATAACCCTTTATCTCCTCTCTTTCCTTGTTTTCGGGTCATTGGTTAATCAAGGTGATTCAATTTTTCGGAACTAATTTGATTCTTATCTTGAAGATTATCCTATCTCTTGATGATTGTGTGTTGTTTATCTTATTGCTTAGTCATGCTTTTTCTATGGGATTTGGAGATCTTTTTAGGGTTTACTCCTTATGAGTGTGGATGTGTGTTTATTATCAGGGGTTATTTATCTCTCATTTGTATTCACTAACGTTAACTAACCCTCTTGCCTCTCTAGTTTCTCGGTGTTCATCGGTTTTGTGCAAAAGAGCAACATGGATCCAAACCGCCAACTTGCTCTCATCATTAGTTAAAGACTTTGGTACACCCGAGGCCCGCCAAACACCTCCTCTCACTCCAAAAGCTAAAACGCGTCTCAAACCCCTCTCAAATCCTCAATTCCTTTCTGCTCAAACCTCTTCCTCAACCTTTGCTCATATCCCCGTCGTAAAATGGTTGATGGCACATAGCCCGATGTTCTTTGAAACCCGTGAAGTAGGCTTGAATGTTGAGCCTATAGCGATGATCTTGCGGGAGGACATCGAGAAAAATCCGATGATGTGCTATCAACGTCCGTACTCGGCCAGGCGGGGCGAGAAGAGGGCTGGGAGAAATCACCTCGCCCGAGAAGGAGGCAGCTCCGGTGATAAAGAAGGTGAAAACCTCGAGGATGATGCTCGGAGAATCTACATCTTATTCTTCATGCCGCCCAACAAGCGAGGATTCTACAAAGTCTCCGTCGAAACCCAACATGAGTGCGGTGGTGATGAAGCTCACGATCGTGAAGTAAGCCATCCTCAATAGCGGAGATGGAGGAAGATGTCATTGCCCGTAATGTTGGTGATGAAAAGGTTCTTGAGGAAGATGTGGAACCCAGCTGGCGATGTTGCTAAGAAAAAGGTTCGAGAGCTAATGTTGAACCAGCGGGGATGTTTATATAGAAACCCTTGTTGGATCGGAGGATGATGTGAAGATGATAAAGGAGACCAAATCTTCTCGAAAGGGCAAGGAAAGATGTTTCCCATAACTCCGATGGGCCTCGTCGCACAAGATCAAAGTCCTCTCAACCTCTTCCTCAAAGCTTGAATCGCCCGGCCAGAAGGGTGGTGTTCTCAGCACATCAGCGAAGCCACTCAAGATCTCCGTGAAGAAGGGCCAAAAAGAAAAGGACCAAATCTCCATCTCTTTCCCGTCTGTCCGAGCAAAGAACTCGAGACGAGACTCGAGTCTGATTATAAAGTAAGAAGAGCTTACTCCACTCGCTTTTATTCTCGTGAAGCTAAGAGAATCTATGAAAATCTTGTTATGAAAAGATCTTTTTTGAATGAAAGAAAGGTTGATGATGTTTTCTTCTCTAAGTATGGTTTAGATGTCTTGTTAAAAGAAAGGAAGTTGTGGAAAACTGTGACTGATATCTATCCTTATGATGAGAATGTTGTGAGGGAGTTTTATGCTAACATGTTGAAGGAGGTGTTTGATGTTGCATCTAAGAAATACGGGAAGGTGTATGTTAGAGGTGATCTGTATGATTTTACCCCTTCTGTTATCAACAAACTGTTCAAACTACCTGATGTTGATGATGAGAACTTCCCGGAGAAGAGTATGATGAAGACTATTACTGGCAACAAGTTGTCTTCATGGAAGCCTGGGACAGCAACAACTGCATTGACGATGTTATATGCAGCACTACACAAAATAAGCATCTACAACTGGGTGCCAAGTAAGAACACGACTACCCTTACCAGAGATCAAGCTGAATTAATTTATAAAGTTGGTAAGTCCTTGGACGTCAACTTTGGTAAGCTTGTTTTTGCTTGTATAACTCGTGCAGCATCAAAGACTCTGGGCTCCAACACTTTGTCGTTTCCAAGTCTCATCTACCATCTGCTGACGGCCAATGGATTGAACACCTCCAAAGAGGAATTGGTGGAGGAAGTTAACACCTTGGAGTTTGTCGAGGCAGCTCGAGCATTAGATAGGGTGAAGGATCCGCCTACAAACCCGTGAAGGACAAGCATGTTGCTCCAACATCCAATGTGGCGAAGAAGAAAAGAAGGCATTGCCTCGAGAGCTCGACTCTTTTGAGGCACTAATGAAGGATGTTGAGCACGGGACGAAGTTGTTGTGGAGGAAGGCGATGTTGAAAATTGACCTCGAGCGGGCTCTTCTCCTTCTTCCCAACATGTTGATGCGGTACCTCCAAGAAGGCTACTAAAGGAAAAGCTTCCATGGATGTTGATGCGGACGAAGCCCCGACATCTGGATCTTCCCGTATCCCCAAGAACTTCAGCATGCTATCAAGAAATTTGGTGGTGTGAAGGCCAAGCTGGACCTGATGTTGGAAGCTAGTGTGAAGCTACACACCTACAACAAGGAGGTGATCGGGATCATCAAGTTCCAAATTGATGCCTCGATCAAAATTCTGCATGATCAACTCCCTTTCCTTTCTCCAACAAAAAAGGGGGAGTAGATTGCGCCCTGGCGTCTGAAGTTGCCAACGCTTTTCGATGTTATTTCTTGTTACGATATTCTTGGTTTTAAGTGCTAGACACTAAGTTTTATTTATGTCTTTGGACACATGTGTTTTAGTTTTGTGATGCATGGACATCAAGGTTTTAATTTATGGGTGTATGGACACATTTGGCTTCTTTGAATGATCTGATCGTTTTTATTTCGCTTTGTTGTTGGCTCGATTATCATGGTGGTTGCATTGTTGTTGGATTGTGATTCTTGTTTGCAGGTACTTCTCAAGGTCTTGGCCTTCGGCCGACCTTCTCATATTTAGGGAGAGTTTGATCATCTTCCTTGTATGTTTTAGGGGGAGTGTTACTCTAACACTTTGTCTAATTGTTTAGAGGTTTTCCTCTTGTTTGGTGAGGGAGCTTTAACACTTTCCTTTGATCTGGCCACGTAAATAGAATTCTTTCCTGTAAATAGTTTTTTTTTTTTGTTTTTTTTGTTTTGTTGCGGCGAAGGTTCTCTCGCTTTCTTGCGGAAGGCAAAGATTAAGGGGAGATTGTTAGAGTCGATGTTGACTCGGTCCAATGTTGAATGGGATGTTGGTAACACTCGATGTTAGTAACATCACAGTGCGATCAACATTCACGGAGTCGACGCGAAGCGAACCGACTCTCGGGCGAATCGTATATAAGTAATCTTTTCCTTCCTTACGCTTTTATGTTTTATTTATTATCTAATAAGCGTGGATTGCGGTTGGAACAAGTTTGAATAAGTGGAGGTTAGTTAGATCATGGTTACAAGATCATGGGAAGTTAGTTCCTATTTTCTAGGGAGCATGATCCCCACTAACATCTGCGGCGATTCGATGTGATTTACAATGGAGTGGATTGCGCGGTTTAGGAGGTTTATAAGCGTGGGATTTGAAGCTTGAAGACCACGAAACACTCTCTATAAAGCTTCAGATAGCTCTCTCACCCGTGCGTTCGAGAGGCTAAAATCGAAGAGAAATCCTACACTCGATCGACTCGTCATTTTACCCAAGCGTGAAAGCGCGACCTTCAACCACGCTTAAACCGAGGCGGTGTTGGCGCCCAATCAGTAAACATCGACCACGGTATTGCTAGGCGAGCAAGGGGGGGTTGAAGACCGAGTCGTCTTTTATTCGGGTTGTTTGTCCGTTCTTTGTATCAATTTGTTTTGCTTGTTGGTAACATTCGAGGTTGCTATGTTAGACTAGGTAACTTATCATAGGGGTAGAGCATCCGTAGATAGGTTTTCATATGTAACACTTGTGTCTGTTCTAAGTTATCAATAGAGCTGGTTGTCATGAGACAACACGGGTTATTTCATAACCCACAAATTATCACAATGTGTTATTTATATTTCCATTGCATGTTACTTGGAATGTTATTAACATTGCTAGTAACATTACTCTAACATTCACACGGTGTTAATAAATAGTAATTAGAACCTTTGAATTCTTTCAAGAACTAACATAAAATTAGGAGATTGGCCGTTCACTTTGATTAAAAGATACCAAAAAAAAATATTCTATAATTAATGATATGGGATCCCTTAATTATAGGAGTTAGTCGGTTACCTATAAAATTATATTATTAACATTAATTATAATTCCAGTAAAATAGAAAGACTATTATTATGAATTAATCTTGACTGATGATCTATATAAATAAAGGGCTACGATTGGTTCTTAGTTCTCAATAAATATATGATTCTCATTTGATTTATCCCCTATTATATATATATGGAGTGAATCAAACGAGAACTCTAACTTTTTTGAAAACTAAGAACTAATGTGGTCCATCCATTTTTTATAATCTAACTATCAAGATTAATCATAGATATTTATTATCCTCGGATTTTAATGGTAACCGTTTAGCCCTATAATCAAGGGATTTTATTTATTCATTTAGGGTAACAGATGTATAATTACTACGACTACATGCACAATAACATGAGTTACATGAACATAATAATTAATTGGATTGTGATAGCATGCACAAAAACTACAATTACATGAACAACAATATATATATATATAGGGGATGGATCAAATGAGAACCACAAATATTTTGAGAAATGAGAACTAATCATGAGAGTTGATTTCAACACATCTAACGGTTAACAATTAAATTCCTAATGGTTCATATTATTTTTTGATTTTAAGATTGAGGATAATTAAGTCATTTTAATTTCTTACTAGCAGTTGGAGGCTACAATTAAGGAATTACATATGTATATTTATTGCGTTAAATATTCGTGTATCTTTTTTTGTTAAATGCTTTATCTTGAACGATTTTTTCTCTTGGATAAACAAAATTTTAATGGTTCCATTTATACAAAAATAGCATTATCACGTTTGATTATATTTTTTATTCCATTTTCTTTTATTACATTTTTTATAAACAAAATTGGTTGTTATTGTTTGATTACATTTTTTTGTTCTAAGCTTCTGCATATATTTCATCTAGTGCTATGACAATATTTATATCCTTAAGTATAAAAAGGATGCTTGTAGCATCGCATGCACTTATTAAGAAGTAATATCTTTGAACAATCATTGTGTATTAAAGTGTTTAGGGTCATAAACTATTGTTGGAGGTGTGTACAATGTGTTTGGTAACTGTTCTTGTGCATATAAGTTTACTGTACAATGTTCATATTTTTTGTATATAGTTTCCGAACATCACAGTTCAAAAACAGTTCAAACGATTACGACAAAATATGAGTATTTCACCCACTAACATACATACATACATTTGTGTTCATTCTTCTCAAAATCAGATATCTTTTGTCATCCACCCTCAAGTTCTGCTTGATTGTAGTTTATAAAAATTAATAATTACAATCATATTGAATTATTTCTTCCTACACCTCCTAACATTTTTTTGGTCACCCGTTTTAAGTCACCAACATTCTCCTGCCTTGCACGTACACAACCATATTTTTCACCTGCACATATAACGTTAAAAAAATTAAATTGATGTCATATTACAAACTAAAATGTGCACATAACATTCTTAACCCTATCAAACAATATATGTGTTTAATGCATTTAGTAATAGTGATACTAGACGACACTACACAAAATAATTCTGCATAACAATCATTTAACATGCGCATAATAATTTCGCATAATGCATATGTTACTGATTTATTACATGCAACCATATGCATATCTAAGAACAAATATATGCACAATGGGGTATCAGATTAGCATAACAAACAAATGCATGCACAATCTGGCGAATACATTCATATGCATAATATAAATGATGCACGATTTTATGCATTTACATATGCACAAGTTGCTTTCCTCCAAATTAGGCATCTAAACCTATCAAACAATCATATAATGTCGCGTATTATAAATGTCAGACAATGCACGTGATAATCATGCATACCAAACATTAAACATATGCATCACAAAGTTTACTTTACCTTCGAATGTTGCCTCCTGTCTTGTCAAAGTTTAATGGCCCACCATCAACTACTATATACACCTCCTTCTACATGAATGAATTAAAATAATAATATTAATTACATAATACTACTTTTAGATTAAATTATAAGAAAGATATATAATCTGTATGCATTTTACTCTATTCTTATATGCACATTGATATACAAACTTATGCACATTAATAGCATTCGACGTGTCGTCATCCGTTCATAAATAAATATATCACAAAACTAAATTTAACTATATGTTTTTATCACAAATAACATGAGATGTAACCTTGATGAAGTATTATATCAGAAAATATGAGCACAATAACATTGTGCATATATAACGTCGTAATTTCGCATGAAATATAACATCATATCATTGTTGTACATATATCTGAAAAGAATGTGCATGAATTTTAAATTTAATATGAATTCAGTCAGGTACATCAAAATATGCATTGTGCACAAGATCATTAAGCATAAATTAAAAAGCACATGTGCAAACAATATATGCCTGCATAATTGTTACGATATAATTATGTTATTATGTAGTCCTATGATATATTCATATTCCAAACCAATGAAAATATGCTTAAATATGTACATGATATACCTGAATAGCTTAAATGTGCAGCACATGAAGAACATCGATCATGATAATTTACAAGTTTTGTATTGAAAAAATGAAGTAATGTGGAATCGAAAGTAGAAACATAATTTTACTGATGACTTACAGGAAGCCCTAAATCTTCCTTACATTGGAATTCTTCATGTTCATAGCACAAATTATAGTAGTAGGATATTTCGATTTTTGCACAAGAAGTGTATCTGCGTCGATGTGAAGTGATTTAGATATATGGAGATTTTGATTGTGGGTGATTTTTCTGCACCATATCGGTGTATATTTGAAAAATCATTTGAATCTCAATATTGGTTGTCTTGATTTCTTTGGAGTAAAGGAGAGAGAGAGAATGGTAGTGAATAATGAAGCTTGATCGTTTCAGCGGTAATTAAGGTTAGGCGGTGGGTAGCATTGATTAGGACTTTTAAATTACAACAATGCCCTTAATTACAATATTATGTATTATCCTGGCGAAAAAAAAACAACAATATTTTAGTGTTTATGTATAAATTAAATATGAGCCATTAGATTAGATGAAATCAAGGGTTCTGATTAGTTCTCATTTCTTAACTTAGAAGGAGTTCTCCCTATAACCAACCCCTATATATATATATAGAGAGAGAGAGAGAGAGATGATTGATCACGTAAGAATGCAAATATTGGTGAGAAATAAGAATGCAACATTCAACGTATAAAGTTATTGCACTAAATGTATAAATTTATTGCGTCAATTTAACATATAAAGTGTAGCACTTAATATAAAGTTGTTGCTTGAATTTGATGCAACAAATTTATACATTTAGTCTTGACAACTTTATACTTTAAAATGGCGTTCTTATTTCTCATCAATATTTGCATTCTTACGTGAACCATTCCCTATATATATATCCTACCAAATTATCCTTTCCTACCTGATCCATCTCCTATATATATATATATATATATATAGTTAGGTTCAAATGTGAACTATTTTATCCTAAAACTAAGAACCAAATGAATTTGCTATTAAAGTTGATTAATCAGTTGGGAAAATTACTAAATTCGAAATGTTTCACCCAAGTTCGAATCTCATAAGGGCCAAAAATTTTATTTTTTTGGATTCAATAACTTTTTCCAACGGATTCATGAAGTTTCACAATGAATTCATTATTTTTTTTATTTCTCGCGTTCTCACGATAATAATTATTCAAACGTTAACTCCTCTGTATAGAGTTATCTTTAGAATACCATTTAGCGGTGAGAGTATCATAATTCATAATCGACCAAACATAAAAGACAATGAATGTAATTTTCCCATGGTGAAGTCCACCTACTCTCGAACATCCATGGGCGGATCTACGGTGTGGTGCCTGGGCTTGACCAGTCTGCAAACAAAATTTTTAGCTATATCTATATATATTTTAAGGCCCAAATCATTATTAGCCCTTTTTAAAAGCTATACGAGAATAAGCGAGGCGCATAAGAAGGCGTGAGCGGGCGTGAAAAATGAGCAATCTATAAATCGTTTCTTTCTCTTCCGATCACCACCACGAACCTTTCACACTGGAATCGGCTCATGGTCCGCCCTCTTCTACTGTTTGGCTGCTCCATCACATCTTCTCATCTTATATATTGAAGTTTAAGGTATGGAGTGACCCTCAATTTTAATTTAAAACTACAAAAATTTTCACAAGGCCACAACACTTAATGATAATTGTGTTTTCTAGTTCTTCATTACGGTAGATTTGAGAGTAGGCAATAGCTATGAACTCTAATCACAATTAATTAATTAAAAATTGAAAAAGAAGTTTAAGAATATTTGAGCATACGGTATGGCAATTTGTAAAGTATATAGAAAATTTTATCAATGAATCATCATTGTCAATTGCCATTTGCGAATGATATTGCTGCTACCCAACAAAGAATTTTACTACCAATATTTTGTAAGTTGAGTCTTTGTGAGAAATTTTCAGAGTCTATAGAAAATCGGGAATTTATTGGCTTTGGGCATAGTCTTTGTATTCTATGGAGAAGTTAGAGGAATTACTTTTCCATTTAACCAATTACAGTATTAAATGGATTTGAGATTTTTAGTTTGTTTTATATGTTTATACTCTTATTCTTTAATGCCTTGCAGTACTTCGATTACTAAATGGAACATCAGCATCGTGCAAAAAAAAGAAAATGACTTATCTCGGCCTTCTTCAAGCTACTGGCTGAGCGAGCATTTTACGCGATGAAGCGTGTGAAGGCGGTGCCCGTAACAGATGAGATGATTTACTTGAAGACTACGTGATGCTTTATATTGAGAGAGATTTTGTTAAGGATATAGATATAGATTACATTATTGATGAATTTTATGTATTAAGGTCTCGTATGGCATAACTTATGCAAATACCGAATTTTTTTGGCATGTATAAAATATAGTGCTTTAAAATTTTTATTTTCAACCCACCCCAATTACAAATCCTGGATCCGCCCCTGCAAACATCCCATTTCTTTCCCACAAACATACTAATTCCCACTCAACTTCAGCGTAAACATAATTCCGAAGTCTTCAGTTTGCCTAATTATATTTACATCTTCCATTAATTCTCCTTACTTCAGCTAAAATGGTATTTGGTTAAGCTTATTTTAAAGAGTTTATAAGTTATAAGAGCTTATAAGATATAATGTCTTAAGAGCTTAGAAATTGTCAAAATATTTGGATAATTGAACGTATAAGCTAGAAAAAGAATCGTGAATCAAAGAGAGAAAATCGACGAGATGTGAAGTTGATAATATATATTTAGAAAATAACGAACCATACTAAAGTTGTTTTGATAAATTCATTGTTGCTCATAAACTTATGAAAAAATAAATTGGGATTGAGCAACTTATTTTTAGGAGAGTTTATAAACTATTAAAACTTATTTTCAGTTTATAAATTATTTGATAGCATAATTTTTGCCTAAACAATTTATAAATTATTTTGAAAAACTTATAAACTCGACCAAACACCCTCTCAATCTTAACACACCCATGGGCGGATCTCTGATGGGGCTACACGGGCTTCGACCCGTCTGAGCCCAAAATTTTAATTATATCTATATATATTTCTAAGCCCAAATTATTATTAGCCCTCCAAATTTAATGACCACGATTGCCTTTGCGCAGACGGACTTCTGAAGCCGTCAGCGTCGCTCTGTGGCGCAGACCTCGTTTCAGTGGCACCACTCGATAAATATACCTCTTCTTTTTCTTGAATTTATTTTAGTTCTCCTATTTATAATTTATGATTGCCTATTTATTTTGTGAAGGTGGATATTTGAATAACTTGTATTGTTGAAAAATAAAGCAGAAGATTTATCCATTTAGTGATGTAGGCAAGAAATATGCAAGGAAATATAATTATATTGGAACTATGATAGTAAGTTCGAATAAAGTAAAAATATGTATAAAATCAACCTTAAAGAAAAGCCAAAACGTTATGCACTTTAGTTTATTGTAGAATAGTAAACCATCCCAAAATATTACACGTGCTACGCCTCCATAATTGGGAAGGTTGCAAGTAACCTCTAATTTATTCTGACACTAAATACATCCAGTTGATACCAAATGCTATAGAATGGTAAAACTACACGGGTATATTTTGGTTTGAGATATTGAGGCGTATCGCATTTTTTCTATCAGTTGTCCGATACATTTTTATTATTTCACTTGTTTTATTCAGATTGTCCATATGCTTATTATATTTATTGCTTTGTACATCGTCTCTGATTGTCATTAGTTTATGTGAAGGATATCGGTGTTGTTTGGGAGTTCATTTCTTACTTGGATAATGTTGTTAATATTATAACTTCTTCACCAAAGCGTGTCTACGCAATTGCATCTTTGCTCAAAGACATGAAATTCGAATTTATTGGTTGTTGGGAGATTGCAGCTGAAGTGGTGCCAATCAAATTGGTAATTTGCGTGAGTTGGAGCTACGTTGTAGTTCACACTATAACTCCGTGAAGAGTTTGTGAGATATGTATCGACAACTTGTAAAGTGTTGAATCTCTCATTGAACATTCTCAAAATGGAAGATCTAATGTTGAAGTTCAAGGGTTTACAAAAATATGGCAAGCTTTGAACTCGTATTCACTCTACACTTGATGCATAGGATCATGAAATTCTTGATTCTCTTTGTCAATTCTTCAAAGAAAAGTTCAAGATATTTTAGGCTGCTATTGCGTTCGTCTCTACTACTAAGACCATTCTTGAAGAATTAAGAGAAAGTGGTGGGAAGAGTTTCTCGAAAAGTCGAGATTTTTGCTTGAAGAATGATATTGATGTCTAACTTGGATTCTCCATATAAGGTTGGTCTTTCTCGTAGGCAAACTACAATTGAACATCATTATCATTTGATGTTTTAATGGAGCAATAGATCATATCTTGATGGAGTTAAATACAAGATTTAATGGCGTGTCTGTTGAATTGCTTTCTCTTAGTGTGGCCTTAGATCTAATGATTCTTTCAATCAGCGGTGATAATATTTGCAATCTTGCGAGGAAATTCTATCGAGGAGATTTCATTGATCAAGATATTATTTCTTTGGAGTATGAGTTGAGACATTATAAGCATGAAATGGCGGTGATGCAAAATTTCAGTTTCTACACTTGTGAAATTGAGTGAAATCTTGGAAAGAGTGAAAGGTCGAAAGTCATGTTATGTTGACTAGACTTATTCATCTAGTTTTGGCGTTGCACATTTCTCTTCTACTAACCGAGCGAACATTTTACGCAATGAAGCATGTGAAGGCATGCTTAAGTAACAAGATGGGAGATGATTTACTTGAAGACTACGCTAATGCTCTATATTGAGAGAGATTTTGTTAAGGATATAGATATAGATTTTGTTATTGATGAATTTTATGTATTAAGGTCTCGTGAAGCACAACTTATGTAAATACCGAAAATTTTGGCATGTATAAAATATAGTGCTTTGAAATTTTTATTTTTCATTTCACCCCGATTACAAATCACGGATCCAGCCAGCACACCCTTCCAGTTCTCTGATAAACATTCTCATGCTATTTATACTCTTATCTTTATTATTTTATTACAAGTTTTTGCAAATTTTTACGCACGGCTTCGAGATTTTTTTTTGAACATGTAAAATGTAATAAATGTGGAAATTTTGACTAAGCCTCTGCATTTCTAAGATCACCATTTCAACATTCCATTGATAACTTCTATCCGTTGACTTTCTAGTCTTTTGAAAGTCCAAGTGTTGCTACTATTATGTGGTGTGTGTAAATCCACGAAGTAATGTTGTTACTTTTAGTAATTCAATTTTAAAAAAAATATGACAGATATTATTAAAAACTCTAATAATACCTCTTAATTTCTAAATTTTGCTGATATCATTATAGATATATTATTATATTCTTCTCCTCTTATTTTCACCTCCAAATCATAATCAAGTTTTTGTTGATATCCTTATGCACGTCACTTTCGATTATTTTCAATTCACTCAATATTCAGTCACATTTATTTCAATTTTATATTTATTATTTTAACTTAATATAATTTAATTTGATAGTTACTTTAAATTAATATAAAACAAATTAATTATTATACAAATATTATATAATATAAGTGATAATTAATATAAATATTTTATAAAGAAAATCGTACAACGCGGAACAAAATTTAAATTAAGAAATTGAAATATAACATAAAACCTAAACTTTTAATTTAACTAACATATCATTCATCATTTTCGAAACGTGCTCAATCGTGTTCAACTAAATCTGCTCGTTAAATTCTCAACAATTTTTTTTTCTAACAACGGATACCTCTAAGGGTAAATTGATAAGAAAAGAAAAAAGAGAAAAGGAAGAAAAAAAGAAATAGTGGATAGTCAAAGAAGAAAGAGAAAAAAAAAAGAATTGTGGACAAGTAAAGACTCGTGAATCCACTTTTTTTGTTGTCTTTAAGAAATGAAACCATTTTCTCTCTCTTCTCCATTAACATCTTACTTACCTCCCTATTGGGGATGTTAACATTAGAGTATGGGCGCAGAATTGTACGTTCAAGCACGAAAAATTATACGTAGTAGAGATATGGTTTTCAATGAACAGGTTATGTACAAGGATAGATTGAAGATATCTAATTCTGGTGATATTGAATCCCAAGAGGTCGAGTTAGACATCTCAAACTCGAGTAGGAGCAAGGAGAATCAAAATGAAGAAGAGGTTCTCGACGAAGAACCAAGGACTCCACCACGGGACAATCCGCTTGCAAAGACCGGCTAGAGGCGGCGTGCACGATAGATATTCACCTCTAACTATTATTTGTTACTGCGATGGTGGAAAACACGAGTGCTATGCGAAGCGAGCGGTGGTGGTGATAGGCAATCGAGAGTTGCTATGAATGATGAGTTGTCATCTCTTACGCTAAATGGTACTTGGGAACTCGTTGAGCTCCCGAAGGGCGATAAGGTTTTGCGCAAGTGGGTCTATCGGATCGAGATTGAAGCGATGGTAGTAGGCGTTCTGAGGCTCGATTGGTTGTCGAAAGTTTGAGTAGCGACACGGTATTGATTATCTTGATGTTTTACTCATTGTGAAACTAACCACTATTAGAATGGTGTTGAGTATGGTTTTGCGAAAACTTGCTTTGCTACGTCGGATGGATGTGAAATGTCACGCCCGATTCAGGAAGCGCGGATGCGGGGTATGATTAGGGGTGGGGTTAGAAGCGAGGGAAGAGGGATACATATAACATACATGATAAGAAGATGTGATCATGAAATCGGGCGTCTCTCTATAACTAGGACATATCACGAAGGGATGGGTGCACAAATAATTCACCAGCGAGAATAATATCGATACCATAACCTCGAGAAAACATGATCTTGGTTTATAACAAGTAATGCGAAAGCAAAATAGCATTACATCCCGCATTGACTAGACCGGTCGACCACATAGCATGCTCGTGTCGAGACTCAAATAATAACATAATAGCAAATCTTGTTCCCAATCGGAAGCAAAATAAGGGACAAGAATACATCAATATTAGAATACGTATATAACCTGACATCGCGGAGCATAGCATGAAGAACCATGACTCCACCCTTCGATTATCGCGTCCGACCTCCATCTATCTGTGAAAAGATTTGAAAAAGAGTTTGGGGTGAGTACTAGCGCACTTTCGGTGAGGTTTATCATAAATCGAAAGAATCATGATCTGTGTTGAGCACTTACCTTAGAAGGTTTTAAAATGTAAATCCTTCTCAAGTAAACAAAATAGATTTTCATTTTCGATGCCGATCCGTTATTCTTTGTTATTCTCATCATAGAACCATGAACCACGGCTCGGGCGTATCCCCGCCACCCATCACATCTCATTCATTCGCCCGAAACATATCCGATCGGCCCATGCTCGGGCGTATCCAACGGCTAACTCGGTGTGGACTTGATTGAATCCCGTCGTAATCATAACCACCTCATTACCGTTTCGTGTGGACTTCCGGGGTCTATCCGGCGGAACCATAACCACGTGTTCGGGTCTGTCACTTCGATCAATACTCGAGATGGTGAACAACCCGCGAATAGAGATCCGTGCACAACCATGATAGAACCATATCTCGGATCGGAGAGCGGTAATAACTTCATCAAAACATTTCTGGTACGCATGTTTTATTTTGAAATATCGAGTAAATAACTCAAAATAAGCAAATATAACCCAACGAGCAGACGAAAATGTTAGCAGGAGGTATCTACGGATCCGATGACTTAGCCGATCGCCTTTGGTAGGTACACGGTAACAAGCGGAACAACTTTTGGGGTTACATCCCACAAAGCAAAGCAACATCGTGATCGAAACGAAGATCGTAGCAAAGCTAGGGTTTCGACTTTACGAACCCACATTTGGCACTCTCGGGTTTTCAAATCAACTCGATCTGAAGGAAATATATTCGGGCATCAAGACCTATAATAGGGTACTTTCAAAATATGCGTGCATGCAAGTTGACTCAAATCTTAGCGTGAAGAAGCTTGTCGATGCTATCCTCGGATCTAGGATAAACCGTCAAAATCGGTGCATGAAAATGGAAACATAAGCAATATGCATAACGGCGAACATGGAATCACAAGCTACGTTGAAAATGGATAACTTGGGCATGTCTTGGCTAGAAAACTCGAGCAACGGAAAACATCCGGCGTGCGAAGCGAAAAGCGAGAAACGAGAATCGGTACTTTAGTAGAATGCATGGCCGGAACTCGAAACCTAAAGGACCCATAGCAAAGGTGGCCGTCGGCCACCAAGCAGCGGGCCAACAAGGCTCACGGCGGTAATGGGCGGCGGCGGTTTGGCGAAATGGCGACCTCGGCCGTTTGCTTGCCTCGTCCGCTTAGAATCCGAGTTTTATGCTATCGATCTACTAAAGGCGGAATCAAAACAAGAAAGGACAAAAACAAAAACGTCTTTGGGGAGGTTGATCGGCGGTGGTGGCTCGGCCCGGCGTATGATGGCGCCCCATTGGCCTCCGACTTGATCCCAGCTCCTCCAGTAACCTGCGGTACAGGCTGCTCGTGTAATACCCGTCCTTTTAAACACATTTTGCATGGCACATTTTCGAAAAGGTCAAAGATTGACTTTTGTTTCGATGATCGACCGTCACAAAACCTCGGGCGTTGTGAAGAGTGTCTTATGAGGAATTCATAGACACTAAGTATCTTTGGTTTCGACCACCCATGAAGGTTTGGCACTCGGGAAGTTATCGAAAAATCGGACTTTTCATTAGTCTTTTAAAGAATATCTTGTTTATAGCCGTTGTGTCGGTATTTTATTTCGTGTCCATGGGTACCAGTTTTCAAAATTTGGGTCCGTTTGCAAAGTTGCGTCATTTTACGTTTTGAAAATGGGCGCTTGCATGACGATTCTTGTGACCCAACTTTTCCTATAAATAGGAGGCTAGGGCCTTTTTCAACGTTCATTTCCTTATCTCTACGTGTTTGCGGAAGGCGAGAAGCTCCAGTGCAGCTGAGCTGGAGGAGTGGGGATCGAGTCGGGAAGGCTCGTGGCGCCATTCTTGTTCTTTGCCGAGCCACTACCGCCGATCAACCACCCACAGACACGTTTTTACATTTTTATCCTTTTCTTGTTTTGATTCCGTCTTTTAGTAGATCGTATAGCATAGAACTCGGATTCTAAAGGACGGAGGCGAGAAGCATGGGGCTGGCCATTTCGGCCAAACCGCCGCCATAGCCATTCTGCCGTCGTGAAATGTTGGCGCCGTTTGGTGGACAGACCCCTTGAAACTCTGGATCCTTTAGGTTTTGAGTTCAGGGCTATACATTCTACTAAAATACCGATCCAGTTTTACATTTTCGTGTTTACGTATCGGGATGTTTCGTTGCTTCGTGTTTTCTAAAGGAAGTACATGCCGGTTATCCATTTTCAACATAGTTTGTCATTCCATGTTAGTCGTTATGCATATTGCTTATGTTTCCATTTCATGCATCGATTTTGGATGGTGTATCCTAGATGCGAGGATGACATCGATTTTGAAACTTCTTGTTCTTAAGATTTGAGTCGACTTGCATGCATGCATATTTGAAAGTACCCTATTATAGGTCTTGATGCCACGAATATATTTCCTTACGCATCGAGTTGATTTGGCTTGGAGAAGTGCGAAATGTGGGTTGAGAAAGTGAAAACCCCAATTTTGCTACGATGGTCGTTTGGATCACGATGTTGCTTTGCTTTGTGGGAAGTGACCCCAAAGTTGTTACGTCTTGTTACCGGTACCTACCGTCACGATCGGTGAAGTCATCGGATCGTATATATCTCCCGGTTGACGTTTTAGTCTGTTGGGTTGGTTTATATATCTTATTTTGAGTTATTTACTCGATGTTTCAAAATAAAACATGTGCGCCATAAAAAATTTTGTGAAATTATTCTTGTTCTACGATCCAAGATATGGTTCTATCAAGTGGTTGTGCCGGATCTCTATTGGTGGGTTGATCACCATCTTGGTATTGATCGTGAGGATAGACCGAACACGTGGTTATGGTTACGAAGGGATGAACCGGAAGTCCTGCAGAAATAATGAGGTGGTTATGGTTACGATGGGGATTTGACCCACAAAGTCCACCGAGTTAACCGGTTGGATACGTTTGGGCATGGGCGTTGGATATGTTCGGGCGAATGAATGACATGTGATGAAATTTGGCGGGATCGTTCGAGCCGTGGTTCATGGTTCTATGATGGAGAATGCGGTAATAACGGATCGAGTATCGAAAATGAAAATCTACTTTGCTTACTTAGGAGGTGGTTATGTTTTAAAACCTTCTAAGGTAAGTGCCTAAACACGGCATCATGATTCTTTTGATTTCTGATAAAACCCAGTGAGTGCTTAGTCTCTTCCCCAAACTCTTTTCAAATCTTTTCACGAGATGGAGGAGAATTTTGGGCGAGGCGGCGGCGGGGTGGGCTGGGTTCTTCTTGCTATGCTTCCAGCGATGTTGTGGTATATCGTACTCGATATTGATGTATTCTTGTCCCTTATTTGCTTCGATTGGGAACAAGATTTGTTATGTTATTCGCTATAGTCCGATATGAGCATCTTTATGTGGTTGACGGTCTAGTTGACGGGATGTAATGTATTTTGCTTTCTTGCATTACTTATAATAAACCAAGATCATGTTTTACGAGGTTATGATATCGATATTATTACATTGGTGGATTGTTTGTGCACGCCGCCGAGGATATGTCCTAGTTATAGAGGAGATCTTGATTTCATGGTCACATCTTATATGTATGTTATATGTATCCATTCTTCTTAACCCCCTAATCACACCGGCATCCATGCCTTCCCCGGGGTGGGCGTGACGACGCTAATGTCGAGCAATGTTCTTGTACGACATCTATCTTTGTTATCGATACCGGCATGGTATCGAGCGATTTTGGTTTTGGTGTCATCATGTTGTTTGATATCAGCGGTTTGTTTGCTTTATATCATGTGCGTTCTTAAATTGAGTGTTTAGAACTTGTTCTTCTAAAGCTGTTCATCAGTCTGACTACCCTCATTCACGTCGGGCCGCCTCCTTTAAAAGGGATGAGGTATGTGTTTATTTGTTGGTCTTTATGTGGTATGTGAGCTTCGTATGATCTTGGCTTCATGTGCTTTGGCCTTGTGAGTTTATGTGATGTAAGCGTGATGTGGATGTTGAGGTGAGATGGATGTGGTATGGTTGGGTGTTGATGTGGATGTGGAAGTGATTGTTGATGGAACAAAAAGGCTGTGTGGTTTGTGATGTGTCGTTTATATGATATGATGTGATTGATGTGATCACGTATGGTTGATGTAAATCATGTGTTTACATAGCAATGTATTGTTGATTGAAAATCTTGTTTATTTTGATAAGCGAGTGCTTGTAAGTGAATCCTATATTTTCTTACGTGATTATTATGATAAATATCGATATTGATATTGATATGTGTTGAAATGAACATGTGTTTGAGACATGATTACCCGGATAATTTGGGCGAGAAAAAGAAGCGTGAATATTTGTTGTTATGTTGATAAACTAACATGTAGGTTTATGGATATTGATTGGCCAGACAGCGTTGGTTAAGATCCCACAGGATGGATGAGCATATCCAAGTAAGTTCGGGAATGTACCGGGAATGTCCGTGAGCCGTTAGGAGTATTTACGGGAGATTTGTTGGATTTTGGAGAAAGATCAGGGGCGGTGGGAAAGTATCGAGAATATGAGGCTTACTATCGGTTGCGGAGAGGCTACCGACGGGTTGTGCCGTGGGGCGAGAAAGCAGAGATACGTGATGTTGAGGCGGGATCTATCACGGACACACCTTGGATTTCAGAGTTGTTGCTTTCGAGTATGGAGCGGTGGACCGATCATCGAGTATACCATCGAGAGGATGTGATAGCAAGGCATGTTAGGGACCGATCCAGTTGATGATAGGGATGATGTTCCGAAGAGCCTTTGGGAAGCGACCATCGCTCGACGATCGCGATCGTCGGACACGCACGATCACTACTGCTCCATCGTGACGATCCTTACTGAGAGGACCGGAGCGATTTTGAGCGAGGAACCTCCCGGGCGAGAGATTGTCCATCCGGCGATGGCGGGGAAGGGCCGGGATCCAGAATTTTCGAGCCCGGCATGTCGGGTTGGCATCGAGGGAAGAGACTCAGGAATGAGAAGACCCGGATGAGAATGAGGAGGCGGTGAGGACTCGAAGACCGGTGATCGAATGGCGATGACTACGGTGAGGTCGGGCATGTTGAGGAAGGGCAAGCGCGAGAGCGAGGACTCGAGCACGACTTTCACGATACTCGGCGATCGAGCACAGCTTGGATGGGATCATACCCACGAGGCTTGCTTCCATGCGGGATCGCTTTACAGGCGGCCAATTGATACCCACGATAGGAAGGAAGAGAGGATGAGAGGAGAATGGAACCGTGAGATGAGCGGAGAGTAGTGGGCGGATATGGAGGGCGAGGATCTAGGTAGTGGGTGTATATGGCGATCGCTGATCTGCTAGAAGCATGGATGAGGCGGCGTCTTTTGTGATGACCAGTCGAAATTCTTTGCTCATATCGACCTTTTGGTGACATACCTTGATCTTGTATTTTGGCGGTCCTTCATGAACCTTGAATATTCTTGATATTAGCGGCATACATGGCGGGATGTTTATGTTTGATGCTTATATGTGATATGAGCTATGCCGTGATGATATATGATCTATGTGATGTGTGATGATAATGTTATGTGAAATGCATAGCGATGATATGTTAATGAGATTGCATGACTATATGTGATCGTGCGTGATATGTAGTATATGTGATGATATGTGATATGGGTGATGATATATGTTATGCGATGATACGGTTATCTGTCGGCGTTTCTAATGTTTGAAGCGTCGATGCGAATCTGAGAACAAGGAACCGGAGGAACAATAACGTGGAAGAAGCCGGGAACACCTTTGGTTGGTGGCATGCGATCGAGGTTTTGAGGCGATCCCTACGTTCGGCGGTCTCGACGAACCGATCGGCGAGCGGATCGATCACGAAAGGATCTTGAATACATCGGCTGCGAAAAGCGAGAAAAGCTGAATGCAGCGATCTTTCGACTAACGGTGAGGCTGATTTACGGTGGGAATCCGTGAGGAGGCTAACACCGGGGCGATGGGCAGGTATCGTGAGAAGATTTCGAGGAAGAACTCATGGAAAATACGTTACTGGCGTTCTACGACGCAAAGAAGCGAGTTACGGAATCTTCGTCGAGGAGAAAGACGGTCACCGAAATACGATCGCTTGTTGATCTTACATCATGTTATGCTACGTGCACTGGTTGGCGAAATTTGCCGGGCGAGCGAGTTGAGAGAGGACTCGGGCCGAGATCGAATTTTTCGTCGATCGGGAGATCGGCGTATCGCGATCCTTGAACGGGCATTAAACATTGAGTCATATGTTGCCCGAAAAAACGATACCGGACAGCGGTGACGGAGGAAGAGGTAAAGGAAATGGGAAGATCGAGGAAAGGCAATCGGTGTTCGAGGAACGAGGCGATCGGTGATTCCAGGAATCAAGGCATTCAGTGAGAAAAGCGACCTTGGGAAGAATTTCCAACCCGTGCGGTGTGGAAAAACGGGTGCGAAATGCGAAAAAACCTTGGTGCGGAAATGCCGGTTTTCCACGCCACCGCGTGGGTTGAAATCCGCTTCCACGAGGTTGCTCTCTCGCGGATGCCTTGATTCGCGGAATCACTGCACTACTTGGTTGGGGCTGATGCTTTCGATCGATCGTCTGTTTCTTGCCTCTTCATCCGTCATTGTGTCCGGTGATTCTGTCTGGGGCTAACGTTGACTCAATGTTTAATGCGGATGGCGCTGCGCCTCGATCTCGTGGCGGTCATCGATGTCGGTCCTCTGGTCAGCGCCGCAGGCTCTGACTCGGCTGCGTGGCGCGTGACGGGCGATTGATGGGGCGTGACGGTGATCTCGCTGGCGGGCCGAACTCGTGCGGCGGCGCATGCACTGATTAACTGTGAAATCTTCCGCGTGCTTGCCCTTATCTGATGGTTTCAGCTCACTCCAGTTCCCAATCATTCCGTCGTGGCTGGTCGGGCCAATCGGTCTGCGGCCGTCTCCAGATCTCGGTGGTCATAATCAGGTCTCGGCGTCGTCGGTTCGCCGGATCTGCGTCGACTGAAGGCTGGCGGCTGGCTGTCGATGTTCTGGGCTTCTTCGCGTTGACCTGCGGTTCATGTCGACGTTCGCGTTTGGCGTGGCGGCACCGCGTGGCGGTGTCGTCGCGTATATCGTCGCCTGTGCGTGTCATCGGCATCGCGTATCACGCGATCACATGTCATCGTGCCGTCGCGATCATCGGCGTTATGCATTTCATCGTGTCGTCGTCTGTCGTCGCCAGATCATGTATCATCGTGGCGTCATCAGCGTCGTATCGCGTCAAGCTGTAAACGTTCGTCGTGAACAGCGTTAGTGTCAATAATGGGTGTCCGTCAGGCGTCGGTATCGGTCGATCAGGTGGTCGAAGGTGAAAGGTCGACTCGATTCTTGTCGAATCTGTCGCTCACGGTCTGTCTTTCTGCGATATCATTGTCGCTGTGACCTGAATCTGTCCTGTATCGTCCGCATTCTCGTTCGGTCATTCGTCTCTCTCTCGCTCTCTTCGATGGGAGCAGTCGTGGCGTGCGATCTGCAAATGAGCAGCGTGGTATGATCGTCGAGGTTGATATGCGATCGCTGATCGGTGGTGATTGCTGCTGGTCGATGAGGCTTGCCCTGTTTGCCGACCTCGTCAGTCATCGGCTGCTCTGATCGCGGGTCCTCGTCATGTCTCGTCCGATCTCGTCCTTGGGTCTTCTCCTCGATGCGGATGCCGGATGCCGATGACGTGTTCGTGATCTGGGTCTGTCCTCTGTCGGATCTGCGCCCGCGGTTGCCTCAAAAACCGGAATCGCTGGAAGGCCGGATGGGTGGATGGAGGCGGTGACGGGCGGTATCGATGCGGCGGTGATGGGCTGACGAGCTGCTGCTCAGCCTCTTCGGGCATCGTCTCAATGCGGATTGATCTCGGAACATTGCTGCCTCCGTCTCTCGGGGTGTCGATGATCGATCGTGTCTCCATGCTCGGCGGCGGCTCGGTGAGTCGGTGGTGTGATGATCGTCCCGGGCGTCGACATCCTGCTTCTGTGCGCCTGCTGACGCGTTGATGCCTGCGTCGGCCGAATGGTGACCGTGCGATGCTTGCCGGTCTTTCCATCGACAGATCTCCCGGTCTCGGCGGCTCGTGGACGTTGCGGTGCGTTCCGCGAACTGCGGATCGCTTCGTCCGTCGTGAGGATAACCGGCGTTATGCGGGCCAGCGGCATCATAACCGTGTTGGTTGTCGACATGACAATGTTCGCGTTTCCTGCGGTCGTCTGGGTAATCGTGGCTGTGTTAAACGGCATATCGATATCGGCCGTGTTTATCGCATGATCCGCGTGTGCGATCACGGTTCGCCGCAGCGCTTTCGTTTATCAAAATAAAAGATTTCCAATCAACAGCGCGCTATGTAAACACATGACTTACATCAACCATACGTGATCACATCAATCACATCATATCATATAAACGATTTTCACATCACGATCGCAGTCCTTTCTCCCATCGACAAATCGTTTCCACATCCACATCAACACCCAACCATACCACATCCATCTCACCTCAACATCCACATCACGCTTACATCGCGTAAACTCTTACCATGCCAAAGCACATGAAACCAAGATCACATCAAGCATCACGTAACCACATAAAGCATCGACAAATAAACACATACCTCATCCCCTTTTAAGGAGGCGGACGGAGAGTGAGGGTAGTCAGACTGATAAGCAGTTTAGAAGAACAAGTTCTAAACACTCAATTTCAAGAACACATGATATAAAGAAACAAACAGCTTGATATCGGATAACAAAGCAGAGGTCAAAGCCAAGAACCATTGCTCTAATACCAAGTTGTCGCCCCAATTCGAGGAAGGCATGGATGCCGGGTATGATCAAAGGGTGGGGGTTAAGCGGGGAAGAAATGGATACATATAACATACGATAAGAAGATGTGATCATGAAATCGGCCAAGATCTCTCTATAACTGGGACATATCACGAAGGGAGGGTGCACAAATAATCCACCAGAATAATATCGATACCATAACCTCGTAAAACATGATCTTGGTTTATAACAAGTAATGCAAGAAAGCAAAATAGCATTACATCCACGCTGACTGAACGATCGACCACATAGCATGCTCGTATCGAGACTCACAACATAATAACATAATAGCAAATCTTGTTCCCAATCGAAGCAAAATAAGGGACGAGAATACATCAATATCGAATCGTATATAACACAACATCGCGGAGCATAGCATGAAGAACCCGCTCCACCACCCCGCGTCGCCCGTCCGAAATTCTCCTCCATCCGTGAAAAGATTTGAAAAGAGTTTGGGGTGAGTACTAGCGCACTCACCGGGTTTTATCATAAATCAAAAAAATCATGATGCGTGTTCGAGCACTTACCTTAGAAGGTTTTAAACGTAAATCCACTTCTAAGTAAGCAAAATAGAATTTTCATTTTTCGATACGATCCGTTATTATCTTGTTATTCTCATCATGAGAACCATGAACCACGGCTCGGGCGTATCCCGCCACCCATCACATCTCATTCATTAGGCGAAACATATCCGATCGGCCCATGCCCGCGTATCCACCGGCTAACTCGGTGTGGACTTCGGGTCAAATCCTCGTCGAACCATAACCACCTCATTACCATTTCGTGTGGACTTACGGGGTCTATCCCCTTCGGAACCATAACCACGTGTTCGGGGTCTATCACTTCGATCAATACTCGAAGATGGTGATCAACCACCGAATAGAGATATGTGCACAACCATGATAGAACCATATCTCGGATCGTAGAACAAGAATAACTTCATCAAAACATTTCTACGGTAGCGTGTTTTATTTTGAAATATCGAGTAAATAACTCAAAATAAGCATATATAACCCAACACGAGCAGGACGAAAATGTTAACCGGAGGTATCTACGGATCCGATGACTTCACCGATCGCTGGTAGGCACCGTAACAAGACGGAACAACTTTTGGGGTTACATCCCACAAAGCAAAGCAACATCGTGATCGAAACGAAGATCGTAGCAAAACTAGGGTTTTCGACTTTTCGAACCCACATTTGCACTCTCGGGTTTTCAAATCAACTCGATGCGAGAGGAAATATATTGAGGCATCAAGACCTATAATAGGGTACTTTCAAAATATGCATGCATGCAAGTTGACTCAAATCTTAGCGGCGAAGAAGCTTCAAAATCGATGCTTATCCTCGGATCTAGGATAAACCATCCAAAATCGATGCATGAAAATGGAAACATAAGCAATATGCATAACGATGAACATGGAATGACAAGCTACGTTGAAAATGGATAACCCGGCATGTCTTTCCTTTAGAAAACTCGAGCAACGGAAACATCCGACATGCGAAACGCGAAAAGCGAAAAACGGATCGGTACTTTAGTAGAATGCATAGCCTGAACTCAAAACCTAAAGGACCGTAGCTAAAGGTGGCCGTCGGCCACCAAACGCGACCACAAGGCTCACGACGGCGGTAATGGCGGGCGGGTTTGGCGAAATGGCCACCTCCGCCGTTCTCGCCTCGTCCTTTAGAATCCGAGTTCTATGCTATACGATCTACTAAAAGGCGGAATCAAAACAAGAAAAGGACAAAAACAGAAAAGCGGGCTGCGGGGAGGTTGATCGGCGGTGGTGGCTCGGCGGCAAGCGCGATAAGCGCATGCCGCCGAGCCTCCCGGCTCGATCCCCCTCCTCCGCTCCGCAGCGTGCACAGGCTGCTCGGCTCTTTCGTAAACACAGAGACGAAGGAAATGAATGTTGAAAATGAAGGCCCTAGCCTCTATTTATAGGAAAAGCGGTCACAGTCGTCACTGTATGCGTCTTTTTCGAAAATCTGGACATAACTTTTGCAAACGGACTCAAATTTAGCAAACTTGGTACCCATGGACATGAAATAAAATACCTGGACACAACGATTATAAACAAGATATGCTTTTAAAAGACCCATGAAAAGTCCGATTTTTCGATAACTTCCCCGGAGTGCCAAACCTTCATGGGTGGTCGAAAATCTGTATACTTAGTGTCTATGAATTCTTCATAAGACACTCTTCACAACGCCTGAGGTTTCGTGACGGTCGCATCACCGAAACAAAAAGTCAACCTTTTGACCTTTTCTCGAAAAAACGTGCCATGCAAAACAGAAGCTTAAAAAGGACGGGGTATTACATAAAAACAGCATTCCTTCATAGTGACTTGAAGGAGGAATTATACATGACACAACCTGAGGGGTTCGTAGTAAAAGGGAAGGAATGATTTGTTTGCAAGTTGAAGAAGAGTTTATATGGCTTGAAACAAGCTCCGAAGCAGTGGCACATGAAGTTCGATAGTTTCATGATAGAGATTGGTTATCAAAGATGCCACGCTGACCATTGTTGTTGTTATAAGAGGTTCGACAAGAGCTATATTATCCTTCTATTATATGTTGATGATATGTTAATCGCAGGAGCTGACATAAATAAGGTGGATAAGTTGAAGAAGCAATTGTCCGAACGATTCTCCATGAAGGATCTTGGAGAGGCAAAACAAATTTTAGGTATGAGAATTGAGCACGACAAGATGGTTGGAATGTATATCTTTCACATGATAGCTACATTCAAAAGGTCCTGGAAAAATTCAACATGATTGAATCGGCTCGTGAGTGTCCTTTGGGCGATCACTTGACTTTGAAATGAGTCACCAAGAGCAAAGATGAGCGTGCTCAAATGATGAAAGTCTTCTATGCTTGACGGTGGTAGCATCATGTATGTCATGATGTGTACAAGACCGAATATTGCTCAGCGGTGGGAGTAGTGAGTCGGTTCATGGGTGATCCTAGCAAACAACATTGGGAAGCAGTGAAGTGAATTCTATGATACTTGAGATGTACCATGGAGAAAGCTCTATGTTTTAACGGCAAGATGTCGTGATGGCGAGTTATCTTGATGTGGATTTGGCATCAAATGATCTAGATGGGAGGAGAAGTACAACCGGTTATGTCTTTACTTATGGTGAAACTGCTATTTCTTGGGCTTCTAAGTTGCAGAAAGTCGTTGCTTTGTCCACAACGGAAGCTGGGTATGTGGTTGTAACGGAGGCGAGTAAGGAGATGGTGTGGTTGCAGAGTTTCTTGGATGAGCTCGGGAAGGAGCATAAGAGTAGCACTCTCTACAGCGATAATCAAAGTGTTATATTCTTGGCAAAGAATCTAGCGTTTCATTCGAGGACAAAGCATGTTGAGTTGAAGTGTCACTACATCTGTCACCTGTTGGAAAAAACATCTTGCAGCTAACGAAGATCATTGGAAGTGAAAATCCAGTAGACATGTGTTACTAAGGTGGTAACCTTAGAGAAATTGAAGCTATGCATAGCTTCAATTGGGGTTGGAGCATGAAGGTAAAGCTAGGCGATGCTAAGCGGATATAGGAGAGAAAGCAAGACAGTGCGGTTGCTTGGGAATTCAGTCTCCAAGTGGGAGATTGTTGGAGTATGGAGCCTGAATGTACTGTACACTCAAGCACGATTCCGGTGATCCAACTCGCCGAATAGTTGCATTAGGGTCCAGGGGCGGTAGCCCCTTGTGACTGGGGTTCGGGGGCGGCAATCCCTGAGCCAAAATTTTTGGGCTTATATTTTTTGGGTCCAGGCGGAACCCTAATGGGCTTAGGGTTAGGGTTAGGGTTATGTTATTATCTATTTAATAGCCGCTTCTCAATGTAATCTGCATCTGAAACATATATTGAAACCCTGGCTTGGCATCATCCCCAGACGTAGTCGCAAGACAAACTGGGTAAACAATTCTTGTGTTCTTTATTTTCTGTCGTGTTTGTGGTGTGTGCTTTTCGCAACAGTTCTTAGTAGATTTGTTACATTTGTAGATTGGGGGTGCAGACAATCAATCAATCTTGGCAACATTTGCTTGCAGGTAAGCTCTACATAGATGATAGTATTAACCTCCACTTTACTTTGATTCACAGTTTTGAACCTTTGTACTGTTAGAAACTTTCCATGTACATGAACTCCCGCAAATTCATTTGTGGACTGTATATCGATTTTGTCAAAGTTGGGAGAGTCATTTTTGTCAAAGGTTGTGGACCAGATGACAGATCATGCATACAACAACCTAAAAGACTTCGAGCTTATAAAAACACTGTAGAAAATTTTGAAGTCGTTGAAGGCTAAGGCATCTGATGTGGAGGAGGAAACCAAGAGCGCAGGGCTCTCAGGCTGAAAGAAATGGAAACGACAAATTGAGGAGTGGTTGGATGAAGTCAGGTCCATTGAAGAAAAAGTTGTTGAGTTGGGGAGTCGGATAGAATCACAAGGGTTTGTTGCGAGGTTGATGGATGGAGAAAAAGCAGCACAACTAAATGAAAGAGTTGATAATCTTGTAGGGCAAAGTCAGACTTTTGGCCAACTTGTACATGATGTTGTGGAAACAGGGGAGAGACATGTTTTACAAATGGGTTGGTAGGCGAAGCATTTCATTATAATTTGGAAAGAATTTTGAAACTTTTGGAGAGTAGACAAGTGTTGACCGTGGTCGAATATCTCTTGGACAATCGGAATGTAAAGTACTGGACCAACTACAAAATAAAGTCAGAGAGAGTCTCCGAGTAGATATTTAGACGCTCAAGTCAGCGAGTGTAATGCTTAAAGTTTATTAGTAGCTTAAGATTTGTGTACCTGACCCTTGAATGATGATGGCATTTATAGATGTAAATAGGGGTGTCCAAACGATTTTTGGTTCTCGGTTAGAATAGGAACTGAACCGGAACTGAGCTATTTCGATTAATCGAAAACCGATAATTCGAACCGAAAACCGTTTTTTATTTTTATTATTAATTAATTAAAAATTCTGAAAATAAGTTTTTAATTATTACTTTATTAATTATTTTAATTATTTGTTAAATATTTTATTTATTCTAATTATTATTTTGTTTATTTAATTATTAATTAATTTTAATTTGGTTTTTTTGGTTAATCGAATATCAAACCATCGGAATTGATCGGTTTTTGATTAACCAAAAATTTAAAACAGCTCAGTTTCGATTCCACTTTTTGGGGAAATTTGATTCAGTTAATCAAAAAATTCGGTTTGATTAACCAAAACCGAACCGTTTATCACCCCCTAGATGTGAAATATGGATTGAAATACTATGACCTTATTGGAATAAGATACCTACAGATCCTCTGAGACATGTGTCGTATAATTCAGACCAGATGAGTATATAAATAATCAAATCTTATATGGAAATATGAGTCCTTACGTTATGGTCACTAACTCATATGATGTCGCTTTATATTCATCGGAGTAGTTCTGGTTGTCCGGTATTTGGACTATCAGATCTAGGTGGTAGACTGCACCTTGGGTCTGTCGTAGTGACTTGGCTTCTTTGTGTCATGACATGGCGGTACACATTGGTGATTCACTTGTGTATTCAAATGATCTAGCATTGTTGTTATTTATTCCACATCAGATTGTTACTCAAAATTGGGTATCTTTAGCCCGTGAATTTTCCATTTCACATACAAGTACCAATACAAGAATTTGAGAATCTGAAACACCTAAAAGAGTTTGGAGGATGAGTGAATAATGTGAACGATTTTAATTGGTTTATTAGAATACGGGTAAGACCACACAATAGTCAAAAGTCAATAGAACCTTTCCTTGCTATTTCTCGCTACAGAAGGGACGGAGATTTAGGATGGTATAGTAATGAATTGGTCATGTCGGAATGCAACTTTAAAGATGAGAGAGTATTAGGACAGGACGTTGAGTGCCTAGCAATTTTGAAATGTGAGAGTCTAAGCATGTGCCTTATGGATGTTTTTGCACGATTGAATAATCCCACATCCCTCAAGAGATTGGTAGTTGAAAATTGTGGAGGAATAGAGTGCATTTTGAGCAGCCGGCAAGGATTACCATCTCAAATCTCAAAAACTCTTGAATATATATCACTGAGTTACTTGGAGGATATGAAGAGGGTGATCCAGAAAGGGAAAATAGGAGCATCAGTTGCACCTGCACAAACTCTATTTTCTTTTCTTAGATTGCTAAAAATTGAAAAATGTAACAAGATGAAGAATGTGGAGTTACATGTGCTGGGAGTTCCCAATCTTGAGTATATTCAAGTTAGGGAGTGATGGAGAAATAGAGGAGATATTCGAAGATGAAGGAAGAGGTTCCTTCACCCTCCTCAAATTAAATTTTTTATTGTTATATAAGCTGCCAAGAATGAAAAGTGTATGCAGTACAACAATGATTTGTAACTCCAACGAAGGAATCTCCATAATAAAGTGCCCAAGATTCAAGAAAATTTCCGTGAATGTGGATGATCCTCCACGACCCACCCTGTCACATATATTTGTAGAGAAAGAGTGGTATGAATCATTAGAGTGGGATAATCCCAGTTTCCCTTCACTCCTCTAACCCTTGATTGTTTTCTTCTGAGGTTTGTTTGGTTGTTTAGATCTTGGATTAATGCACCTTCTAATCATTTTGCACTTGTCACTGCCATTGGATATATATGCATAAACTTAAGTTTACATCAGTAGTCCTCAGGACTGAACTGATAATTGCTCTAACAACATAATATATGGCTCCAATAAGTTTGTCCAGGGGATACACACCTACATTTGGGGGGTTTTGCCTAGAGGAAATGTTTTATTACATGCAAATAAGTTATAGAGGACTTATACAATAAGACTAATCTTACTTTGCCTAAAGAACTTCTCAAACCTCCATCCAGGATAACCCGTTAGTTGTGTATGCACCACACACAATTTGAATGTGAACAAAGTTCACTCACCATCCAACCCTTATTCTAAAGCGTTCACAATTTTTTTGCAAGTGAGTATAATCAGCTCTATCAAATCTATGTTCAATACAATATTCAGTCAAAGAAGCATTCATAACTTGTTAGTGAAATTGTGAGCAAGGATAAGTAAAATAAAATACTCAAAGTAGCTAATGACAAAGTCTTAGCACGTTTATAGATATAGGATTCACTTTTAAAATCCTATATCTCTTCAAATCTTGCCTTATTGGATTGCTTGTTAAGAAAGATATATGAACCCAACTTTAATTATAGGAAGTATGTTGAAGATATATCTCAAAGATTCTTCATAAAAGGCTCGAATATATCTTGGGAATCTACAAGATGTCATTTCCTTCTTGAACTCTTCATCTGTAGAAACTTCTTTATACAGTTTAAGCTAAAATCTCGTGGCATTGACAGAGACACTCACGCCTAAGAAAGCACAGCGAAATATGAGGCCTATATAATGACAAAATTAGTATATGATCTATACAGTGTCATTATTAATTTATAAGTTCATCTATAAGTGAAAATATAAAAATAAAAGGTTTCAAAGGCAACTCAATTTTTTATTGAGATGTGCTCCAAGTTTGAGAACACTAATTTCAATGGTAGAAATAAAGAAAGTAACGATCGCTGTATATATGAGTTCTCGATCATTTGTGCTTGCTTCCTACTAAAATTCGTTGACTTTTTGTCGTTTGAAAAGTCAAAGTTTTGCTACTTTCTTCATGTGTAGATCACTAGTTCTACAAAGAAATATTGTTACTAGGGATATCAATGGGTGGGTTTATCCCACCGTAACCAATAAATAAATAATGGTTACGGTTGCGAACCCACCCATTAGATATTGAATCCGCACTGCACTGGACCATCAACTATGGGTCTTAGCGGTTCGGATCGGCGGTGCGGAACCAAACCCACCGAACAGGATAAGAACCAAACGAGAACCGAAATCGTTGCTTTATAATTTAATATGCTATGAGTGATTTTGAATCGATATGGATAAAACTATCTCATTGACAAGCCTATTTAAATTTAGGTTTATCAATAGATAGGTTTTACTCGGACCGAACCAATATTTAAGTATTGGTTACGGTTACAAAACCGTAACCCGATCCGGATCGGACCATCAAACTATGGATCTAAGCGGTTAAAGATCAGAGCGGGTGCGGAATTGGAACCGAACCGCCGCTTTAAAATTTAATGAGTTTTGGCGGTTCGGTTGATCCAGATAAAACCCACCCATTAACATCCCTAATTGTTACTACTATCATTGTGGTGTAAATCTACTTGTAAATCTACCAAGTAATATTGTTGCTACTATCTTTATGGTGTAAATTACAAAGAAATATTAGTACTTAGTGTTTCAATTTATTTATTTTTTTCAAACATGTGCCAGATATTATAAGTAGATTTGTAGATTGTGGGTGCAGCCAATCAATCTTGGCAATGTCTGCTTGCAGGTAAGATCTGTATTGTTAGTGATGACCTCGACCACACTTTTAAAAAAAATAAAAAATATATGTATATATATTAATGATGATTTTTATCTTATCTTGTGTAGATTGCTAGTTGTTGCACTTCGATTTACAGCTTATTAGAAGTCTTTGATGGAAATGGCGGACGAACAAGAGTGGACAAAATGTCTTTAACGAATAGTGGCATAAAAAGAATTGGAGATGGAATATGTTACAATTGTCCTAAGCTCTCAACGTTGCTTTTACTCTAAAATGCAGTGCCTATGTTCCCTTGATTATTTGCATAAAACTAACATAATGATTTTGTGAGGCTCTCAACATGTGACATGACGCGCCTCAAGGCCCTGCTCCTTTGTAATTGTTATAAGCTTGGGAAATCTGAAAGCACTTAAGGAATTGAACCTCTCAAAGACAGACATCAAGCAACACCATCTCAAATCTCAAATATTTTCTAAAAAAAATTGAGCTGGTGGAGTTGGAGGATTTGAAGGAGGTGATCCAGAAAAGAAAAATAGGAACATAAGTTGCACCTGCAAAACCTGTATTTTTCTCTCTTACAATTCTAACAATTCAAAATGGTAACAAGATGAGGAAGCTGAGGTTATCAACAACCTTAAAGCAATTTTTCAGTATGAAGAAATACAAGATATATTTGAAGATGAAGGAAGAGGTTCCATCACCCTATCCAAATTAGACTACTTGAGTTTATCAGGGCTGCCAAGACTGAATAGTACATATATGCAAAAGAAATAATGATTTGCAACTCTATGGATGTAAATAGTCTTGTCATGATCGAGTTTTATCAAGACTAGAACCAATAAATTGGTATCAATTACGGCTTTGGAATCAGTCCATTAGATATCGGATCTGGACCTAAACCATCAAACTACGGCCAATGGGTCAGGATCAAGTAATTATCCAAATGCTAAATGACTATCAATTTATATGATTTTTATACTTAATAAAAATAATGATAGTAAATTAATAATATAAAATCTAAAACACATTAGAAAAGTTCATAGTACACCAAAAAGTTATCGAATCGGGTCAAATCTGGACCGGTATGTGTCTAAGAGGGTCAGAAATCGCTGCTAATGAGCTATTGTTAGGAAAAATCTACGTTAATTTAATGTTATGATTAGATCCTAGAAGCTCATTGATGATCGTCCTGCTGATGTAACTTAATGCTCCTTACATGTTAAGGAGCCAGTTTTTTGGTTACAAGTTTTAGCAGAAAAACTATCAATTTGGATAGGTCTCATGCTAAAGGAGTTCAAATAGTACTGAAGGCAGTAGGGGTGAGAATCGGGTCGGGACCGGTGCAGCCCCGAGTCCCGAAGTCCCAAATTTTGCAATTTTGGGTCCCGTCCGATCGGACTTGGGACTCCGTCCCGAAAATTTACAATTTTAATCTCGGTCCCTGTCTCGGTCCCAATTGAAATTTTCCGAAGTCCCAAGTCACGAAATTACCGAAATTACCCGAAAGTCCCAAATTACCCTAAAATATCCCGAAATTGCGAAAATGTCCCAAGTCCGAAAGTCCGAAGTCCCGAATTACAGAAAATGTCCGAAAGTCCGAAAGTCCCGAAATTAAAATTAGATATATTTAAAATCGGGACTTGGATTTCAACAGGACTCGGGACTTCCGATACCAAAATCAAAATTTCCGGTCCGGTCCGAACCCGTAAATTTGGGACTCGGGGTCCCGAATCCGTCGGGACTCGGGTCGGGCGGAATTTTCCAGTCCGGTCCCAAATTCTCACCCCTAGAAGGCAGCCATATTGATAAAAGTATCAGTACCTAGGGATAGGTCGGTACGGTCTACCGAATTTTTTTTGTCATACCATATACCATATCGAAATTTGCTGTATAGAAAATTTCATACCGATACCGTACCGAACAATTCGGTATACCAAAAATTCAGTACGAAGCATATGACCTACCGATACCATGCCATGATTTCGGTATACCGTACGGACACTCGGTATACCGTAATTTCACAGTAATGTGAATACAATAAACTGCCAAAAGGTATTGTTTTGAACTCTGTAACTCTATGCATGTAAGAGATAGTGCTACCTATAAAATCTTTAGTTGTAAAACATAAATACAAATTTCTAGCATGTAGAGAAAGCATGGCCATCCACAATCGTGATGGCATTGGCCAAGGACTGAGCATCTTCGACAAACAAGTGAAATGCACATTAACAATTACTACTAGCACTTTAAAGAGTTGTCATTCTCTTAGTAAATTTCTCGATTTATAAACCATAATGTATAAGAATGGATGCATAGATTGCTTCAGGTACAACCTCAGGAGACTGAAAACCAATTACACAGGTAGTGACCAGCACCTAAAGAAATATCAATAACTGCAGAATGAGATGCACAATTCAAGGTACAATATGTGAGATGATCAAGCATGCTATAATAGCTCAAGTCCTAAAGTATACCGGGTTTTAGAAGCTTACTTTATTCTCTTAGCGATCCAAACGATTTTAGTTTGCTATGTATTTGAGTTTAAGATTACAATATGAAAGGTATATAGGAAAAGAGAAAAACAAAGGAGATCTGCACCGTGGATACAGGAGTTTGAGTGAAATTTTCATAGTCAAAATTATGAAATTGCTATTCCATCAGTGTTGAATTTTCTCCACAAGCTTCACACTGGGATGACCTTCCTCTGATTTTGACCTATTAAAATGTAGTAACAAAAGTCAGGAAAAAGAATTACATCTTTTTTAGATTAATAATTGTAATTATATAAAATATAAAAACAGGAAGCAAACCAATTAGCACAGCACATATGAGATGCCTATCATTTCATTAAAGAGCTAATGATAATTTAAATTTTTGAGGAAATTACAATTTCTTTATGCTAAAAACTGAGAAAATGAATTATTATACATTGAATGGCAAGAACAAGTTTGAGACATACAACACGAATTCGAGCAGATAGCGCATCAAATATTATTCGCACAATAAGGTCCCTCTCACGACATTTAATACTAAGATTCTCCCTGAGTTTGAACCTCCAGAACTCTCACTATAGTAACAGAAACAAACTAATCGAATTAACAAAAGACAAAATTCAGATTGCGAACAAACATCTTAGTAAGAAGCAACTGCTCACCTTTCCCATCACCACACAGCAATCGTTAATCATGTAACGGCTGGTTACGTTATCCGTTGCATCAACAACAATTTCATACATGTTATGATTCTCAAACCAAACCCAACCAAAAGGGTGTATATTCAGATACACTTATCTTAAGATTACAGATCTATAGCAATTTAATACAGAATATTGTAGATCCATAGGAAGAAGAAGAAAAGGAAGAAGACGTAGGAATGGGAAATGGAAGAAGAAAAAGAAGAAAAAGAAGAAGAAGAAGCATAAGCGGCGCTCTCGGGGAATGGATAAATTAGGGCTCCAATATTTTTCTTTTTATATTATTGATGATTATTTTTTATTTTCATTAATATTCCATACCGGTATTTACCGATATATCGGTATATACCGAAAATTCGATGTATACCGCAGTATTGTATATATCGATATACTGCAGTATAGGAAAAAACTATACCGTTATCGTACCGAAATTTAACGATACAGTATCATACCGTATCGAAAATTACAGTATACCAAAAATTCGGTATTTTCTCTATCTGATGGCTTGTATACCGAATTTTCGGTATTTTTCCCGCCCCTATCAGTACCAACACTCTGTAGACTGAAGACTCAGCGCTTCTGAAGACAAAGAAGCTCAAAAAAATGACTAAGTGTCATACCAGTAGCTGAGAAGTCGAAGCTGCTAATAACTACATCAAAATGAAGTGTTGACTGGAGATTCTGAGTCACTAAATTGATAGAAGACGGAGTCCAACTTGCTGATAAAACATGAAATTGACCTAACCGATCGAGCCCGAAGTCAATGTACTGAACAAATATGGAGTCAACTCAACTGAAAAAACACGGAATTATTTAAACCTTGAGTGTTTGACTTTCAACGTGTCAGAACTAATCCGCAGAAGATCATGACCAGTCAAAACCACTTTTTAGAGTTTCAAAGCTCAGATATACGATGTATAGACACGAAAAACGACGTATGAGGATTCAAACAGGCCAGATTTCAAATGATAAATGTAATGGATGTGATTGGTGTTCCCTCCAATGGCACTATTCATTGTTCGCTCTATAAATACGCAAAAAAAATCAAACATTTAAAAGTTACCGAAACGTTGCACATTCAAATTTTTAAAAGCATTCAAAGCTTATACCTCAAGAACATTTTCCCAGCGATTTCGAAAAAGAGAATTTCAAAGTGTCATCAGTAAATTCTCATAGCTTACATATATTTATCAGCTCAGGATTTCAGCGTACACTCTATTATCTTTCTAGCTTTTTATCTTGTAAAATCTTAGAAAACTTGAGTTGTCGACATGTGACAGCTCAAATCTTAGTCAGAAAACCCTACACCTAAAACCCTCGAAAAGGTTAAGTAGAACTTGAGCAAGTAAGCAACAAAGTGTCAGTTGCTGAAAGCTTAATTATCTTGCACTTGTAAACAAGAGGTTAAGTGGACTGCACTCGCAACCAGTCAGATGTTACATAGCACCAGCAAGCGTAGGAAGATACGTCAAGTAAGGTGGGATACTAATAAGGTGAATTTTAATATCTAGGTTTACTCTTGTACCCATAAACAAGACATAATCTTAAGTAGTGGATTGACTGTATTATCAGTCCGTGGATGTATGAGCTAATCTCTCTGAATCACGTTAAAAACTAAGTGTTGTTTACTTTCATTTCTTTACTTTCACTATCGCTTTAAATTTCATATTATTTAGCTGAACATTATCAGCATATACAACACTGCATATTGTTTTAAAACACTATATCGATGTCGGTTTGATTCTTGTGAGAAAAGCGAAACGACTAATAAATATCTGACTAAGTATTTTCTACCAGCATCAGTTTCAAGTAAAGGCAAAGAGTACATTCTGTAAGCACATTAGTTATCAGACAATCTACCTCAACAGTCAGTTAGTCCAACTGACAATCTGCCTCAACAGTCAATAGGATAGCTAACTGATACATCACTCTGTACAAGACTCTTCATATTTGAACTGATCAGCAATATTGATATCAGTAGTGAACTGGCTTTAGTTATTCGACATCTACTAATCAGTAGAATGCCCATTCTTGTATAATTTGCCTTGACTCGTATATTCCTCCCCATCCCCCTCCCCTTTTCCCCTCAATATGGCCCCAAAAAGACCATCACATATGAACGATTTTGAATCGATCCAAATAAAACCATCTATTAACAAACTTAGATGTAATCGGCACAAAACAATATCCAATATTAATGAAGAAGCTGCCTTTGCATGCGGATGTTCCTCCACCACCCATATTGAAGAGAATAAGGGGGTGTTCGGCTAAGCTTATTTTAGAGAGCTTATAAGCTCCAAGAGCTTATAAGATGTTTCAAGAGCTTATAAGAGGCAATGTCTCAAGTGCTTATAAGTTGTTAAAATGTTTGGATAATTGATCTTATAAGCTAGAGAAAGAATCGTGAATTAGAGAGAGAAAATCATAGTTAGAGAGATGAAAAGTTGATAGTGTATGTGTAGGAAATAACGAACTATAATAAGGTGATTTTGGTAAATTCATAATTGCTTATAAGTTTATGAAAAAATAAGTTAGGGTTGACCAACTTATTTTTAGGGAAGCTCATAAGTTGTTGGAGCTTATTTTCACAGCTTATAAGTTATTTAGGAGCTTATTTTGCCAAATACTTTGCAACAGTTTATAAGCTCCTAAACAGCTTATAAGCTGTTTTAAAGAGCTTATAAGCTCAGCCAAACACCCTCTAAATGTAGGGAGCGAATGGTGGGAAACATTGGAGTGGGACAATCTCAACCTCCCTCATCTCCTACAACCTTGGTTAAGTTCACAGTTGGAGTTAGTTTGGTTGTCAGAATTCTGGATAAATATAAGAACGTACAGCTTCTAATCATATAACACTTGCCACTAGCTCAAATTTTTCTACAACAATTACTTTCTACAAACCCACTTACACAAAGAAACAAGTGGTACTCTTTACCCGTTAGTTATGGGGTTTTTAATGAGTCTCATCCTTCTAGTCACTAAGGAGTTCCGACATGTGGCAGGGTAGGAGCCCTGATCCTACCCATGGTTTTTTGCTTTTCGTTTAGTTCGAGCGAGTCGCTCTTTGGTGTATGTGTTTTGGTCGCTACGTGTTTTACCCCATCCCCTGTCGTTGGCTCACGCCTAAAGTTGTATCCCTTCGGGTATGTTCGAGTTTGGTTTGTAGTTCGTTATTCATTTTATTTGCGTTGCGTTTTGAAATAAAAAAGACAAGAATTGTACTTGCTTGTTCGCAGCATTGAATTTTCTAAAATTTAAGGAACTTTATATTGATAGTTCAAAAATCATTGGATAAATACATTAAATTAATAATTAAGGTGGAATATTTCATTTAACTAGTATGTTTTAGATGATTGGGTTTTATCCCTTATCTGATTTGCTTACTTAAAATTATATAGTTTCTTCATTATATCACTTTTAAAGTTCGTTCTTTCTAGCATGTAGTTTGGTTTAAAAGAAAATTATAACCATTCACGCTCTTCACTCAAAAGAATCAAATCAACTATTGCCCGTAGGAGACCATACAATTATAGCTATACAGATAGCCTATACTCATTTTAAGGGCATGTGATACTCATCATATTTTCCAATTCTTGAAAAATAGAATAAAAACTATTTGTTTGAATTTCAATAAAACAATTCTTAAATATTTGAATCTTTCTTGTTTAATGGTTAGAAAAACTAGTTGATTAATTTTCTCATAAATATTTTTTTAAGATTTCTGAAATGAACTTTTGCTAAGATATTTAAATTACTGAATAATACATGCCCATTGTAAAAAATGCTAGGCGTCAGTCAGGTTAAATATCTACGTTATGCCTATTGAATTAAGTTATTAAAAGGAAAAATATCACTTATGATCTTAGTGAATGTTTATTTTTCATGATATAATAAATTGATAAAATATAAGATTGAGTATTTGAAGGATAAGATGATCAAATAAGTTTAAAACTGATCAATAGATTAAAGTAAACGATGGATTAGATTGAATTATTTTTATTTATCCATCATATCATTCAAAGTAAATGCTTCATATGTATCTACTTTTTTGTATGTGTCATGACATAAGTATAATTACAAATCCACCCTAACATATGAATCTTTTTGATGTTAATGTTCCAATAATTGGATTCGGGCTCAATCTGCTTAGCTGGCATGCCGAAAATTCTAAGTGGATGATGTAAATGGATTTAAAAAGAGAAAAGAAATCCACATAAAGAAATAGTGTTTCATTTATTTTAATAATAGACAAAAATCTTACACAAAAATCCTATGTGAAATCCTTCTTCTTCCTTATACTCGTCTCTCTCTCTCTCTCTCTCTCTCTCTCTCTCTCTCTCACACACACACACACACACACTATTCACAACAGAGATGCCCTTGTCTTCCTTACCACTTTCCGCAGCCTGCTACCTCCGGCAAAGGCTTCCGCCGACAGTCACCGCCACCAAGGGTGGATCCAGAATTTGATAATGGAGTGGGCTGATAGATACACTTTAGCGCATTAAATTTTATAAATATCAAAATATTTCAATGCTCCCATAAGTTGTGTCATGCGAGATCTCAATAAATAAAATTCATCAATAACTAACTCTATATTTTTATCTTTAACAAAATTTCTTTATAAAATACTAGTGGATCTTCAAATAAATCATTCTCCATTTTGTTAAAAAAAAATATTATCTTCACGTGCTTCATTGCGGAAAATACATGTAAGGTTATAATAGTAGAGACAAGTTACGTCAAAATTAATTGAATTAATTAGTCTATTTAACATAACACATACCTTAGGTTTTCATCATTAATAAGTAGCTGACTCAATTCAATAAGTTTAGTAACTTGAAACTCTTGTATTTGTATCACATCATGGTTATAATATTTCAACTACTCTAATAGAACAATATCTTGGTCAGTGAAATCTTTATGATAGAATTTCTTCGCAAGCTTGCAGATATCATTATTATTAAATGATTTAAAAGAAATTGTAAGATCTAAAGTCACACTGAGAGAAAATAATTCAACAGGCAATAGCTTTATTTTTATTTTTAATTATTTTGAATTGTACTAATTTTGAGTTTGCATAAAAATATCCCGGTGCAAGCCCTATATAAATATGCCCCTGACCGCCACCACACGTCCCTCATCTCCCTCACCTCTCAATCCTCTCTCTGACGATCTTTCTCTCCCTCTCTATAACAAAATGCCTCAATTTCTCCTCCCTAACATCAAGTTGCTGCAGCCGTTCTTCAGATCCAGTGAAATCCGAACACCACCACAGGCGACAATTTCACTGTTCGGTCTGCAGAGTTACCGGTTTGTGACCAGCGCTACCGCCCTCATCCCCTACCTTACCTTGCCCTGATTCCCTCTCTATCTTGCCTCCCTCTATTTCTGGCGAACGACAATGGCTTAAGGCCGCCATTGTCACTGCTCAGCCGACAATAGTAGCCGATCATCTACCACTTCAATCCCCCCTTCTCACGTCTCTCCACGAACAGCAACAATCAATAGTCTGATGTCACCGTCGTTGCATTGTCGTTGCTCCAACACTGCTACTCACTCCATCCTTTCCGATCACAACTCAGCCCCAACAACACAACCACAACAACACCCACACAATCCCAACACAGCCCAGTCCCTTTCTCGACATCAAAGTGATAACAGGGCTAGGAGCTCAATCCTACCTTTTTCTTCATATCTTATGTAATTCTTTGAGAGATGTAGAAGGTTTCTTGAGATCCTTTCGTTTCCTCTGCCATCACCACAGATGTGTTGGAGAATATATTAGGATTTCGTTCGAGAAGCCGAGAGAGAGAAGATGAAGAAGATTCCGATTTGAGAGGGTTTTAATTAGGAATATGATTAGGCAGTAGATAAATTGAAGAATACGTCATTTTATTAGCTAACGTGGAATTATTCTTTTTTAAATTCATTTACATAATATGCGTAGGATTTCCAGCAAGCAAGCTGAGCAGGACGGGCCAAATTCGACATTTGAGACATTAACATGAAAAAATTCCTTAAATTAGGGGGCGAATTTGCAATTGTGCTTACGTTCGGATGCAGATATAAAAAGACTTGCACGTTGGAGTGATAAGTTGTATTTACCCTTATTAAAAAGAGCAAGGTGACAATCAGAAGAGATCTAAGATCCGGGTTTTATCATAAACTCATTTTCCTAATATATAAGAAATATTGAAAAAAGAAGCTAGTAGATTCAACAATAACCAAAGAAAATTTGAGATTAAATCGTAATTCCATACCTAAAGGTGCATATCTATGATCTCTATAATAAAAGATTAAATACCAAATAAAACTATTAAGATCGAGGCAGTCAATCGAAGCATGCTGAAAACTATACTGCCAAAGAAATAAAGAGCACACTTAAACAGGGAGGAGAATATAATAGCCAAATCGATAGAGAACCATCTGATTTTTTGCACAAATTTTAGAGTAAAACCTTTGATAAAACCATGTTTATGCATTCAAGGTTTGTTACAAAGTTAATACTCGAAGTTTGGCTTACGTGAGATCAAGAACTGGATGATGTGGAGCATGTCAAAAGATGAGACTTGAACTTATCCAACTCCGCTATCACCTCCTCTTCTGGTCGATAAATTAGGTCGATCATTCGCCAAATCTAAAGTAGCACCAAGCATAAGATTAGATGAAGGATAGATAGCTACTAGAATGATTCTTGTCATGTACAAGCATGCATACATTGCTGATTTAACAAAAAGAAAATAGACTGTAGAGTGCAATACATATATTATCAAACATTAGCAGGTCGTAAGAAGCTTTGCACGTGGAATATGATGAAAATGCAAATTGGATGAATTTAAGGCATCAGACACAAGAAAACATTTACCTGTAGTGTACCTCCCCCACCCGTCTTTTCTCCATCCTCAGACACACTAACAATTGTCCAGGGATCTGCTGCATTCCAGTGAAAATCGACCACCTTATCCCTGCCGTATATTTGGAGTAAGTATTATTTTTGAAGATGAGAGCGAAGATAGCATTCACATTTTTCAGCGAACACCAATGTAACTGATTGGCAATTATACACGAACCTGTGGCCAGCATGTCTAAAAAATAAGCCAGGGGGATAACTTGAATCTCCTGCTCCAGGATGATCCCCTGCCTTTCCAATCTGTGCCATAATAAAGTATGTCAGAATTTGAAAGACAATCGACTTTCCAGTAAATGCAGAGAACATGATGCATAGAGGAAAGTAAATAAATAGAAATCAGTCAAGGTCTCACCTTTGCATGATCCCATATATTTAAGATGCCATCCTCAGCAGCACTGCCGAAGACAGATGCTTTAGCCGGAGACCACTAAAAAATAACAGATCAGTAACTAGTTTTTTGTTTCTTTTTTAAAGAAAAAAATCCCAAATGATGACTTTGTAATTAGGCTTTAATACCTGGACACAGAGAACAGCAGCAGAATGGCCTTCAAAAATATGAACAGGGGCTCCGACTCCCCCAGAAGTAAGATTTCGGCGATCATACATGCGAACAGTATTATCAGCAGATCTGGAAAGGCATATGAGATTCATTGGTTATAAGTCGTGTGTTACTTCTAACAAAAAAGAAAGAAAGAAACTTTTACTGGACTTAAAAGTAAGTACCCTGTCAAAATCAGATTTACGTCATTGGGATTCCAATCAACACAATGAAGGTCAGCATTGTGAGCCTTTTCAACCTGTCGGCAAAAAGACAAAACCAAGACAAATCAGCTGATACATTAAGAAGATGAAATAAAAGGCTTCAGTGTTGGATGTAACAGCACAGCTGAGCCAAGTGTCTATATGCAAAAAGTTGGCAGTTCAAGCAAATATTGAAAAAGAAACAAAAATACGTGAAGATAAGTGCAAAAGGCCAGAGCATATGCACCAAATCACTTGAAGTGAAGCATCATCAAGAGAATAAAACACATTATAATTCCCGGAACAAACCAAATATCAGATTTCAGTTCAACATCTCAAATTTATTAATGACATATATTACTTGTTAGGTTGACATGTACTTTCTATGTTACACTGTTACTTCAACTTTATGCATAGACATTAACTTATATGCCAGATAACAACATTCAGTTATTCATGTAAAAGTGGCAGCACAAAGAAAAAAAGAAAGAAAGGGATGCTTAATACAGCTCTGTCTCTGACCATCACATGCATAAGCATTTCAGTATGCAAACTGATTTCTTGAAATAATGACAACCTAAGGTACAGAATTACCTTAACGACAGGAGAAGTGCCAGTTCTTGCATCCCACAGAATCAGGCAAGAATCATCACCAACACTGCAGAACTCTTGTGTGCTGCATCAAGAGTTGACAAGATGAACTGTTGTAAATAATTTATAGTTTTATACTACAGATTATTCATAAATGAGTGGAACTTTCAGCAAAATGTAACAAGATATCGTCCGAAGAATATGAGCTTTCCACTTATAATTGTCATGAATTCAGTTATAATCAAACTGCTCATGGAACTTCAAACAAGTGGTTCAAATCGCATGAGTCATGACTTTATATATTACTTAGCTTCCCTATCAAAGTCAATAACAGGTTTTAACTTTTCATAGAGCGCAATAGTGCATCACTACCTTGATGGGTTAAATTGGACATCTTCGACAGTGTCCTCATGCCCCTGGAATATCCCTCGTGCTTCAACAGTTGTTCCATCACCAGCTTTACCATTGGATAAATTACCCTTAGAACCTGGAGACTTATGAGCTCGCTGATCTGCAGCCAAAGACGATATATGGTCGTGGATGCTCCACAACACCACAGATTGGTCCTTGCCTGTCACAAATGTTACATTTTTAGAAACATGAACTAGGGAACCTTTGCATAACTAAAGTAAATCAGATGTGAAAATAAGCTAAAGAAAGAGGTACTCAAATTAATTTTACTAAGATGACTACCAACTAATACTATTTACCAGATGTTATAGAGATAATACAGTTGCCTAAAGTCAGCAAAATAGACATATTGTCCCTAAAAGGCAACTAAATCCCACTACTACTTCGCAAAAAAGCACCAACTATTTGTGGAAGTTGAAGCTGTGTCAATTACGGATATCTAATTTATGTTGACAGCCAAGATTTTCAGCATGCGGAACCAGTTGAGTCTAAAAGATCATAGTAAAAATAAGCCTCAAAACTAATTCAAGTGGAACCCCGTTGTATTAATCAGCTATACTCTTCCCAAAACCTATCTTATTTGTCATATATATACATATATATATATAGGTTAGTGTTGCCTATGGACTGCAAATCAACCAAAAGCAAGTATGTGCAGACATTTTTTCAAGTATGAAATAGTGATTTAGTATCGTAGACATATATGATGAAATCTGAAAGTATATGCTACAGGCACATGGAAGCATGCACATACACACACACAGACAAGAGAGTTTTGACCTCCAGAGAGCACAAATGGTTCTGTAGGACACATGGCTAGTGCGAATTCAGCATTATCTTGATGTCCAGTCAGTATCTGCAAGAATGTGAAACAAGGTAGAAAACACCATATTTTAAGACAATAACTTAACAAGAAAATAATATATCAACTAAAAGTCTAAAACTATCATAGTCTAAAACTATCAGGTCGCTACATCGAGAACAATAAACAGCTTCAAAATTTATATGCAAACCTCTACATCTAACCATTATCAACAGTATGGTACAACATAGATTCGGATTCAGAGGCCATATTATATGCAAGCATCAAGCAGAACACCTAATATAACAATTACAAGATTCAAGCTTTGAGGACATACCAAATCAGGGCGTGATGGTGTGGCACCTAAAACAGGTTGACGATTAGGCTGACTTTCCACATCCCAAATGAGAACCTAACCCCAATTCAAGATTACTTCATAAAATTGTTCTCTGAATTTAAACGTCAAGCAAAGAGGAGAATTGCAACATATTACTAAAGAAAATTGGCAGAAATGAAAAATATGCATAAAACTAAAGCTCACATCAGGACTGTCGGTATGAGTGGCCACAATGTTGCTGTTCTGTGGAAATTCCCTGATTCGGTTCACCTGCAATAGAAGACATCAAATTTTATCGGATAATTTATTGTACCATTTTTCTGTTTGGGCTTTTTTATACATGTAATAGATGACATCATTCACCATTTCCTTACTAGCCATAATAGAGTAACCCATATTCAATCAAAATCAATTGTTATAAAAAAACCATTCCACCTTAAAGCTTAAGCTAGAGGACTAACAATTTAAAATTTAAAAATCCATTTGCTGTAACTAAGACGCCCCCTCAGTTGCAGGCCAGCTACTTTTTTGTACTAAAGCCTTACACACTGAATTTCTTTGAGAAATGGGTGGTAGTGAGATTTAAACACAAAATCTTTCATTTGGCCTAAGTTGTTAAATTACTAACTCATATAAAACTCAAGCTATTAGAGAGTAGAGACACATATCACTTTACCATATATTCAATATCTTCAAGAGTATGATTCTTAGCTCACAGAAATCAAAGTATCCTCATTCAGACCAAGAATACAAAATACAGAATAGGTAGATCCAGCCCATAAACCCAAAACGAGCAACAACAGAAAGCATATAGGACAATTTTCTGTATAAAACAACAATATGTAAGATACCTCGCCAGGATGAATGATGGTCTTGCTCTTCTTCACAAAAGGTGATCGTGATTCTTCATTGAACTGAAAAATTAGCAAGTAAAATAGAAAGAAGGAGCTAAATGAGAATTTGTCACAAACAACAATTAAGCTGGAAAATTCTTAAGCTGATTGTATTGCTTGCGCACTTGAAAATTGATACAGGCCATATATCATATATGTAAACTGTTAAAATTTCAAACATTCAACTCTTGCATAAATTCATCACCTGTGCTATGTGCTCTGCTGCGGCAACCCTAGCTTTACAACTTCAACATTTGCTATAACTAGCGTATTTGGAACACTCCCATCTGTCTACATGAGGAAAGAAGCAGAGGTGGGAAAAACTATCAATTAGAGACACATCAAGATTTGACAATTGATGGAAGCATGACCCAATACAAGCTTATATTGGTCCTTTACACTGTACTAAAATTTCAAAATTGAACTCAAAAGACGTCATATGTGTTCTCCTTTACAAATGGCCAATCAAGAATAATTCACTTTATACACACAGATTTTTAAGCTACAGAATAAGAATGAGAATGTGATAGTGAAAATGATATGACTCTTACCTGTTCGGAAAGGTATAGCCTTTGACGATTCTTGTACGTTGCTTGCTCTATTTGAGGTCCCCAACTGTGATGGTAAGTGGAAACATAAATAATGAATTTTCTCTAACTTTCCTTTCATCTTCGCTGTTACCCAGCAACCAAACAATTGGAGCACTTTTACAGCAGATGAATTCCTGCTTGTTTTTCACCTCTTAAAGTAATGGCTATAAACCACGAAAGTCCGGAAAAGATACAAGCATGTAGGTATACAAACTCATGTCTTATTGTCGTATAGTAAAAAGACACTATAAACTTTATCATTAAATAACCGGCTACAATTACAGGTGGCATACCAGCTCATCACACGTTTATGAATTAAAAGTTCTCCACATTTTCAGCAATTTCCAGGAAGAATCCTCAAAAAAGATTCAGTGTAACATTAATACCTAAACTTATTAATACTAAACTAGAAACCAATATTTTGAGAAAAGTTTATTTAACATGATAGTTCTAGGGAGCACACTCATAATCCAGGCTCATTTCATTGTCCTGCGGTCCCTTTTAACAAGTCTTATTTTCGTGAAGTTAATGCATTGTAATTGTATCGTTAAATAATTGGCAAATAATCGGCTATTAGGTAGTCTACCACAGGATCACACATTAATTAATTAAAAGCTCGTCACATTTTCAACCAAGTCATACTGTTGTGTAGTTAACGGGCAGTACAATTGTATCATTAAATAATCGAATGTAATAGATAGCATACCAGCTTATCACACATTAATGAATTAAAAACTCTCCACATTTTCGGCAATTTCCACGGAAAGTCCCCTATAATGATTAAGTCTGACATTCTGGCTTAATTTATCAAGTAGTAATCTGGAAATCAATGTTTTAAGTTATTATTTGCCGAATAGTTGACATAACATGAAAGTTCTAAGAATACCCGCAATCCAGAGGCATATCATGCCCTGCAATCCTTAGGAAAGGCCAACAATGGAGCAGAGATTACGACTGATCAAGAAACAACAATTTTAGCGAGAGGTTTGGTTTCATATGTCCGTAAAGGACCTTATTCCAAGACTTCCTAAATTAAATTTCCCGAAGGGAAATCATTCGAGTTTGTCTATGGGCTTGTCACAAGAAACAAGCAAACACGATGTACACAACCATGCACACCAAAATTTGGGGGTAAATCACATGTATTTTCATAATGTACAGAAAACACTACAAAATTCCCAAAATTCGGCAAAGAAAATGTGAAACCACAGACACAAAATTATACGCCACCAGTGAATCAAACTCTTCTCCGTCTAACAATCCTCGCCATGCATTCAAAAATCTGACCTCCCACCCAATTTCCACAACTTTCAGCAACAACAAAAAAGCGCCCAAAAACTCAAAACAAAATCATCCGTGACGCAAAGACAACCAGAAATCAATCTTCAAAAGCAGAACGAAAACAACACAACGAAATTAAAACCCTAGGGGCATCAAAAGGGGGGGGAGTAAGAATAAATTTTACCGGCAAGAGAGTGACGGCCAAACAAGATTGTGATTGGCCAGCCAGTCGTAGAGAACTGGTACAAGCGACTTCCACTGCGTGTAGCGTTCCTCGACTGTACGCTCCGCCGCTCTCTCCTTCATTCTCTCTCTCAGCTGATGCTGCTTCTCCCTCACAGTGCCTCACTGTATGTTGGTATGGGGGTTTGGGGTTTTGAGCTAAACTAGTATTGTTCGAAAACTGAAAAACACCACTTAATTTGAGAAGTTAATTTTTCAATGGTTATTAACATATAAATACATTAATTTTGAATCATTTTAATTTTTTTCAAAAACTTTAAAAATTATCATAGAATATATAAATTTAATTATTTAGTGATTTTATCACGATTTTAAATTCAAACCAAATCTAACTTGACATCTCGAAAATTTATCATGGATAAAACGACCGATGATATAAACGAATGTCGTAAAAAAATGACATAAAACATCGTCATTCTATTATAATAAATCAGATTTTTTTTAAATTTATATGGTTCATTACGTCAACTCTCATTAAAAAATTATGTTTTCGTTTGTTTCATCGTCTGATTCTAGGGATCAAAACAATCGATGGTCTTTCTCTTTTTTTTGTCAATTAATACAGAAATTTTTAAAGGCTGATGTTGTTTATGTCACTGATCGTTTTATCTACAATAAATTTTTGAGATGTTAAATCTCATTTAATTTAGCTTGAATTTGAAATCGTGGTAAAATTATTAATGTGATTAAGTTTGTATATTTTGTGATAATTTTTAATGTTTGTGTCAAAAATAAAAATGAATCCAAAATTAATTTATTTATGCGTCAATAATCCATTTTCCAAATAACTTGTTGGTTAGTGAATTTTTTAATAAACTGGATTACTTGCAAATTATTTGATTCTTTTCTAGTTTATAGAAGGTTCGTTTATGCTAATTCAGTAAGATTTTTTTTGAAATGGATAAGTTTGTACGATTGCTTGAGTCATTAGGTTAAGCAAGTTTGTCAATTTATTTGTGAGTTTGTTTTAAAATATAAAATTAAAAGTGTTATTATTTGAAATGTATTTTTACTTTAATTAGTAGAAATTATTACTTATTTATAGAGATAATTGCATATAATAATACGAGCTTTACATGACTTTTGGTTTTAAAATGACCTTTAAATGGTAACATCAGTAAATATGGATTCAAATTTGAGCAATATTAAAGTTATTGTGGCACAATACATGGTGACTACGTGCAATACCATATGGACATTTGTGTTTGTTGAACTCTAAACCGAGCTTTCTTTTTTATGGAATTAGTTACACATGGACAGAGCGAGATATTAGTATATCTAACACAAAATTTAAAAAAACCTCATTTTTTGGTGTCAAAATAGGATATGTGGTAGAAAAATGGACAGAAAAAAAGCGAAGGATCTCACTGATAGAACAAGTACAGTCCGAAATCAAATAGAAAGAATCGCGACTAACCCTGAAAGGAAATTAATGGAAAAAATAGCATGTCGTATCAATGGAAAGTTCTGAGGATTTTAGGGTTTTGTCACTTCTTCATCTTGGTGTTGAGATGGATGTTATGGTAATACACCGAGAAACATGGAAAACAGATCATAAGAGATAAAAATGAAGGAGTCAGTTGTTTGATTCCTATTTTCCATAAGGTAGTTGGAGCTACTAATTGTCATGAATAACTCAAACCTAGTAGATCAGGGCGTGGTCCAAGACGTGCAGTCAAGGTCTCTTAACTCCTATATCAGAGAGATAGATCAACAGTAGTCAGTCAAAACTCTTGAATAAATCACTAAAGATCTGTTTCTGTCTTTGAGTCTACTTTCATAATATTTTCGATAACACGAGTGTTTTAACTTCTAATTGTTTTAGAAGTGTGTCAGTTTTTATACACGAGTGTTGTGAGGAAGTCTTTTGTATTTTCATAGATAGTTTTTCGACTCAAAGTGTCTGACTTTATCCTTTGATAAAGTTGTGAGTTTTTGTAACTTCGATATATACTTATAGTGGATAATTTCTTCATAGATTGATATCTACATGTTATAATTTTAATCGTAGAAAAGTTTCACCTTCAGTGTTCTTTTAATTTTTAATTTCGTTGTTTTACTCTTTATGTGGATAACTATCTACATAATAGTACCGTATTTAGGCAAAGCAACACTTTCAGATATTCTAGCCAACTTTGTTTTAAGAATGCTCAATTTCGAGACTTTATACTTACAAACATCATAGGGGTGAGCATTGGGGTGGCTCGGTCCAAAATCGAATCGAACCTGAAAAAATCGAAAATCGAATTATTTTTAAAATATAAACCGAAATGCACCGTATTGTATGTTTCCATAATAAAATGCTTATTTTTAAAGTAAATATGATTATTTAAACTAAAATATATTTACAAAAATGCTTAGTTAAGTTCAAATAAGGTTGATTGGCTTTCGAGCTCAAACGAGTGGCCTAGCAAATCGAAAAAAATTCTTAATAAAATCAATTTAGACTTTAGATGTCAAATATTTAATAATAATTTTAGAGATATTAAAATAAAAATAAATTTATAAAATTTACGCAGATTGTTGGATTTGTATAATGAAAGTAGAATGATTGAGCTTGTATAAAATGTTTCATGTTACCACTATTACAATCTTATATCTGAATTGTTTACTTGATTGCATATGTATGTCCTTTTATCTCATACAAAGGTTAGATCATATAGTGTGTAGGAGATCACAGAAGTCTGTATGTTTGATCAAGTTTAATGAGATATAAAAAGGACCACAACTGAGACAACTTGAGGACGGGTTGTCTGTATAGTCTGCAGTATAGATAAGAAGTTACTTGACTTGGTTGCTTGTCTATGCTGGTACGTTTTTGATGTATTGATGGATCACAGTGAGATGTATTCTTCTATCTGACCGCCGTGAAGAACCTAGATCTCGGTGACTTTACGTTGATCTAAATTTCGATAAGGTTTTAGGTGAGTATGAGTTGCTGACAATCACTTTGACTTTTTATGGGTGAGGGTTACATGAGATAACCCAAGATTCTTCACATTTTGTGTGGTGGTAGTACTTGTATGTCATGCTAGTTTCCTGTATCGAGTCACCGTATCCGTTTAGGATGATGACGTCCCCTTAAGGAGCTCAAAATGTTTATTGTACTAAACCTTGCAAGTTGAGTTTAGCTCAAGTACAATAATAAGGTTGAGTGGTACTACTTAAGAAATTAAAGAGATTGATTATTTTAAGCAGTCAGAAAGCTATAAATAATTAATGGATGTGCGATATCTTAAGTACGAGGATTCGTAAAGTCTAAGTGCAAGCCCGACTCAACTTCGGTTAATGGGTAAGTCAACATTTATTCTCTAGTGACATGAATAAATGTTTCTAAATTAATTTATGTTCTAAGCTGAATATAAGATAATTAATTCATTTTATGTCCATCTTTATTTCTTGCATTTGATCTCTGGACTGAACCATTAAGACCTGGAGTTGCTAGATATTTCGCCCCCTATAGCAGAGTCCTACTAGAACTCTGTTCTGATTCTCCTATATCTAGATAGATTTTATATGATATCATTATGTATCAAATGATATTATTCTATATATATTTTATCTGAAAAGATATGGTTGTATTTATTAGATATGCTGAGATCATATCCTAATAGGATTATAGACATGCATTATAAATAAAAGGTGAGAAAAAAATCAGAATTACCCTAATTCTCATTGTAATTTTCGAAATTACATAGTAGAGAAAGAATGAGGTGAATTTTGCAGTATTCTCCATAGATTGATCTCACTAACAATTGGAGTTTTGACAAATGGGATATAGTCCAGAAGATTAAAGCACGAGTCTGGATCATTCTTTATCCGAGATATCCACAGGTACGAGTAAACACCAACGTGTTGCAATTAATTACTAGGTATATAATCAATGTATGGTGAATTAAACATCCAAAATAGATCATCGGGAGAGGGTAAAGTCAGATTTCCCTACAAACCTAAACATTAAAGGACTCTCTTCATTTAATCCAATCCAAATATAAAAGTATAAGCCAAAAATTAAAAGGGAGATTATATACAATTACACCCTTTTGGAGAAATTAATACTCCATATCCAATATTTAAATTTACTACATTACATAATCATTTTATTATTTGAATAGTTTTGAATTTAAAAAGTTGATCGAATGTCAATCAACACTCCACATTTATTCTACAAAATAGTTTACATTTTATTTGAATTGCCGACAGTAATTCTAAATGATTGCCTAATTAACTTACAATTATGTTATGAATATAAGAATTTATCTATAGTTAATCATTGAATCATGTTTTAAAATAAAAATTAACATAAATGAATTAAAAAATTAATTAACACATAAAAATTATTGATTCTAGTTGGTTTTAGACTGTTTCCGATCGACCAAAAATAGGATAATTCTCGACCGGGATCAGAGAAAATAAATTAAGAATAAACTAATTAATAGTTGTTATTTATTGATATTTTCGGTCGATCAGAAACAACATGATTCTCAACCGGAATGAGAGAAGATAAATTAAGGATAAATTGATGACTACTAATTATTTATTGACGTCTGTGGTCGATCGAAAACAAAGAATTATCGATCGGAGACATCATTTTATCGACCGGAGAGAGCTTTTTGTGTTAGAAATTAATTTTAAATGAATGTATGATATTTAAATTAATATTTACAATAAATAAAACTAAAATTTTAAATTAAATTGAAATGAATAAATGCAACTATAAAGATAACAAAAAAACAAAAAACTGAAAGACGTCTATGACATAAAATATAAATCAAATTATCTTCCGTGTAGATATGATTTACATACATTCAATCTATACAAAGGTAATAAAACATAATTCTTTCAAACAAATATACTGTCATCCTATATTTTTCAGGCGAGAGAAAACATCAGTGACAACATTTTTCAGGCGAGAGAAACATCACGAAAATATCAGTGATAACATTTTTCAGACGAGAGAAAACATCAGTGGAAGTTGAAATCAAAACAAATCATTATCAATATTTCAATTTAAGAGGTAATTTCATTTTTAATTCTTGTGCATTTAACTTTCAATTATATTGTTTAGTACTTTGTTAGTTTTAATTTATATTCTCCGCATTTAATCATCAATCATCTTATCTTATATAGTGATAAATTGAGATATAATATGTATTTGTATAGTTACATTGTTTATTACAATTTTAGCTCGTATGTATTTGTATTTAAATGAATATTTTAATTTAGCTTCCATTTACATATTTCAATCATATAAATAACTAATTAGTATATACATCACTAATTATGCACAATAACCGATTTCAAAATTAATATAAATGGATTAACTAAAATTAATTAAAAAAATTCACATGACGATCAAGTATTTTTTGAAAATTTAAATGGAATTTGTATGGAATAAATTTAAATTATATATATATATATAATGTTGCTACTAATATAATTGGCTTTTTATAAAATTATATTTGGATAAGCTACTAATATAAAATTGTTTATTATAAATAATTTACGAAATTTTTATGGCACTTTTAATTTATGATTTGTTATATATTTTCCATTACTATAAAATAAGCTACTAATATAAATGATTTATTATAAACTAATTTATGAATAATGTGCGTTTATTTATTTATATATAAATAAATTTTAGAGGCAATTTCTATATATAATGTGCGTTTATTTATTTAAAAATTATAAAATATAATTTTCCAATAATATCATTTTGAGTAGTGATGGGTGAAGGTGGAGTGCCGAGAGGACTTTTGTCAGACAAATTAGATCAACTCTTGGGGAAGATGCATGTCTTCACACATGTATCTTAATTTTGTATTCCGCTGCGTAAACTTGTTTTTGTAGTCAGTTTAATGCTCGATCCTTCGTAATCAAGCTAATATCATATACTTATTGTGGTCGGATCCTCGTGACTAACCCGTATTCGTCTATGATTTATTTTGGATAATTCCCATTCAATTCGGTTCATATAATTCAAGATCAATCTCCTTTCTACCCCCTCTTCTAACTTCTCATCCCTAGTCGCGTTTTTCCCGGCTATCCTTCGCAAAGTTCATTCGTGACATAGGGATTGAAGGATTGAGAAAGAGATAAGAAGGAGTTTTGGCTTTGGCATGAAATGAAGAGAGAATATTATTCATGTGGGGGTTGGGTGGGGGATCAATTTCAATGAATCATTCTTTGGAGGATTTAGAGGGTTTTGGGGAATGAGATGGAAGAGCTGGGATAGAGAGATCAAGATGGGTTGGTGAGAAATGTGATTTTGAAGAGGAACTAACATCAATTATTCAATTTGATGAGAACCAATGTCAATTTGTTTGAAAGAGATAAGAAGGGAGTTTTTGGCTTTGGCATGAAATGAAGAGAGAATATTATTCATGTGGGGGTTGGGTGGGGGATCAATTTCAATGAATCATTCTTTGGAGGATTTAGAGGGTTTTAGGGAATGAGATGGAAGAGCTGGGATAGAGAGATCAAGATGGGTTGGTGAGAAATGTGATTTTGAAGAGTAACTAACATCAATTTGATGAGAACCAATGTCAATTTGTTTGAAAAGGGATAGGGGTTGGGCAATTGTGAGGAGAATGATGAGACCGGGGTGGATTTGGCTGGGGACATAGGCTCAGATTCGGGTTCAGATGAATCTTCAGCTTCATCAAAATTGATTTGCCTCATCACTTTAGTGATAGTTCTGTCACAGCCGCTCTAATCCAAAGGACAGATTAGAGAGAACTGGAGCTTGGAACAGTGAATGCAAAACAATTGATAAAAATAATCAAAAGATTTCAGAATAACATTTATCGAATTTCAATAATCAAACCTTATTTACAAGGCAAAAGCAATTCAACCCTTATTCACAAGGCAAAAGTCATATACAAATGTAAAGGCTACGAGTTCCTTTTAACAGTAGGTTCGATAATTCAGACAGATACAACTGTCACAATAACATACAAAATATTTAGAATATGCAGCGGAAAGCATGTGAATGCATATATGACGATATGCACCCAAGGGTTCTTTCTTTCAAACATAATAAATACCAAAAGGCCCCTGACTACTCAACATCTCCGCTCCATCACCATCATTACCACCAATCTACACATTTAAAACAATATGCGGTCGAGTACAAATAATGCACTCGATGGCTCATGCCAAAATAATTTATCACAGCTTTGAATTACTCGCCCCATCACAAGAATAATACGAGGTTTTAATTTGAAATACTCGTGCTTACTAAATATTTTCATCATTTTCAATAAATATCGTTTGGCAAACATTTTCCACGTATGTATGATCCACATCCATCACAACAATCATTCACAACACCTGCGCTAGAGAGGAGACCTCCTCTCACAGACGCCGTGACCGCCGAGCACCCTTTCAAAGACACAACACAAAATAATCGAGCACAAAATCCAAGCCATCTCAAGACAGATACAAATTCTCCATCATTCTTGGGGTACTTCAAGAATACTGAATTCAAGCATGTCATAAAGTGGGGCTACCAACATTATGCATCAACAATCATGGATTGGATACATACATAAAACATAAACATTTTGGGCGTGTAATTAAATAAATCACCATAATTATTTGCTTGCAATAAAGCATCATAAATAAATCATTTGGTAAAATTCTACCGCTTTGAGTATAGTAAAGCCCACCTTTACTTTTGAACGTCGATTCTCGATACGCGTTTTCTTTTCTTGTTGCGTGAGCTTTCACGTCCCATCTTTACGCAAAATATACGCTTAGACGTTGGCACGCTTTTCGAGATTTTAAAAGTTCATTCAACTTTGATAAATAAATTAATAATTCAAGTTTCGATGATTCTTTATACGCCTTAATACGTTGAAACGACGCGATATCAATAAAATAATTTCGTATATCGAGAGAGACGTAATATGATCTACACTCATTTTAACCTTTTAGGTTAAATAATTAACGATAATAACGTTATTCAATAAAATGATTTCAATTATGAAATCTTTTCTCACAATTGAGATATTCTTATAAAAGTAATACGTTTTTCACGATTAGCGTATTTAACTAACGATTTCAGACGTTAATTTCGAAAGTCAACCATTTTGACTTTTCTTAATAAATTTTCATTAACTCATATTTTAATGAATAAAATCAATATAAATCGATTTTCAATCGATTTATTATCATAAAACTTTAATCCTCGATTTTTCACGCAAATCGATAAACTTAATTGATATTTTCTTTCAATATTAATCTTTTAATACTTTAAGCATTATTTATGCTTTTAACGTTATTTAATATAACGCTTCTTCAGTAAACATAATATTCTATGTTTAATAATTTCGAAAATTTTTAATATGTCTAAAATAATTTTTTAGACATATAATATATTATTTTCTTGATTAAAAAGGATTTAAAAATCCTTAATAAAATCACTATAGCTCACGGCTATATGATAAAAATTCTAAACTTTTTTCAAAAATTCCTCTAAATTCATATAGTGTATTATTTTACACTATGATCATTAATATATATTAATATCACTATAGAAAATTTTGGAACTTCTCTTAATTAAGTCCAAGGTCCACTTGTTCTTCCCAAATTTTGTCCAATAAATTTTCTAAAATTCTAGTTAATTTATTCAAGGTTCCAAAATTAATTTATAACATAATTATAACCTAAGTCCAACATATCCAATTTCTACATTAATAAATTAATGCTCAAGGGTTCGGTCCTCACCAACCTTATTCCAAACATTATTATAAAATTCTAATTAAATTACACTATGCTTAAACACTATAGTGTAACACTAATACATCATAACATCATATAATAACACAAATTAAACCATAGAACATAAGCTCCTAGGTCTCGGCCATTTGGAGAAAAATTATCTATACATATCCAAAAATTATAATAAATTCCAATATGACATAATTAATACCCTAGATCAACAATATGCTATTATATCAAGCATATAAAAATTGTACAATAACATAGCATTTCTACAAAATTTTCGGTAATTTCAAAAACTAAGCATAGGATTTCTATAAATTTTAATTAAATCACTATAGGCTACTACAACACCATATATCATTAATTCATACTCAAATCCTTCAAGAAAATTTTCTATTACCTAGAGATAATCTCATAACATTTTAAATATCAATTTAAACATGCTACATGCTTATAAATCATCTTATTACACATTATTAGTAAACAAGTATCATGCATAGCATACTTTCTTACTTAATAACCATGCTTGAAAATTAAATCTAACCATTAGAAAATTAAAACTTAGGGTATAATCGAAGCTCGCTCGATTTCTAACCTCGTTAACGGTATTGATTTGGTGTAGGATGATTAGAGCTCAAGCTATGGAGAGAATGAAAGAAGGAATATAGTTTGGTTTTTCATCGAAAAGTCACGTAATGAAAAAATTGGGAAGAGAGTGTGAAGTGTTCGTGGTTCAAAGAATAATATATATACACTTAGGCAATTACAAGTAAATGAAACAACACACTCACAACTCTCTCTCTCGCTCTCACAATACACAAATGAATTATATTGGTCAAAGTTGATTATGTCATGATAAAATATCCCTTACACTTCATTTACTCTTGCATGCTTTATTAAAAGTTTTGGGAGAACAATTAAACAAAACAAAGTTTTGTATCATGCTTGCACAAGTGCCACCGACTTCAAAGGCATGGGAGAGAAATATTTTCAGATTTTTCATGTTGTAATACAAGTGTATTTATTACACTCTTCCCAAATATTTGTGCAATCATGTATATTAAAAATCAAGATCAAATTTTATTTCAATTGTCAAATATTTCACTATTACATAAACCAAAAGCTATTGTATTTTCATCTACACAAATTAATTGGTAAGTGTGTATTAATACTACACTTAAGAAATAACATAAATTGGATGATCAAAATTAAATAATCCTTTGTTTAAAACAATAGGTTGACACACGACTTTTAATAATTTAATGCCCAAAATTTCATTTCCATGCTATAAGTAGATATATAGCATAATATACATCCTAAATGATAATTTATATCATATGAAAATTATTGAATCAATCCATAGGTAGAAAACCCTAATTCTCGATTTAGGGTTTTCGAGAATCATTAACAATCAAAATATCATTCCAAAATTTTCTAGCATTATTTCAATGCTAAATAATATTCTAATTATATAAAATAATCATAGGAATTTAAATATCATAATTCCTTGATCGTTAGACTTGATTCTCAAGTCATCTCTAAACGTTAACGCTTGAAACGTCTCAAACGTTAAATATCGACTATCTCAAAATGGTCGTAATAAAGCTATAATCACTTTATTAAATTATTCCAATAATAATGGAATCAAATTCTAAGCTTAAAACTTAGAAAATCATCTCGAGCATTTTATTATCGATACGTAATCGACGTTGAAATTATACTATTGAAATACGTTACACATTCGTATTTCTCAATTCACATTCATTCGTGAATTGTACTTAGAATTTTATTATTCCAAAATGATCGAAATCGTTATTCGATAATTTATTAATCCAATATAATAATATTATAATTTACTAAATTAATATCGTAATTAGGCGTTTAAAAAATCGGGTATTACATTCCACCCCTTAAAGAAATTTCATCCCAAATTTACATACCTTAGAAAAGATCGGGTATTTTTCTTTCATTGCGCCCTCAAGCTCCCACGTGGCTTCCTTCGTCCATGATGCTTCCACAAAGACTTTGACTAGTGGAATCGATTTGTTCTTAATTGTCAACCTTGTGGTCTAGAATAGCCGTAGGTTCTTCATTATAGCTCATATCCGGATTGAGGATCACGCCGTCTTGATGGATCACATGCTTGGTCGCATACGTATTTTCCGAGTTGTGATATGTGAAAACATTATGTACGCTTCCTGTGTGGCGGAAGGGCCAACCTATAGGCGATCGGGCATATTCTTTCTAGGATTTCATAAGGTCCAATAAAACGGGTCTTAACTTTCCTTTACTCCAAACCTTATAATCCCTTTAGATGGAGAAACCTTCAAAAGTCCTTATCTCCATTTTCAAAATGTAGCTCGCACCTTCAGCGTATCGTTGTAAGATTTACTCTATCTTGAGCTTCTTTTATTCTTCGCCTAATTTGGCGAACGATCTCAATCATCTCGCTTATAGCGTCAGCCCTAAGATTCTTCTTTCACCCACTTCATCCCAAAGAAAGCGGTGATCGGCATTTTCTTCCATATAAGGCTTCATACGGGCCATATCGATCGTCGCTGATAACTATTATTGTAGGCAAATTCGATGAGAGGTAAAACCTCTTCCCATTTGGCACCTCGATCCAACACTACGCTCTCAACATGTCTTCGAGTGTTTGATCGTCCTTTCCGATTGTCCATCGGTTTGAGGTGAAAAGTTGTCTTGAATTTAACCGCGCCCAATTCCTTTTGCAAGCTAGTCCGAATCTTGAAGTAAATTTTGAATCTCTATCGATGTGATAGTTTTCGATCTCCATGCGGCGCATAATTTCCTTTACGCATACCGGGCTAGCTTATCGCACCGTGGGTAATCAATTGCGTAAAATGTGCACATTTAGTGAGTCCGCCCACTACTACCCATATAGTAGTGTTCCTCTTTAGACTTTGGTAAACCCGTAACAAAATCCATAGCTATATCTTCCCATTTCCACTGGGTATTGCCAAAGGTCAGTAGCTTTCCGTAAGGACGTTGGTGTAATGCTTTTACTTGTCGACAAGCAAGACAACGCCTACAAAAGAGGCTATGTCTCTTTTCATACCTTCCCACCGTAACTTTTTCTTCAAACTCGTACATTTTGCATCGCCTGGACGGGTCAGATAAGGTGTGTCATGAGCTTCACTCATGATTTCATTCAAGATCGTTGTTGTCTCGATACACAATCTTCCTTCAAATAATAAAGCATTGTCTCGTGCTTGAAAAATTTCATCCTTCCGTCCTTACCTCGCTCTTGCTTTTCTAACTTTTCCTCTATCCTTCGTCCTTCAATGATTCTTTTCCTCAAGTCGACGTCAATGTGAGTGTAGCAATACAACTCGTGATCGCCTCTCGGTTGTTCAACCAATTCAATATTCATTCTTTCAAACTCTTCAATGAGTTTTTCTTCATTTGTGAAGAGACATCCCAATTTTTTTCGACTCTTACGACTCAAGGCATCGGCCACAACGTTTGCCTTACCCGGGTGATAGTTTATACCACAGTCGTAGTCTTTACCAATTCGAGCCATCTCATTTGTCTCATGTTCAGATCTCTCTGCTCGAAAAAGTATTTCAAACTTTTGTGATCAGTAAAGATTTCACATCTTACTCCGTAGAGATGATGTCTCCATATCTTTAAGGCATGCACTACTGCTGCTAGTTCTAGATCATGAGTTGGGTAATTCAATTCATGTGGTCTCAATTGTCGAGATGCATAGGCTATCACTTTTCCATTTTGCATTAACACACAGCCTAATCCATTTTTGGAAGCATCTGTAGACCACGTATTCTTTATCTCGCTCGAACTGCTAATACTGGCGAGTTAACTTTTCCTTGAGCGTTTGGAAATTCGCCTCACACTCATCACTCCATGTGAATTTAATTCCTTTTCTGAGTAGCTGGGTTATTGGCCTTGCAATTTTGGAGAATCCTTCAACGAATCTCCGAGAATAACCCGCTAATCCCAAGAAACTTCTAATTTCATTTTGTGTCCTCGCGATTTCCATTCTCGACCGCTTCTACTTTGGCCGGATCAACTTTAATCCTTCTACCGACACAATGTGTCCAAGGAACATTACTTCTTCACTTAAAATTCACATTTGCTAAATTTAGCAAAAGTTGTTCATTTCTCAAAGTTTGCAAGATCGTCCGGAGGTGTTCTTGTGTTCGTCTTCATCCTTTGAATAGACGAGGATGTCATCTATGAAGACTAAGACAAATTTGTCTAAAATGGGTGGAACACCCTATTCATGAGATCCATGAATACCGCCGCGCATTGGTCAATCCGAATGGCACAACTATAAATTCATAGTGGCAGATCTCGCTCGGAAAGCCGCTTGATACATCTTCAGCCGACTTTAAGTTGGTGATAGCGACTTGAGGTCGATTTTCGAGAACACGCTAGCTCCTCTTGGTCGATCAAACAAGTCATCTATCCTTGGAAGTGGATACTTGTTTTTAGCGCCATTTTATTCGGCCTCTCGTAATCTATACACATCCTCAAGGAACCATCCTTTTCTTTACAAACAACACCGGTGCTCCCAAGCTAAACACTAGTCCGATAAAACCTAGGTCTAACAGCTCTTGGATTTGAATTTTCAACTCTTCCAGCTCTTTTGGAGCCATTCAGACGGTGCTTTTGACACCGAGCCGATCCGGTTCCAAGTCAATGGTAAACTCGATTGTTCATCGTGAGGTAATCCCGTAGATTTTCGAAAACATCCGAAAATTCTCGCACAATCTCTACATCTTCAACCTTTATCGTTGTTCGATCTTCTTCGCTCAAATAAACAAGAAATGCATGGCATCCTTTCTTGTTTATCATACTCCGGCCTTCAACATGGATATAATCGAATTTTCTTTCCCATACCGATTCCGTAAAAGCTTGTAGCTTCTTTCCCGTGAAAATGGAATGAAATTTTCTTTCTTTACACAGATTGTAGCATGATTTTCAGCCAACCAATCCATTCCCAAAATTATATCTACATCACCCATGGGTATTATGTTTAAGTTATTCGTCGAATCTTAAGTGATCCTATGTTCAACTCTAGGTTTGAGCAAATGTGAGTAATACCATAATCCCTCCTATGGGTGAAGAGATGTTCATATCCTGGTTTGCTTTCTCGATCTAAGTTCCAATAGATCTACACATGTTCTTGCTACAAAGAATTTGATGCTCCGTGATCGAACAAAAGTATAACAGTGACGCTGAGAAGTGTTCCCATACCGCCGTGTTTCCCGGTTTTGTTCATTCTACCTCCTGCAGAGCATATGCTCGCTCGAGCCTACCGAGGTGACGGGCCGCTTGCCTTTGTTGATTCTGTTGTGGTCGCTGCTTGGCGTTCTTCGATTACGCCGCTGTGGTGGTTGTCGTTGTTGTTGTCAGTTGGGGCGAAACCGAATCGCTTAGGGGTTGGGCGTTCGGCCGATTCGGCCTTCCCACCGCCCCTCGCATGCACTTCTGCAATCTGTTGCGTAATGGCCCTTCATGCCACACTTGAAACAATTTACCAAATGACAAACTCCTTTGTGAAATTTCTGGCATTTTGGGCAAGGAGTTGTCCTTGCTTGCTCTTGTGGTCCTCCTGTCTGAGGGGAAAAGACTGGCTTCTTCCATCCCTGCCCTTGTGGCGCTACATTCCCTTGCCAAGGACGTTTGTTATTGGTATTATCAAAACTTCCTCGATTGTTGTTACCAAAATTTCCTTCCCATTTTCTCTTCCTTTGTCCCCTCGTGTTCGATGTCCGTATCGATCGACTTCTTCCGCATAGTCGCTCTATGTCCAAAGCTCGTCCGAGAGCTTCGGTGTAAGTCAGATCTCCATGGCTGGCTAGAGACATTCTTATCTCTGATCTCAATCCAAACTTGAATTTTTCTCGCCATCTTCATATCCGTATTCACCGATCGGGGCATATCCGGACATATCACGAAGATGCGATCATAATCGTCACGGACATTTTCTCCTATTTCGATTATAAAACTCATGTTCCTTTCTCTTCCGATAACTCTTCGAACATACTTCTCATCTGATTCCCCTTTAAACTCTTCCTGTGTGAATTCATTCATATTATCCTCGTAGAAATCTTTCGTCGGGCTTCCCACCAAAAGTCGGCGAGTCCTGTCATTGAAAGGTAATACAGATAGTCGCTCATGCTACTGCAAACAAGAAAATCAAATATCCTTTCCATAGCCCCGATCCATTGCTCGGCATCATCCGGCTTCCTTTTCCATCAAAGGATGGTGGGTTACGCTTAAGAAATAATTCCTCGATCCTACGATCGGGTGGAGGTGGTGGTGGTTGGGGTATATTCGCAGTGTTCTGCACAAGAATTCTTCCTCCGCCTCTACCTCTTCCCCTTCCCTACCTCTTTGTGCAGATCCCGCCTTGGTGGCATTCTCGTTGTTTAAACATACAATAAATATTGAAAATCATTTTCACAATTAACATATACAATATCATCATACAATTTCTTTTGTAAAGCAATTTTAAACCAAGCTATTCATCACAATATCATTTCGCGCAAAAGCCCGCCTGGGTTATCATATATATACATCGAAAATTTGTGCCTCGAGGAGGACTATTATGTACAAACAGCTAATACAAAAGGATAATGTACAATAGATGGCATCTCAAAAGCTTAACCCGCATCGAACAACATACGGGATTACAAGATAATACAAAATACAAAGTTCACTTCCTTTTCAAAACACAAAAGCAACCTACACACGCACCGGACTATATACATACGCACTAAAACCTAGCTAAACAGTCATCATGTATCACTCATCATCGATCCTCCTCGATCCTCCTCATCATCTCGAATCGCCATCGAGTCGCCATCCGAATAATCGTCCGAGTCGCCCTCACGGCGGCGACTCGACGGTCCCGCCCGTCATCCCCAATCATAGGAATGTCGCGGATCGGACTGAAGTCATCACGATCATCAGAGACCCTCATCCTGGCCGTCTGTCGGTACGGCTCAGCTGGCGGTGCTGGCGCTGACATAGGTGGCAAGATAGGAAGCGGTGGGTGTATGGGGTGTCCAATCGACAGCGGGGGAAACACTGGCATCCCCAATGCTCTGGGCCGAGACGCCCTGGTCACATGAGCAGGTCGGTCGCCGCTTCCAAATCTCTTGAATCACGGATGAACCACTGAGGAACCTCCAAGTAGAGCCACCCGGTGACTCGTCACGCCACGATATTCCCTGGAGGAGTACGGTCCTCTCTGGCTACCCAGATACTAAAGACGAGGTCGATGGCTCACAAATCTCGGTAGATCCGCTATCGATCGTAGTCACCACCATATCGGTAGATGTAGTCTCCGATATTTCCGTGCATAGTCTTCCCACCAATCGGTAGCCGCATCGAAGACGCCACGCCATCAAGTCTGCCACCCATGCTCGTGCGCCCTCCAATGACGAAGGTAGTGCATGAGGAACTCTCCGAGATCATCTCCCAAAGACATCCGATACTCATGGTACCTATGAATGATCTCTCAGGGTGGCACTCGGTCCAAGTCTCGCATCTAGTGGTGTGTCGAGTCCCGCCATCTCGTCACGCATAAACGAGCATAAGACAACTAATAAGGATAATCGATGCATAGATAAAATAAACTTAACGCGTCTGCTAAGCAAAAGAATAAACCGGACAGTCTATAAAGCGTATAAACAATCCAAACTCCTCTGATAAATAGATAAATGTTATACGGAAATTTTTCTCATATACAACACACGTTGTAGCTTTCCTACTATACTAAGAAACATACCGTCTAGCAGCATAAACAAAATCTTATCATATGACTAAATTCTAGTTCTATAAGACTACTAGCTAGCTTCTACTGCCCTCGTGATTTCTAGAGACTGAAACAGGGATCTTTTCTTCATAAGAAATATAGTACAGTCTGTTAGGAGTACGTAGGCCAAAACCGTTCGCAAATCGGAGTCCGAACGAAAAAGAACGGATCCAAACAAAAACACTACGCAAAGCATAAAAATTTTCTGCGCGTTCGCAGAGGTCGTAGGCAATGCCGATATCGAGGTCGCATGCCGCTGCCGAGGCGGATGCCGAGGCCGAGGTGACGAGGTGACTGAGGTCAGCTGGTCTGTCGAAATGAATCGCCAATCTTAAAATAATGGTCGATTACGACAAAGGCGGGCTCGGCGTAATCGAGGTCGACTCAAGTGGATTTGCCGAGGCGAAAATACGGCGTCATGAATTGTCGAGATGCAATCTTCAAACTCGGTGGATGTCGAGGTCGACACCAAATAAACTCCCGTGTCGATGCCGTGGTGAATCAATTGAAGTCGCGCAATGCCGAGGCGCCAACCGGTCAACCGAGTCGAGGTAAACTCGGGTCGACTTCAAACGAGGTGGAAAGCCTTAGCCTTTCAATGTGAGTTCGATTCTGTTGTTCTCGAAAGAAATGGAGAAGAGTTTGTACATTTGTCCGCCTATGTTCTTTTCAAAGAGGATCATGCATCTTATTACGCCTATGTTCCATTCGGGATGACATAGGCATTAATCAAAATCAACATTGAGAAAAGATGAATAAATATTCAATATGACGAACATAGTTTGTTTTAAACATACGCATTTCTTGAAAAATTTTCAATCAATAATCAATAAATAATCATGGTTATTTACAACCTTTCTCATTTCATTTGTCGATAATGTTCTATCAACACAATTCATTTGTCGATAATGTTCTATCGATAACAAATCAAATTCATAATTCATTTGTCGATAATGTTCTATCGACACAAAGTCAAATTCATAAATCTCAAACCTTTCTTTTCAAAGATGAGAAAATAATTTTCCTTTTTCCTGATTGAGCTGGATGTGATGGAGTGTTGAGCGTAGTCAGGTGATTTCTAGAAGTCTAGTGACTCAATCTAGACTCAAATTTTGAAAGAAAGTTTAGGGTTCAGAGAGCAATATGCTCTGATACCACTCTGTCACAGCCGCTCTAATCCAAAGGATAGATTAGAGAGAACTCGAGCTTGGAATGTTGAATGCAAAACAATTGATAAAAATAATCAAAAGATTTCGAATAACATTTATCGAATTTCAATAATCAAACCTTATTTACAAGGCAAAAGCAATTCAACCCTTATTCACAAGGCAAAAGTCATATACAAATGTAAAGGCTACGAGTTCCTTTTAACAAGAGGTTCGATAATTCGAGCAGATACAATCGTCACAATAACATACAAAATATTTAGAATATGCAATGAAAGCATGTGAATGCATATATGATTTATATGCACCAAGGGTTCTTTCTTTCAAACATAATAAATACCAAAAGGCCCCCGACTACTCAACATCTCCGCCCATCACCATCATTACCACCAATCTACACATTTAAAACAATATGCGGTGAGTACAAATAATGCACTCGATGGCTCATGCCAAAATAATTTATCACAGCTTTGAATTACTCGCCTCATCACAAGAATAATACACGAGGTTTTAATTTGAAATACTCGTGCTTACTAAATATTTTCTCGTCATTTTCAATAAATATCGTTTGGCACAACATTTTCCACGATGTATGATCCACATCCATCACAACAATCATTCACAACAATTCCATACTGAGAGAGAGACCTCCTCTCACAGACGCCGTGACCGCCGAGCACCCTTTCAAAGACACAAATACAAAATAATCGGTGCACAAAATCCAAGCCATCTCAAGACAGATACTAATTCTCCATCATTCTTGGGGTACTTCCAAGAATACGAATTCAAGCATGTCATAAAGTGGGGCTACTCAACATTATGCATCAACAATCATGGATCGGATACATACATAAAACATAAACATTTTGGGCGTGTAATTAAATAAATCGGTTCATAATTATTTGCTTGCAATAAAGCATCATAAATAAATCATTTGGTAAAATTCTACCATTTGAGTATAGTAAAGCCCACCTTTACTTTTGAACGCCGATTCTCGATGCGCGTTTTCTTTTCTTGTTGCTTGTGAGCTTTCACGTCCCACCTTTACGCAAAATATACGCTTAAGACGTCACACGCTTTTCGAGATTTTAAAAGTTCATTCAACTTTGATAAATAAATTAATAATTCAAGTTTCGATGATTCTTTATACGCCTTAATACGTTGAAACGACGCGTATATCAATAAAATAATTCTCGTATATCGAGAGAGACGTAATATGATCTACACTCTCATTTTAACCTTTTAGGTTAAATAATTAACGTATAATAACGTTATTCAATAAAATGATTTCAATTATGAAATCTTTTCTCACAATTGAGATATTCGGATAAAAGTAATACGCTTTTCACGATTAGCGTATTTAACGAACGTATTTCGTACGTTAATTTCGAAAGTCAACCATTTTGACTTTTCTTAATAAATTTTCAATAACTCATATTTTAATGAATAAAATCAATATAAATCGATTTTCAATCGATTTATTTTCATAAAACTTTAATCCTCGATTTTTCACGTAAATCGATAAACTTAATTAATATTTTCTTTCAATATTAATCTTTTAATACTTTAAGCATTATTTATGCTTTTAACGTTATTTAATATAACGTAAACATAATATTCTATGTTTAATAATTCTCGAAAACTTTTAATATGTCTAAAATAATTTTTAGACATATAATATATTATTTTCTTGATTAAAAAGGATTTAAAAATCCTTAATAAAATCACTATAGCTCACGGCTATATGATAAAAATTCTAAACTTTTTCCAAAAATTCCTCTAAATTCATATAGTGTATTATTTTACACTATGATCATTAATATGTATTAATATCACTATAGAAAATTTTGGAACTTCTCTTAATTAAGTCCAAGGTCCACGGTTCTTCCCAAATTTTGTCCAATAAATTTTCTAAAATTCTAGTTAATTTATACAAGGTTCCAAAATTAATTTATAACATAATTATAACCTAAGTCCAACATATCCAATTTTACATTAATAAATTAATGCTCAAGGGTTCGGTCCTCACCAACCTTATTCCAAACATTATTATAAAATTCTAATTAAATTACACTATGCTTAAACACTATAGTGTAACACTAATACATCATAACATCATATAATAACACAAATTAAACCATAGAACATAAGCTCCTAGGTCTCGCCATTTGGAGAAAAATTAGCTATACATATCCAAAATTATAATAAATTCCAATATGACATAATTAATACCCTAGATCAACAATATGCTATTATATCAAGCATATAAAATTGTACAATAACTTAGCATTTCTACAAAATTTTCGTAATTTCAAAACTAAGCATAGGATTTTATAAATTTTAATTAAATCACTATAGGCTACTACAACACCATATATCATTAATTCATACTCAAATCCTTCAAGAAAATTTTCTACCTAGGAGATAATCTCATAACATTTTAAATATCAATTTAAACATGCTACATGCTTATAAATCATCTTATTACACATTATTAGTAAACAAGTATCATGCATAGCATACTTTCTTACTTAATAACCATGCTTGAAAATTAAATCTAACCATTAGAAAATTAAAACTTAGGGTATAATCGAAGCTCGCTCGATTTCTAACCTCATTAACGGTATTGATTTGGTGTAGGATGATTAGAGCTCAAGCTATGGAGAGAATGAAAGAAGGAATATAGTTTGGTTTTTCATCGAAAAGTCACGTAAATGAAAAAATGGGGAAGAGAGAGTGAAGTGTTCGTGGTTCAAAGAATAATATATATACACTTAGGCAATTACAAGTAAATGAAACAACACACTCACAACTCTCTCTCTCGGCTCTCACAATACACAAATGAATTATATTGGTCAAAGTTGATTATGTCATGATAAAAATATCCCTTACACTTCATTTACTCTTGCATGCTTTATTAAAAGTTTTTGGGATAAACAATTAAACAAAACAAAGTTTTGTATCATGCTTGCACAAGTGCCGCCGACTTCAGTGCATGGGAGAGAAATATTTTCAGATTTTTCATGTTGTAATACAAATGTATTTATTACACTCTTCCCCAAATATTTGTGCAATCAAGTATATTAAAAAATCAAGATCAAATTTTATTTCAATTGTCAAATATTTCGGCTATTACATAAACCAAAAGCTATTGTATTTTTCATCTACACAAATTAATTGGTAAGTGTGTATTAATACTACACTTAAGAAATAACATAAATTGGATGATCAAAAATTAAATAATCCTTTGTTTAAAACAATAGGTTAGACACGGCACTTTTAATAATTTAATGCCCAAAATTTCATTTCCATGCTATAAGTAGATATATAGCATAATATACATCCTAAATGATAATTTATATCATATGAAAAATTATTGGAATCAATCCATAGGTAGAAAACCCTAATTCTCGATTTAGGGTTTTCGAGAATCATTAACAATCAAAAATATCATTCCAAAATTTTCTTGCATTATTTCAATGCTAAATAATATTCTAATTATATAAAATAATCATAGGAATTTAAATATCATAATTCCTTGATCGTTAGACTTGATTCTCAAGTCATCTCTAAACGTTAACGCTTGAAACGCCTCAAACGTTAAATATCGACTCATCTCAAAATGGTCGTAATAAAGCTATAATTACTTTATTAAATTATTCCAATAATAATGGAATCAAATTCTAAGCTTAAAACTTAGAAAATCATCTCGAGCATTTTATTATCGATACGTAATCGACGTTGAAATTATACTGTTGAAATACGTTACACATTCGTATTTCTCAATTCACATTCATTCGTGAATTGTACTTAGGAATTTTATTATTCCAAAATGATCGAAATCGTTATTCGATAATTTATTAATCCAATTTTTATAATAATATTATAATTTACGAAATTAATATCGTAATTAGGCGTTTAAAAAAAATCAGGGTATTACAAGTTCTTCTCTGTCTCTTCAAATGAGACTGTTCGACTAGGGATGGCTCTTCCTTGGAGCTGGAGCTTGTAGGGCTGAGCACTTTTTTTCTCTTCTCAGCTACAAGGGCTTACATCATTTTGACGGTTGGTGCAGTCTTATGTTGCTTCTTAGGTTGGCCCTCTTCTTTGATTTCCATCCATTTTGTCTTATTGGCATGAAGAGAGACTCCCATGCCCGTAATTTGGAGAGCAGCTGAGTCAGACTAAAGAAGCCTATGTCTGCTCGATACAGATTCAACCTAAGGTCAATTGTATCTCCGGTCTTTTGTCTTCTTCACAGCTTCCAAAATGATAGTAGACACATTCCCTCCAAGACATATCCTCTTGTATCTCTTAAAACTTTTCTGGTCAGCCAGAAGTAGCCTGAAGAAGGCATTCTCCCAGTTGATTTTGTGGATGCCTATCTGACCAGGACTTGTTGTTGGGTGACAGACACTTGGTGAAAAGACCCCAACAAACCATATAAGCATCGGTGCACAATGCTTACTAGGACCCTTTATTTTGACGAAACTAGGAGAGCTTTAGAGTTGACTTTGGTGCAATGTCTGGTTCCATCATCCTTCGTATTTGCTCATCCATGAAGGATGGCTCTAGGCGGTGTAAAGAAAGTTACCAACGTGGGATAGACGAAAGAGCTGACGAACAACAGACACCACATTGATGCCTATTATGCTATATTCTTTGCAAACCTCCGTCTGTTCCAAGACGGTGATGGATGCATGGACGACGTTGGTCTCTTTGTCATAAGACAACATGGAAAGAACTCCACCACTTTCTCGTCAACGTAGAGGGTTGGCTGGTGTGCAAGGAAGTGCTTCCAACCTTGCATCCTGAGCATGTTGAGGATGTCTATAGCATCCTCGTTGGTGACCTCTAAGAATGACACATAGTTGTCAAGGTAAACTTACGACTCCTCAAAAATGGTAGATTTGGTAGCTTTATTTGGTGTCATGGTGCCTACAACTTTGAATTTAGAGTGAGTATCTAGATAAAGTTTGAAAAATTTGCAGAAAATAGAAATCTTGAAATACAGGGCTTATGGAATTTTAAACGTGTGAAAGTGGTGATTGTGATGAGAAAGTTATTAAATAGGCGGGAGAGGTAGCCTTCCATGTATGCGACGCTTAAGGAATAAACTTTTGACCTTATACATGTGTACCAGTATGGTAAAAAGTAAATTGACTTTATGACTTTTGTTGTTACTTTTTTTACATACATTAAATGCAAGAAAGATATCTTGCACACATAGGGAGGCATGGTAAAATTGAGAATATTAAATTCAAATCTTTGGACATAAATGAGGCGAAATAAATTCTAAGTGTTTAACACATGCCATAATATTTATATCAATATGAGATAGTCAGTAAGATATAACTAGTGTGATTTTCAGTATACTTACTGGTCAACTGATACCTCGTAAGTCTAATCGATGGTACATACATCAAGTGATACTGATATCAATTTGACGTTACTAGTTTGAGCTGATACTGATGACAATCAGTATCATTCTTCAGTTTGAGTTCGTCAATGTGACTTGTCAGTTTGTCCGCCAGTGTGACCTGTCAGTTTAACTTGCTAGTTTAACTGACCAATTTTACCTATCAATATGGATTTCCCCTTGAATCAGTAAAACTGATAGTTGGTCGGCTGATGTCTCTCAGTTGGACTTATGAGGATAAATTCCCTTTGGAATCAATATGTCTTTTTTGACTAGTTTGCTCTCATTAGCTTCATTTTTCACCCTCTAGGTTTAGTAGTCCTAGCTTTCCGCACAACATGTTTCTTCAGCAAGCTGCTTTGTAAGAATATCAACACGTTGAATATCAGTGTGAATTTTCTCAATAATGATGTTCTTTTTCTCGATGTGATCACGAATGAAATGATGTTGAAGATGTTCGGTCATAAACAAACTCATACAAAGAATAAGTCAACTCATCAGAGGAGAAAAACCTCAAGCTCTAAGCTGCAATATCGAGTCAGCGAAGTCGAAGCAGCAAACAACAAGCTTAAAGCTACATCAGCTGAAATGACCAGACTAAGAGCTCAATATTGAAAGATCTACTGTTAGACAAATTAATTATACTAGAATGATTCAGTAAGCCCGATCGTCAGGAGAACTTATAATCAGTGTGGCATTAGATAGTCGGATCACGGTAGACACCAGAAGATCATAGATCTCGAAGGACTCAATGATAGCTCATTTGTATCTCGAGTCAGTCGTAGCCTCATCACACATCAGACAACCTGAAGATCGAAGTCATAAGAAGTCAATTAGAGTCTACACCGGACTAGACATGACTCAGCTGAAGACGATAGACTAAGTTGGTGAAGAAGAGTCAGTCTCCCTAATCTATCTAAGTTGCTCTTTCATTGTAATATTTGTAATCGAGCTTAGACGAATGTTACCTATCTTTAGATTTGCTCTTCATTGTAAAGACACACTCTGTTAGTTGGAACTGTAATCTTAATCAAGTCCAAGTGACGACAGAGGTTAAGAAGAAGCCGTGAATATGCAATAAGGTGTAGCTGTTGAGAGCAAAGGTGGCGAGTAGCCCTAAGGTGACCTGGATGAAAGCAAAAGGAAATAAGTCTTGATCCGATGATACATGAACACAAGATCTCAAGTTGCGTGGGATCTGAAGTCGCTTTCATATGATGTATAAAAATAATGAATTCTTCAGGTTAATTTGAACTCACATGTTCATCGGGTTCGTGGATATAGAAGGAGTTTCTTCGAACCACATTAAATCTCTGTTTCATTTACTGCTTTAATGTTTACTGTTTTGCTTCGCATTACTTTCTGCATCAGTCAGTTCATTGAGATTCCATATGATATTTCTCATTATCTCTGTCTATTATAAGCCTCATTTGACTTTACTCTGACCAAGGTATCTAAGTGGTCATTTGTTCAGCTTTTCTGTTCCACCACTTTTCGCACACATAGCGAGTTTCAACTCTGATCACGGTAACTAATAGCTCGCATTTTCAGCATGATAGTCTGTTGACTCAATCACTCTTTATTAAAGCGGATGAAAGCTAAAATGTTTTTAGTTAGATGTTCACCACAACACCTGACACATCGTTTTAGGGCCAACTTTTCATATAACTATAATTTATAAACTAAAATATATTGATTATTAATTATTAATAACCTATACACAACTGTTTCTGTATCATCCAATGAATATTAAATATTTTGTAAACTGTAAAATACAATTACATATACAAATACTTTCTCGGTATTAATCCAACTAATTTATGATTAAATGATTCATAACATTGTAAATTAATTACCATTACATGTACACATATTCTCATTCCATTCCACTAAAATTTCTTATCAATTCCTAAAATATGAACAATATTACTCTATATAAAAACAGAATAACGTGTAATTAAATTAATTAAAGTTGTAAATTATAATTAAATTACAAAAAATTGTATATTCGACCACCAATGACAATTGTTAGTTGCAATCTAGCTACTAACATCCTTTTCTTTTCCTTTCTCATATATTGAAACCAATAGGCAATTTCTATTTCTGTGCAATATTGTTTAACTTTTAAATTTCTTCCTTTTTCTTATTTTGTATATAAATTTTATTTTTCTCTATTTCATATAATTTCGTTTCTGATAACATAGGTAATATGCGTCATAAATGAAATATCATCAAAAGACCTTTAATTTGATATATGATAAAAATAAAATTAAAATTAAAAAGGTATGGTTACTTAAATTTTTTACGAGGTGGTCTCCCGTGTGGACGTCTGCACTTGCGTAAAAACAAATGTCAATTTTCTTCAATGTAAATGATACTTTTGAACTGCAGCTTGAAAAACAAATGATTATTTTCTTCAATGTAAATGACACTTTTTGGTTTTACTTCAATAATCTCATCCTAATTGAATATTAGATAAATTACAAAATTTTAAATTATAATTGTATGTACACGTATTTTCTTAGTGCTCTCTTATCCAACTAATTTGCTATTAAGTAATTTGTAAAATTGTAAATTAGAATTATGTGCACACGTATTCCTATCAATATGCTCCCACGGTCCCACCACTAAAAGCAATTCCTAAAATATGAACCAATATAATACTAAAATTAATTATATAGAATTAACATTTGTTCATATGTTTTTTTGGCAATTAATATGAGAATATTTGAATTTTGTAGTATGCCCATTCTCTCTAGCTGCAATAAATAAAGTGTTGATAGTTGGAATTCTTTATGTGAAATCACACAAAAATGGAAAATGCGGCAAGACTTTTGAAGGACTTACTTGTGGGTTGGACGATCTTGACCCGGAATCGTGAAAGAAAAAAGCAAAAGAAAATTCGTGCATACTTTGTGAGAACATGTCTGATGAATTCTTAGAGGGTGTTTGGCTAAGCTTATTTTAAAGAGTTTATGTTTATAAGATGTTTCAAGAAATTATAAGATATAATGCTTCAAGAACTTATAAGTTGTCAAAAGTGTTTGAATAAGTCGGAGAAATAATCGTGAGTTAGAGAGAAAATCATAGTTAGAATGAAAAATCGATTTGAGGTGAAGTCGATAAGATATATGTAGATTATAACTAATTATAATAAGGTTATTTTGATAAATTCATCATTATTTGCAAACATGAAAAAATAAGTTGGGGTTGAAATTACTTATTTTTTAAGGGGAGGCTATGTTCGTTGGAATTTATTTTAACAAATTATAAAATTGCTTAAGAACTTATTTCACAAACACTTGCATGAGCTTATAAGCTCCTAAAATTTATATGTTCTGTTTTGAAGAGTTTATAAGTTTAGCCAAACACCCTCTTATATTAATCCAAATCGTGGATTTAATGTTAATCAAGGGTTCAAATGAGTTCTTATTTTCTATGTTTATCTCTATATGCACACGTGCATAGTATTTTTGTATAAATACATTGGCTATAGTAGGAAATTAGATCATTTTGTTAAACTATAAATATTAAATTTTAATATTATTAGTTAAATTAATAACTGTAAAGTTTTTCATACGTATTGTGCAAGGTACCACAATAGTCCATCTACATCACAGATGTGGTACACTAGTATGATATTCAAATAAAATAGCATAATTTAATTAAATAAACATTCTCGAATGAGTTGCTGTCACATGTAACAGCTTTAAATCTGAATTTTATTATCATTTTCTAAGGGTTTATATATATATATATATATTCATTTATTTATTTTCTGAGAAAAAAGATGGTCGGTTTAGTGGGTGCCACTAGTCGGTACCGTGCTCCGCCGCCGCTCTCACTCCCACCGCCTCCGTATCATCATATCCCCCTAAATAAATATATTAACTAGTTGATGCTATATGAATGGTAGTGTATTAATTATTACATAATCATTAATTAGTTATTTGTCTAAGAGATGTGATTAATAATTGTGCAGCTACCGTTAATGAGCATTTGACCAACTTGGACATTTAAAAAAATAAATATGATGTAGATGTTGCTATCAATTACGGATTTACTATGTTTTGCCATTATTTTATATACACATAAATATTATTAACTGTTGTCGTTATTTGAATAACTTTTACAACTGTGGAATATTTGTGAGTAAATTATTCAGATACTATTATCTTTCCCCATTCAACATAAACAAGCAAAATAATAAGTAAAAGTTTTTTTTTTCGAAGCGTTTGTTTGTTGAAAGGTGCTACTTAGTTAGGGCACGCCTTTGATTAATTTAAAATAAATTAAGATTTTTAGTTGATATTCATGTTTGACCAAAGACAACCGACATTCGAAACTCATTTACTAAAGATATGTCGAATCTTAAATAAATAATATTGCTCTTACATTAGTGTGCGAAACTAAGAATACTATAATTCAGATAATCTTTTTCTTTGAAAACATGTTTGTTAGTATTATGCCTCAAGTTTCTTAAGACTCACCTAAAATAAAACTGATTCTCACATGATTAAAAAAATCTTTTTTCTTTGAAAACATGTTCGTTAGTCAATGCCTCAACTTTCTTAGCACTCTAAATATGATTTTGATTCGATTTTAACCAAACGAATGCTCTAATTTTACTGACAACTTTTAATTGCAACATGTTTTTTTTTTATAAAAAAACTTATGAAATATTTTTGTTGAAATCAGTTTTTTTAAAAATAAAAATCGTCACAATATTTATTTTCACAATGATAATTATAGACATACTTAACTTTTCTCACCAAGCAATAGGAAACTTTTAATAAATCCATAATCCATGTAAAAATTCAAGAATATGTTAAAAACCCTTTTTTTGCACTTTACATAAATGAAATTCAGCTACAAAAAGAACCCAACTCAAAACTTTTTTTTTTAATCCTAATTTCTCAATTTTTCTTCCGATATTCGGTTTCTTTTCTTCATTGTATCGTCTAAAACAGTCAAATTTTACTTTACAAGACTCAGAATATACACACACATACACTTATATATACATAAATATATAAAAGTACACACACACAAACACACACAATTACACAGTATTTGTATGAATAAACCCCCCAATCGAGATCATCTACTGAAATTCCAGCTTTTCCTTTTCTCCTCAATTCCCCCGATCTCGCCATCTCCAGCAACCCGCCGCCGTTGATCGGAGTCTCCTCATTACTCGCCGATATGGGTAGGTTTCCGATCCATTTACTGTTGAACTAAATCTTTCAGTTTTGTGCAAAACAGAATCTTCAATCTCAGTGATCTGTTTTTGTCGAGTGTGATGTGATTGCTAGGAGACTAGAGTGTCAGTATAGCAAATTTCATTTGTTAATTTAGTTGAATAACTGGTTTTCATTTTCTTCGACTTGGATTGAAAATAGGTCAGAATTGTCTGTTTTTCTGTTCTTAGTTTATTGTATTGGTGGCTATTTAGTTGAAGTGTTTTCGAGAAGTAGGGTTTTGGTGACGTGATTCGTTGAGCGACTCGATGGAGTTCATATTTTAAATTTTGGTTCCTAATAAATCATTTTGTTTAACCTTTATTGGACCTCGTGTCTGATTTGAAATTCGGTGTCTTGCGATGTTTTAACGTGGATGTGAATGTGAAATACTAGAGATGGTGGAAAATTGTGGATATGTGGATTGTCATTTAGTCGACTAAGGTTCCATCTGATTTAGATTAGTTGTTTTTTCCGATTATTTGTTTGTTATGTTTTCACCTCATGATAATCAATGACTGTTTTATGGTGCTAAAGGCTACTTCCGATAAATGAAATAGATTTTTTATTCAGAAGTGAATGAATTTGCAGAAGTGAATGAGTTTCTGTGATACCACTGCTCATTTACTTTTCCAGATAAAAGAGACCATTGTTGTTCGACCCACCTCATAGAAGGGGATGGTACTTTCAATGTTGCTGGAGTTGATAATTTTGTGAAGGAAGTTAAACTTGCTGAATGTGGGCTGTCTTATGCTGTTGTAGCCATCATGGGCCCTCAGAGCAGCGGTATGTAGTCTGGATTTCAAGAAACCAGGCTTTTGTATTTATTTATTTATTCAGTTTCATGCAGGCATGGATTATAGTCTGCTTGATATTTTGTTTTAATTTGTACTTTTGGTAATTATGGTATGGATATATGCTAAATTAGCTACAGACTTGATCAATGAATATATTTGTAATTCTCTTTATGAAATTTGGCAGGGAAGAGTACATTGTTGAATCACCTGTTTGGTACGAATTTCAGAGAAATGGATGCTTTAAGGGGGAGGCATGTACCTCTTGACTGAGCTTAAACAATTTTTCTTTCTAATTCGGATGTAAGGGAACATTTGGATCTTTTCAGGTCACAAACCACAAAAGGCATATGGATGGCACACTGTGTTGGCATTGAGCCTTGTACTCTCGTTATGGATTTAGAGGGTAGCGATGGAAGAGAAAGAGGAGAGGTGCTATTACATTTATACTTGTTGACTTGACACATATCCATTGATTTGGTTTCATGGCATATCTTCTGCACTATTAGTGAACATGTGAGATTTTATCCATGTCATTTACTGCTCATCTTTTGCTGGCTATCTAATTTCTTGTCAAGTTGCAAGGCAGTTCTTATCCCAAGCTTCTGATAGTTCTTCACCTATACCTTGTTCTTCTATTATTGTAAATCTGGATTTCTGAAGATAATCTTGCACCCTGGTGCATGCATTCTGTTTTCACACCCTTAAGCCTTTCAAACATCATGGGGAACCAAGGCATTTTCCTATTGATTGCATCCATTGGCATTCCAATTTAGATAATATTGCTTATTAGCTGTAGGTTTCTTTGCATATGTGTGTGTTTGTTTGAGTTCAGTTATAACCATCTTCCTCTTATAGTTCTCTTACTGTTTTACTTCTTTACAGGATGACACTGCGTTTGAAAAGCAGAGTGCTCTTTTTGCTCTTGCAGTGTCTGACATAGTGCTCATAAATATGTAAGAGTCTTGATAGCACAAACGCTGATCTGGTTGTCATGTTATTGGTTTTACTGGCTCTTATTGTTATTTAACTAATATCGATCTAGTTGTTACAGTCTTATTGTTGTGTTTATCTGGAGATGTTAAGGGAAAAAATATTATGCAGGTGGTGTCATGATATTGGGCGTGAACAGGCTGCAAATAAACCCCTCTTGAAAACTGTATTTCAGGTGACCTATCAATGTAATCTATGCACACTTCACCTAAATTTGCCAATAGATCTACTGATGTATCTATTACTATGAGCAGGTTATGATGAGATTATTCAGTCCTCGTAGGACAACTTTGATGTTTGTTATTCGTGATAAAACCAGGGTATGTTTTGTTTCCTAGTTTATCATTTGATGTTGCTTGTTTGATTCTTTATGACTATCAAGATGTATGGTGTGTTTGTTCCTTCAAATCAATTGTCAAAATGCTGTAATATTCTTGTTTGTTTTGCATTGTGATAGACACCATTGGAAAACTTGGAGCCAATTTTGAGGGAAGACATCCAGAAGGTACATAATATGCTGCTTCTTGTACCTATATACCTCTTGTAGGTTATATTGCAGTTGGTTTCTAACATTCTTCCTTCAATGTTATCTGCCCACTATTTGGAAGATATGGGATTCTGTTCCTAAGCCAGAAGCTCATAAGGAAACTCCATTAAGTGAATTTTTCAATGTAAGATGTTGCTGCTTAATAAATTTTTACCTTGCTTTGTAATTGTGTAAAAAACTTGTTGTAGTTCTTTTGTTAAATGATCGAATGACAGGTCGAGGTTGTGGCTCTCTCCAGTTATGAAGAGAAGGAAGAGCAATTTAAAGAGCAGGTTTGTGTTCTTGTTTGAATTCTTCTAAGCTATTGACTTTATATTAAAGGGTTGTGCTCACTAAGGAATGGTGAAGCATGGGTAGTTTATTTCATATGTAGATATGACTATAACATCAGTTATTATCATGTGTTTTGTTGAAGGTGGCGAGTCTTAGACAAAGATTTTTCCATTCTATTGCACCTGGTGGGCTTGCTGGGGATAGGCGTGGTGTGGTGCCTGCTTCAGGATTTTCATTCAGTGCACAGCAGATATGGAAGGTCATTAAGGAAAATAAGGACCTTGACTTGCCTGCTCACAAGGTACTAAACTGAATGTCTGTTTCAAATCCATGATGAACTTTCATGCAATTTCTTTCATGTTATTCATCGTTTAATACTAGGTCATGGTTGCCACTGTACGCTGTGAAGAGATTGCAAATGAGAAGTTTTCATCTTTTGTTGAGAATGAGGTACTTTTCCAGTTTTACAGGTTATTGAGCAGTACTCTTATACTTATGCAAGCATTTCATAAAATATTTGGCCTATAATATGAAGGCATGGCGTCAATTAGAAGAGATAGTACAATCGCAACCTGTACCTGGGTTTGGGAAGAAGCTGACCTCTATTCTTGATGCTTGCTTATCAGAGTAAGTGAACGTGTATGCATCTTTTTCTAGCTATTCCATGATATTATATTGCATGCCATGATGGAGATTTTGTAGCTATTGACAAAACCTACAAGTTTTCATAGAGTTTTTTAATGGTTTGTTCATGAAATGGTACATTGAAGATGCAATTTTAAATCTTTTGCCCAGAGCATGTTACAATCTTAAAGTTCTGGTGTCGGTAGATGACTTTTAAAATATTGCCATTGACCAGTGTGATAGTATTTAAGAAACCTTAGACGCCCCTCAGATTGGTACTATAGTGCTTCAAAGTGATCATATGGTAGATGGATCAGTTAATTGGCAAATCAGAGTGACATTAATAATAACTGATTGCTATGAAATATTGCCTTTGAGCATTCTGGTATTGAGGAACTTTAGGCTCTTCATCATCTGATGCCTTTAGAGTATTGAAGTAAATAACATGGTTGATGGATCTGGTTATGGGAAATATGGAGGACTTTCATCACATCTGAGTGCTATGAAGATTATAGGCTTTAAGATAAAAGCTGAGAAAAGTATGAATGTTGTCCCTCAATTTTACGATACTTCCAGCTTATTCTACATTGGATGGATGAGTAAAACATTTCATCTTCACAAATATAAAATTTTGCGTCCACTTGGTTACTTAGACTCGGTTTTTGGTGATGAGAACATGTCTTATAAGTATTTTACTATGTGAAGAAAAATAAATATCTTGCTAGGTAGTATCCTTTTACATGTTCCATTCTCTACCTACGCTTGTGAATGTGAACTTGGAACTTTTGTATTTATCAACTAAAGTGAGAAAATGGGTTAATATAAAGTTTTTTTGCCTGTATTAAAACAAGCTTCCAGAAAAACCAATGAATTCTTTTTTACTTTTGACTGTATGCTATATTGGCTTTGTTAAAATCAAGATACTAAATTTATGTTGTGTTTACTCTTGCCTTTAATAGGTATGATACAGAGGCAACATATTTTGATGAAGGTGTTAGATCTTCAAAGCGGAAACAATTGGAAGAGAAGCTTTTGCAAGTAATTGTTCTTAAGCTTCATATTGTTTCTAACAATGTTGTAAAAAGCGTGAGGTGGGAGTGAGGCGTTTTACCTTTTTGAGGCGAGGCGGTAAGCCTTGAGGCAGTCCGAGGCGTAAGCCTTGGCAATAAAGAACAAAAAAATCAAAATTATGATGACTCAAATCAAAATTCAAAAGGTGTTACAATACACATTTCATATGTTCGTCAATTACTGTATTGTGCTAAATTAGTGCTCAATCCTTGATTAGACCAACTACTTGTGGTGGTTTATTCTGTTAAAATGCATTCTAGTTATGATATGATTCTTATAATACATACTACTTTATTCAAGCACTGAAAAGCACAATGTTTTTCTTGCACTAATACTGGGAGGGGCACAGTAAGAGACTATGACATATACATTTAACAATATACAAATATAATAAGTTAATAACATACAAAAGTGACATTTATAGTACATTTTAAAAATAAAAATAACATACATTTATAACTGGGAAACAAGAAGAAAAGAAGAAAAATAAAAACTGACCTGATGGCTGGCGTGTGGCTGGTGGCAGCGACTGGCAATGGGGCGTCGCGGTGAGGCCTGGCGGACGGCGTTGGTGGACGGCGGTTGTGAGGGAGGAGAGAGTTGGACTGTTGGAGGGATGGCGGAACTGTTCGTTCTATTTTTTTTTTTTTGATTATAGCTCAGATTAGGGTTTAGTTGATTGGGCTTTGTGTTAATTTCATCTTGGCTCCCTAAATTGGGCTCAAAACCTCAAATTGGAGCCATAATTGTGCACGAGCGCCTCTATTGCGCCTCAGCACCGCCTCTGTGCCTTTGCGCATCGGGGCGGTCCGAGGCAGTCGGTGAGGCTGACGATTGAGATTTACCGAGAGAGGCGGTTGCCCCGGGGCTATTTCCGCCGCCTCGCCTTGAGGCTGCTGCCTCTGGCGCTTTTTACAACAGTGGTTTCTAACCTCGTATTCCTTGTTTAAACTTTACATAAATAGGAGTTCTCATGCATGGCTCAACTCTCAGTCTCGTCTCATTAGCTCGACATTGGTAGTTGTCCATATAAGAGTTGATGTTCAGGGGTTGAGGGCGTGGACTGTCTGTACATAAGATTGTTCTTATCCATTTATCCGTTTTACTTTCGTTTTCTTCTTTTCTTTGACAGTACATTAATTTTTTCTGTTAATTGTTTATAAATAGCTCATCCAACCAGCATACCAGTCCATGTTGGGACATATACGCTCTGGGACCCTGGACAGATTCAAAGAAGCATTTGATGATACCTTGAATGAGGGTAAAGGATTTGCTGTGGCTGCTCGTGACTGCACCAATTATTTTATGACACAGTTTGATGAAGCATCTGCAGGTACAGTTCTAATTCTATTGATATAAGATGCCATGCCTGATTTGACTTGGATGGATGAGATTTTTTTTTGCTGAATTACAAGATTCACATTATTTTTTCTTTTTCATCTCGTGAAATGTAAACATCTGGGAAGGCATTTGGATGAGGCACATAAGCATTACTGCTAGTGGTTACTTAGACATATTTTGTTCTTTTTCGTAAAGCTCTAGGATTGTTCCTGATGAGGTTGAGAACGTGTCTTGTGAATAATGACCTGATCCTTAATGTCAGACTTCACTGAATATATTGTTATGATTGGTAGTATCTTGATTTGATGGTCCCCTGCATGATTTGTAGATGCGCACATTGGACAAACAAATTGGGACTCTTCTAAAGTGAGAGAGAAGCTTAGGCGAGATATAGATGCTCATATTGCTGCAGTTCGTGCTGCCAAGTTGTCCGATCTTACTACCCTGTTTGAGGTATTCAATGCTGCCTTGTCCAATCTATGTAGAATCTTCTTAGTAAAATTATGCTTGTAGCTGCTATTTTCAAGCTCTAATGTTATTGTTATATTATTATTCCAACGTATGTCACAAAAGCATACAATCTTAGATTATGCAAGCATATACCTTCATAACTGATTTTTTGTCAAGTATGTTTGATCAACCCTTAGTTGCACCCCTCATCAGCTCAAAATAGCTGTTTCGTGAGATTAGGCATTTGGTTTTATGTTATACTAACCAGAAAATTTGGAGAGCATTTATTTTGGATCATATAATTCTAGCTTCTCCCCACTGATAGTCTCCATGGGCAGAAAAAGCTGAACGAAGCATTGGCTGCACCTGTTGAGGCTTTGTTAGATGGAGCCAGTGATGACACATGGCCAGCAATAAGAAAGCTTCTTCGCCGCGAGACTGAAGCAGCCATTAGTGGGTTTTCTATTGCACTTTCTGGTTTTGAAATAGATGACATAACAAAGGATAAAATGCTTGTGAGGTTGGAGGATCATGCAAGAGGGGTAGTAGAAGCAAAAGCAAAAGAAGAAGCCGGAAGGGTTTTGATCCGCATGAAAGACAGGTGTGAGCTGTGTTCTGTTCATTAATATCACGACCTGGTGCAATGCCTTGGAGATTTATCTCATTCTTGTCTACCAATGTGAGCTGATTAGACTATTGCTGGCAGGTTTTCAATGTTATTTAGTCATGATTCTGACTCAATGCCACGTGTCTGGACTGGAAAGGAAGATATTCGAGCAATCACCAAGACTGCTCGCTCTGCTGTATGACACTCTTTACTACTTTTTATGGTGGGATTACTGGTTTCCTGTAATGAGATATTAACTTTGTCATGTTCAAATGTTCTTGCTTCCGGATCCAGTCTTTGAAACTACTTTCTGTTATGGCTGCTGTTCGTTTGGATGATGATGCTGATTCTATTGAAACTACGTTGTCCCTTGCTCTTGTTGATCCCAAAAGTGGGGCTGCTGCCAGTAGGGGTATTTCAGCGGACCCTCTTGCCTCAAGTAGTTGGGATGAGGTATTTAGCTTTAGTTTTTAAACTTATATTATTGGCATTGATGCTTTTACAGAGTGAAGTCATTTAGGAAATAATTTACTAGGTAAAATAATTTACTAGGTAAAATAATTTTTGCTTTAAGAAATTCTTATGCTTTTATTGATGATTGGTTTTTGTGTAATATTCTTCTTGATGTTTGAGCAATAATCCTTGATAAGCAAAGAGGGAGGGACTGCACTCAGTAATGAGAATAATATATTATGTTGAGTTGTCATAGTTGTAATGCTTTATATGTTTCTTCATTCAAGATTCAAGAATACTTCCATTATTAAGAACTAGGAAGTAGATAGCTATTAATGTCTTTTATGTGTCATAGTGTTGGTTTTGGTCACTTTCTATTATATTTTTTGGGGGGTAGTTCAGGTACTCCAAACTATGATCATCTAACTTCAGCAATTCCATGGTTGCTCCGTGATCTGTTGTTATCCACCCAGGCACTGATACTTGGTTTGTGTTTCACCTTTCAGGTTCCACCAACAAAAACCCTATTAACTCCAGTTCAGTGTAAATCTTTGTGGAGACAATTTACAGCGGAGACTGAGTATACTGTTAGTCAGGCGATTGCGGCTCAGGTATTCTCGCATGCTTAATGCTTTGGTCCTTTGGAAACTCTTGACGGATCATGCATATATAAGTACATGTTATATGGATACAGATTTTTTTATCTTTGCTCATACATTTCTTTATAGTTTCATATTTGTAGGTTCTTCTTGCATAGTTACTTATGTTTTCTTAATCTCCAAATTTTAGGAAGCTAGCAAGCGAAATAACAACTGGTTACCACCTCCATGGGCAATCCTCGCTCTGGTTGTTTTGGGTTTTAATGAATTTATGACCCTTTTGAGGTATACTTACTATAATCAATTATGTTCTGATTTGTTGTTTCTAGGAGGCAGTGCAGTTAGCCTAGCAGCAGTTCATATGTTTAAATCTTTACACTGATCTTTGCTCATGCTATTGTTTCTTTGACAGAAATCCGTTGTATTTGGGTGTCATTTTCATTGCTTTTCTGCTTACAAAAGCCCTCTGGGTGCAGTTAGACATTTCTGGTGAATTCCGAAACGGAGCTGTAAGTCAACTCTTTAAGACAAGTTTCCTTAATTTCACATGTTTTCTCCTTAAATATCCAATTTTAGGGCATCCTATTCCTGTTTAGCCCTTTCTTAACTTTTGAAGTCTGTTGAGACTTTTCCTGGATAGAGCATTAGTATTTTAAAACAGGATAAAACTTGTTTTGTTTGGATAAAACATTAACACATAGATCAACTTGGGGTACAATGATAGAAGTTTACTCGGACTAGGATTTCCATGATGAAATGTGCCTTAACTCATATCTGCTGCTCCTTGTGTTTCTGTCCTTTGGGTGGTGAGATTTGAGCCTCAGTTTAGTACTTGCTGACATAATTCAATCAACGCCTGATTCTGTTTATTCTCTTTCGATTTCTATTCTTACAGCTACCTGGAATTCTATCATTGTCGACCAAGTTTCTCCCTACAGTTATGAACCTACTAAAAAAACTGGCAGAGGAAGGCCAAAGGCCTGCTAACGCAGATCCTCAGCAGAGCCCTACTGTTCCAGCTAATACCTTACGAAGCACCACAAACAACTACAGTGAAATGTCTTCAAGCGCTTCCTCTGAAGTAACAAATTCTGAAAATGGAACAGAATACACAAGTCCCTCATCCAGCAAAAAGGCGCAATAAACTCTACTTGCATTTGCTCCTTGCGTTACCGGTTCTTATGGGTTAGTGATGAATCTATGACATAGAAAGGAACACAATCAGAGAGGTCGTAGATAATATAGATTCAAATGTGAGTGTCGTAGTTGTATTTCTCATTCGTCCATTCGTCACCTTTGCTTCCATTTGTCGCGGTCATGTACCAAGTTTTTTACTTACCTGGCCTTGGTTGTGGTCGTTCTCCTTTATCGTCAGTTTTGTATCATTAGAGAGAAAATCTAAATATGTATTGAATCGCACTGGGAATTTTTATTACCCATTTTGTATGTTATGAAGCAAAATGCAACTCTTCTGATTGATTATGGGAAGTTTCGGAAAGAATACTGTTTTATGGTTTATTGTAGGAAAATATTAAATGAGTTTAAGATTTGGTGTGTTTAATTTGTGTTTGGCTTGATTAACCAATTTTGGAATATTACAAATCTCCAACAAAACTAGGAGCATAGAAACTTGTGGGAGACTCTCATCGAGAGATGGGTGAAGAGTTGGATCTATAATCTAAATTTCAATGTCATTTTGTTGGTATTGTAATTACATATATCATTAGATATTGGTTCAGCTACAAATTTTGATTCGTCTGATAATGAGTCTCACTTAGGGGTGGGTTGGTACGGTATATCGTACCTATATTTTCTAAAACATATCGAAACCTTCGGTATGATATTTTACATACTGATATCGTATTGAATCTTTTGGTATATTATGGATCGGTGTACCAAAATTTCAGTATGGATTATTTTACGTACCAATATTGTACTGTTTTTGCGATGTCTTACCGAAATTCGATATATTGTTATTTCACGATATACCGTTCTTTTGTTAAAGGTCAATGGTAAACTCCATTTTTTTTGTAAACTCATCCAGAATCTGGATGTAAACTTCGAATCTCTATCAGACGTGATAGTTTTCGGAACTCCATGTAAACGTATGACTTCTCGAACGTACAACTGTGCTAGTCTGTCTGATCCATGTGTTATTAGAATGGGTAGAAAATGCGCGCTCTTGGTCAAACGATCGATGATGACCCAAATAGCGATATTTTCTCTTTGTGATTTGGGTAGCCCGGTAACAAAATCCATGGCTATATCATCTCATTTCCATTCCGATATGTCTAGCGGTTGTAAGGTTCCAGACGATCGTTGGTGGAGTGCTTTCACTTGTTGGCACGTCAAACAACGTTTCACGAACGAAGCTACGCCTCGCTTCATTCCATCCCACCAAAATTTCTCCTCGAGATCTTGGTACATTTGGTGCTTCCGGTGTGCGTGTAAGAAGTCTCATGGGCTTCCTTCAAGATCTCGCTCTTAAGCCCCTCGCCTCGAACACACACTCTCCGCCATACAACAAGACGTTATCTGTTGTTTCTTTGAAATTCTTGTGGTTGTTGTCCTTGATCTTGGCTCGCATTTCCTCTAGCTTTTGCTCTTCCTCCGAGCTCCCAAGATTCGGGCTCTTAAGTCCGGATTGCAATCAACGCTGTAATACAACCCTCTATCGCCGAGAGACGGGTCTATGATCGCGATGTTCATCCTCCAAATTCCTTTATAAGTATTTCCTCATGACTAAGGAGACATCCCAAACTAGGGTGAGATTTATGACTCAAGGCATCGGCTACAACATTAGCCTCGCCTCGGTGGTAATTGATACCACAATCGTAATCTTCACTAGCTCTAACCATCTACGCCTCCTCGTGTTAAGATCTTTTGCTCGAAGAAATACTTGTGCTTTTATGGTAAGTATAGATCTCACATCTAACTCCATAAAGGTGGTGCTCCAAATCTTTAAGGCATGTACGATCACGCTAATTCCGTGTCGTGCGTGAGGATAGTTCAACTCATGTAGGCGAATCGCCTTCAAGCATAAGCAATAACTCTACCTTCTGCATCGAACACATCCTAGCCCATTCTTCAAGCGTCTCAGATAGATTGTGTACTCCTTATCCGCTTGGTCATCGCAAGCACTGATGTCGTTGTCGAGAACTCCTTCAACCTCTGGAAACTAGCCTCACACTCGGCTACCTGATCCCCTTTCTTAACAGTTGGGTAATGGGTCGGGCTATCGTTGAGAATCCCTCGATAAATCTTTGATAATATCCGGCAAGTCCTAAGAAACTCCAAATTTCATTCGGGTTCTTCGGCGACTCCCATTCACGAACTGTGTCGATCTTCGAGGGGTCTACTTTGATTCATTCGGTGGACACGATGTGACCTAAGAATGTCACCTCGCCTAACCAGAACTCACACTTGCTAAACTTGGCGAAGAGTTGCTCTTGCCTTAATGTTTGCAGCACCATTCTCAAGTGCTATTTGTGTTTTTGGTTATTCTTGGAGTATATTAGGATATCGTCTATGAATACTAAAACAAATTTGTCTAAATATGAGTGAAATACCATATTCATGATATCCATAAATACCGCTGGGGTATTTGTAAGTCCAAAGGGCATGACGATGAATTCAAAATGACCATACCTTGTACGGAAAGCCGTTTTGGGTACATCATCTGGTCTAATTCTTAGTTGGTGGTATCTCGACTTTAGATCTATCTTTGAAAAGACTCCTGCTCCCTTAAGTTGATCAAACAGATCGTCAATTCGGGGCAAAGAATACTTATTCTTAAGAGTTATCTTGTTTAACTCCCGATAGTCTATGCACATTCTCAGCATACAATCATTCTTCTTCACAAAAAGGATAAGTGCTCCCCATGGAGACACACTAGGTCTAATGAAACCTAACTCCAAGAGTTCTTGCAATTGGATCTTCAATTCCTCCAGTTCTTTTGGTTCCATCCGGTATGGGGCTTTCGACACAGGGGCAGAACCTGGTTCAAGGTCGATCGTGAATTCGATCTGTCGGTTTGGCGGTAATCCCGATAGTTCGTCTGGAAATACATCGGGATACTCCTTCACGATCGGGACATCTTCTATCCTTCTCTCATTTTGCTATTCCTCTTGGAGATAGACGAGGTAGGCGTGGTTCTCTATCTTGTTCAGCAACGTCCTTGCTGGTAGTGCGGATATGATTGTGACTCTCCTCCCATGCCGATCCCGTGAAAGTCTCAGAGGTTTCTCTCCGGATGTTGGAAAGAAATTTTCCTTTCATTACAAAGGATGGTCGCATTATGTTCGGTTAACCAATCCATTCCTAGGATTATGTCCACATCTATCATAGGTATGACGTGAAGGTTATCTGTCAAGACCTTAAGTGAGCCTAGTCCAAGTTCTAGGTTCGAGCATATGTGGGTTACCGTTTTACGCCTCCCATCGGAGAAGAAATTCTCATGATTTGTTCAAATGCGCTAGATCTAATCCTAAGTTCTCTACGCATGCTTCAGCAATAAAAGAATGCGAGGCGCCAGTATCAGTTAGTAGGATAACATGCAATTGGAGGAGTATTCCCATACCTACCAAGTTTCCTTGGTTCCTTGGCGGCTCCTGCGGGAATTCCCTTTCCTGGTTGAGGGCGTAGGCCCTAGCTTGCGGTGGTGGTTGCTGTTGTTGGTGATGTTGTTGTTGTTACGGTTGTTGCTGCTGCTATTGTTGTTGCTGTTGCTGTTGGGGCTGTCGGTACTGCTGCTGCGGCTGTCGCCATTGTTGTTGTCGTTGCCGCAGTGGTTGATGTGGTCACCGATTCTGCTGATAGTACTGTACCGGGGGCTGTTGTTGGAACGGTTGGGCTTGAATAGCCCGGACCGATTGGACTTGGTTGGGCACATTGGGACGGCCATTTCCCCCTTGGCGTATCCCGAGATAGTCTCTAGAGTAGTGCCCCTTCTGGCCACACTTGAAGCATCCATCATTGGTGAATGCGCACGCCCCCTTGTGACTCATGTGGCACCTTGGGCACACAGGGAGCCTTATGAACTTATGGTTCCCCCCGCCAGGTGCGGGTACCATAGTGCGTCCATTTTCTTGCCCGTGCCCAAATGACACGTTATTTCCTTGCCATGGCCTCTTGTCGGCCTGACCAGTGTTAGATCCTTGGCCTTAGTGGGGTCCTTTCCACTTTCTCTTCCCACGATCTCCTTGGTGATTCGGGGGGTGCACAGTGACAATCTTGTCCTCGTGCATAGCACCTCGATGTCCAATGCTCGATCGAGGGCCTCACGGTAAGTCGATTTCGTGACCAGCTAGCGACACTCGATCTCATGGCGAGTCCCGCCCGAAACTTCTCGGCCCTCTTCTCGCTCGGTGTCGACTAACCGAGGCGCATACCGCGACATCTCATGTAATGCACGGTCGTAACTGTGACCGTGGTCTTTCCTTGGTGCAGTTGTAGAACTCATGTTCTTTCCTCTTCCGTAGCTCTTAGGAATGTACTTCTCGACACTTCCTCCTTAAATTCCTCCTGTGAGAAATCTTCCAATTCCTCATCGACATAGTCTTCCTTCGCCTCCCACCGAAATCGGCGGCGCTAGTCATCTGAAAGGCAACGCATGACAAACGTTCTTAAGATGTGCAGTGGAGGAAGTTGAAGATTCGCTCCAGAGCGCGAATCCAAAGTTCAGCATCGACGGGATTCCCAGTCCCATTGAAAGTGGGCGGGTTTTGCCTGAGGAATAGTTCCTCAATCCGCCTCGTCGGTGGTGGTGGTGGTGGGGGTGGAGTGTCTTCTCTCTCAGGTGTTACTTTACGATTTCTTCTTCTCAGCGGCATCCTATCCTTCATAAACACACGAAATTAAAAATCGCCTTATACTATCCATCAAGATCAATGTATACATATCAGCACGATATTCATATAATTATGAGTATAAATCTAGCACATCATCAAACACCACATATCGTAATATTAAAACAACAGGCTCTCGAGGAGCTATCACCATATTATATCAATTGCCTCTACGAGGACTTTCATCGCTTTTAAGCTTTACAAAATACCAGGTACACAGTATGATGCCCAAAACAAATATCAAGATCACTCCGTACCTAGTCACGGTGGTATAAAAATCTAAACGCCACCGTGGTCATCAAAATAGGTTAATGTCGAACGACTCATCGCTTCCGCATGCATAAAAGATATACAAAGTATATAGACAAAAGATAATCTAGTCCTAAGAACTAGATCCATGATCGCCTGGGGTGTAGATAGGGCTCCATGTGTCGAGTCGATCGAAGCATGGGAGCTATCCACCCTCCATCTCATCATCGGGTCGCTAGATCCTCCTGGTCTTCCTCGTGATCTTCCTCGGGATCTTCCTTGGGATCTTTCTCGGGATCCTTCTCCGGGTCTTCCTCGGGATCTTCCTCCTCAGCGTCGAGTGTGGGGGCCACGGGCTCTCGGTCTTTAACAACCATGGCTTCCTCCATAGCAACTAGGTCTCGCGGATCTCCGCCATGACCTCCTCATAAACATCATCCGAAAACGGGCAACAATGGGCGGACTTCGCCTCCCACTGCACTGTAGCCATGTCATGTGGATCCTCACTCTTCACAGAATTATGGTACACAAATGCATGCGGGGGTGACGGCGGCTGGACTGAGGGAGAGCCGGCAGATGGAGGTGGGGACGGGCATAGCAGGACCGACGGTGATGGTCTGGGCGGGCAATGGCGAGGATGGAATCCTACTGGTGGTAGGACCGGGAAGGTGAGCTGTCGGGACGGAAGGTCCACCTCAAACATGTTTTTGCCATCGCCAGTAAGAACACAGTCCGTCACCGCCAAACGGGACACCTCTGGATGGAGCCACTCCGGAATCTCGTCACGCCAAGTGTATTCCCGTGCGGAAAGATACGGTCCACATGGTGCAGCTCCGTACACCGTGAATACATAGCTCAGATGGCTAGCAAAGCGAGGCAGGTCCACCTCCAGATCGAAGCTCTCTCGACGTCGATAGATGTAATCCGCTGATATCTCGCTGGCATACCCCTGCCAATCGGATGACAGTCTCATCATAAGTCGAAGCACACCGTCATAATGAGATGTACCTCGGTCGTGTGCAGCGGCCCAATAACGGGTGAAGTGCGCCAGGAACTCGCCGAGGTCATCTCTGGTAGGAACAGTACGATCGTATAAGCTCCTCGGGTGTGGCCCTAGAGGATAGAGGGCGCCTAGTCGTGAAGACAGTCCGAGCCATCCGAAAAGGAAAGTATCACTATGGTCAGACACGGTAAACATAACGGTATATCTAGAAGAAGGTATGTACACAATAAACATCTATACAAAGAAGGTTATAGCAATATATATTATACTATGACCTACATTCCTAATTTCTTATGGCACGACTTTCATGGTTGGGTCTCCGGACAGAGACGGTATGGTTCCTTAGAGTAGAGCAACGATCGATGCCTAGCCTTCGGGTAAGGGCTAAGTGGTCACCTTATCTTATTGGGTCCTGGATTTCTTATTTCTACTCACGTTATAGAATCACATAATATCCGTTCTCATTATGCACTTACAATTCATTTTTTTTTATACTTCCTTAACGTTATACTTCGATTCTTTTCATTATTGTTACGATAGAGGCAACACGCATCCAGAATTCCTTCGCGTAGAGAGGTTGGGACTCATAACAGTGCAAACCTCCAGTTATGCAATCGCTTCATCATCGTAGCCTCGTCGCGTTCTCATCTTTGAATCCGTGCGGATTGTGATTCTTAAGATTTCTATGTTCTCGTTCTTCCTTAGTATTTCGTTCAGTTTGGGATACCTTATGTTCTCATACTAAGTTCGGCGTAAAAAGGATCATGCGTCTTAAGAGTCTATGTCCTCATGGGGAAACATACTCATTTACGGCCTGCTTCTAGCATGCTTTGCATATCACAGTAAACACAATTCAAGGCACATTGGGCGACAATCAAGTATCCTCATTTTACTCATTTACCATGCTCCTAAAGCTTGTAACTTTCTTTCCAACTAATGACCAATCAATTGAAACAACTTTTTAATTTCAAAATATTCATCTTTCCAAAATATTTTCAACTTCCCAACAAGGCAATATTGAAATTCCAATTCACATTTCATATACTTCCATCATTTCAAAATAACTTTTAGTTGAGATAGTTACCTTCTTCCTCGCTGAGGACGACGATGGAGTGCAAAGTCAATAGCGATCAAACATAAATAATTTCTAGACTCAACTTTCAACTTAGGATTCAAGGAAAGGGTTTCTAGGGTTCAGAGCGAACAAGTGCTCTGATACCACTTTGTGACGACCCGACTTCCCAATGAAGTACGAATCATATGGATCGTCACCGATATGATAAAGCAGCGGATATAAACATAACTAATCAATGCAATTAACCATTTAACTACTCAATCACGTATAGACTAAAAATGGATAAGCTATTCAATACCAACTCAAGTCACAGAATGACTCGTCAAAAGGTTCAAGGTTCAAATATAACTCAATCAGGGCACAATTCAAGGAACGAGGTACGACCCCAAGTTCAATACGGTATGAAAGCAATTATAATCAAAACATCAAAATAATATCAGAGTTAGGAAGCAATAAACGTGTGGACATGCATATGACGATACATGCCCAAGGTTCTAGAAATCCTTTCTAATAAGCAACAAAATAACTGCACTCTGCTCCACGTCGCACCCATCATCAATCCCTGCTCAACCTGCACATCAAAAATGAGATGCAGGGCTAAGTACAAAAGTACTTAGTGGACTCATGATCGCTATATTTCTACCAAAATAAATTGATAGTATAACAGCAAGTATATATATCGTATCCACAGGGACTGCGACTCGAGAACACAGCAAATAATCAACACAGAATTTTGATTATTATCCAAGCAACAAAATCAAGAGAGAAGATTATAAGCTAGACTTGAAAATAAATAGGGAAAGAAACCAGATATTAAAGACTGATCCTAGGGATGTATTTAACCTAACCAGATTCACACAATTAACCTATTAATTTGTTTACCAATTTAATCCACATTCAGATGAAGGATCACTAATGTAACTATAGTTTCCGTCGGGACAACCTATAGTAGTGGGTTAGCCTAAACTCTATCTCCGTCGGGTCTCAAGAGAAGTAAGCTAATTACCAAAAGCACATAAAGATATAACCTCCTACAGCTCACCTATCTCCGTCGGGTCTCAAGGAAAAAATCAGATTATAAACTCCGATATCGATTATACAATTAATTCATGAGACATTAATCACATAACTAGCATGCATAGATATTGATCAGATACCAACACATGAGAATTAAAGCCAAGATTTATAAATCATGAAGGGACGGTAAAACAGTATCAACAAATAAATTACATGAATCTAGTCAGACATTCAAACTCCAGGATCATTACGAAATTTAGCTACGTATAATTAAAATAACAAAACAATAATTAAATAAATAAAGCATAAATTGAGATAGATAAATAAAACCGTAGGGATCCACGAAGAACAATTGGTGCAACTGAAATCTGAAATTAAATCTGGAATCTTGAATAAAAACTGAATTGTGAACTGGAAACGAAAATACTGAATGTAAAAACTGAACTAAATTAATGAAAAACAAACGAGCAAAAGGAAAAGATGAAAGCTCCAAAGAAAACAAAAGTAAATTGCATTCTGTATTGAATAATCCACCCCCTCTCTAATGCGTGTGATATGCGTATATATATAAATATATTACGCAACCTAAGCCTCGCAATGCGCGTTAGCCATTGCTTCCCTCGAAGACGCCTCGCGAGCTTTCAAAATCGCTGCCAATCTGTTCTTCCTCGCGACCCGGCATTGCGACCAACGGTCGCGAGCACGGCTCGCGAGGCGTAATCCCTGCGCGCGCGACTTCGCCGTTTCGCTCCGTTCTTTCTCGTCCGGACTTCGAATTGCGATCCGTTCGCCCCTACGGACTCCTATCGAGATGCTCTACAACATAGTAAACATTACACATCCATCTTTTTCAAATCCATTACGTCATATTCAACATCGTTTTCAAACAGTTCTTCTTCGCACGAGCTCGTGACTGGGCTATTGGTTCATCTTTATCGTGATCCACCCTTTTGATATCAAAACCTGTGCTAAAATGACATGAAACACACACGGCATAATATCTTCCAAGGTAAACATAAATTTATCAAAAGACAGCTCAAAAGATCACTTATCAATTATAAACGAAACAAATATAGCCTTATAAAATGTAAAAATGAGGCTTATCAACTCCCCAACTTAACCTTTGTTTGTCCTCAAACAAATCGTAACAAGAGAGAGACGACCGAGAGACAGGCAAAGAGTCGAATAACAAAAGCAATAAGCCTCGAGCGATGAGCAATAAAAGATTCAAGCAATCAATCAAATCACAACCTCTTTCGTTAAATCAACATATCATAAAGTCATAAGCACGAGCCTTCTCAAACTTGAATCCTCACGACATGGATATATATATAAGATAACTCAAACACTCAAGTGTATCAAGGAGGATGTATGCTCTCAAAGTTCAAAATACATGGAATCTACCATAAGCTTGCAAATTGTCTAATTCTCCATTGCTCAAATATGTGCTCAAGAACTAAGATCAAAAAGGTCTTATACAAGGTTATAATGTAGGCTCTTTGGTAAGGTATGATATATTTAGGCTAAGTGACTCATAATCCCATAATTAAAACACCATAAGTATCATAAGACACAATTCCCAAACTTTCACAATTCATTTCAAATCTCTATACCAAAAAGTCATTTTTTCTAAGAACTCCATAATTATTATATAGGTGATAAACTCATCTCAAGCACTAGCTACTTACTCATTTATGTTCTTTTCACACACTTATACCAACTATTTTATTCTTTTTTTTTTCGAACTTATATGGGTAAGCAACTATTTTTAATAATCACTTTCATCATTTATTTCCTTTCCTTTCTTTTTCTCAACCCTCAATTTCAAGCAACCAAATATCATACTAACAACATAACCCAACCCATGGCTATATGAAAAAAATTAGGTAGGCTCAAACGGGCTCATCAAAGGATAATAAAATACAGGTTAGTGTTTGGATAGTGTATAGGCTAAGAAAAGAATGCCTAATATCATCTCATAATTCTTAAGCACATCAATGCAACCTCGAAAAAGAACCAGAGCAAGTTCTAGAGAAACACATGCTATTTCAAACTATTCACACAGAAAGAAACAAGACTGAAAAGATATATCAGTCAAAAGCTCAAGTCTCACAGGTTTCAAAAGTGTGATCAAGTTCTCAAAGGCTCAATACTCACAACAATCATAACATGCTTCGTCTCACAAAATCAGTTGCAATAATTTTCTAAAAAAAATAATTCTCATCATTGGCTGCTCGTCATTCAACTCAACCCACAAAAACAGACACACACAACCCAAACACGAAAAACCAAAACAAAAACAAGCAGAAAGAAAACAAAACAAAACAAAAACGAAAAACAAAACAAAAGAAAGAAAAACATTGGGTTACCTCCCAACAAGTGCTAAATTTAAATGTCTTTAGCTAGACCAATACTAACCTCGATCAATCTGGCGATTTGGCAGCAGTCTTCTTCCCAAATCTGTGCTTGCCTCGATATTTTGCATTTACGTTAGACCACCACTGAGTGTGGAAGTGGCCTCCCCCAAACTTGAACAAGTCACTCGGAGTTCCATGCCGAGTCCATCTCTTCTTTGTAGCACCCTTGTCAACTAGTCGGTTGACCTCCAAACTCGAGATTTGGCTAGCTGCAACAGTGGTGATTGAATGACATTCTTCATGCTCTGCACTCTCGTGTCGCGGGATGGCATCATAGATTGAAATTTTTAGCTCCTCATCGTTGACACGAAAAAGTCAGATCGCCTTCCTGCACATCAATTAACGCACGACCAGTTGCTAGAAAAGATCGATCCAAGATTAGTGGTTGATTTTTAAATTCGGGAATGTCTAAAATAACAAAATCAACAGGAAAGACAAAATCCCGAATCCTTACCAACGCATCTTCAACTATGCCCTTAGGGTATGCGACTAAACTGTCAGCCATCATTAACGAAAAGGAGGTCTTCTTCAGTTTGCCCAGCTCCAAGCGATTGAACACATTCAACGGCATCAGATTTATGCTCGCCCCCAATCACACAATACATTGGGAAACGTGCGCTCTGCAATCTCGCACTCTAGCGTGAAGCTCCCCGGATCTTTTTGTTTCAGTGGCAACTTTCTCTGCAAGATAGCACTGCACTCTTCAGAGAGGTTGATCTTGTCAAATTTCCCCAACTTCTTTTATTCGCCATCGCATCCTTGAGAAATTTGACGATCCGGCATATTCGAAGTGCATCAAAAGAGGAAGAGTAATATTCACTTTCGGAATATCTCCTTGAAGCGGGCGTATTTTCATCATATTTCGCTTTCCCAAAGCGCTGGGAAATGGGGCAGTAGGCTTTGGAAACGCCCCGATCATTCCCTACTCCTCTCGCGAATCCTCTCTTTCTTTGCTTCGCGAGACGCCTCTCCGCCTTCTCTCGCGAGGTGCTCTGCTCTTCGCTCGCGCCGAGCTTGCGATCCTTGGTCGCGATGCCGGGTCGCGAGGAAATCATCCTTCTCAGGCAAGGCTTGCCTCGCGGACTGTGATCGCGACTGAGGCTCGCGACTCGCGCCCTCTTGCCTTGTCGCGAGGAGTAATTCTATTCCTTCAGGCATGTGATCCTCTTCTTCCCTTTCGTGCTCCGGATGATTTATGTAAGATCTTCCACTTCCGTATAAATAGCATTACACCGATTCCGAGGTATCGATTCTTTAGGTTCTTCGGTGTTGCTTGGGAATTTCCTCGCCTGCGCATTCCATTCTCTCATTGGCCATCCGCCCACTTGGTTCTCCAACATCTTCAATTGTTTTCCATTGCTATCACCGTATTGTTGATGACGCTGATCGTGCTTCCGTAGCGCTCATCCTATTCCCAAGTCTTTGGATTTGAATATTTTGTCGAGCCACCATTTGTTGGTGACTTGTTGCTATTTGCTGATTGCTCGCCAACAATTGTTGCATCATATCCTCGAGGCTCGGCTTCTTAGGCTCCACAATCATTCCATTATTAACCGCAAAACCAGGTGGTGGTTGCTGAGCATTCTGTACATTGACATAGGAAAAATTGGGATGATTTCTATTGTTGGGATGATAGGGAGGATTTCCACTCTGATTCCCCTGACCATTACTCCTTTGGTTCAAATATTGAACCTCCTCCATATTCTGCCCCATGGCCATAGTCATCTGCCCTTTCCTCTCGGCTTTGTACTCCTTCTGCAGAGTTGTGAACTTCTCTAAAAAGTCATCATACTTATCATCCAACTCTGCAGCAGCCACTCTTCTGATCGGCTTGCTCTCCATCGGCCATTGATAACTGTTGGATGCCATCTCCTCAATTATTCTCAACGCTTCATCTATTCCTCTATTGAGAAGGCATCCTCCGGCTGACGCATCAACAATGCTCCGGGTGTTAGCATTGAGTCCACTGTAAAATTGTGTTACTTGCTGCTCTGGTGAAAACCCATGCTGTGGACACTTGCGGCGTGTTTCAGACGCTCCCTGTGCCTCAACAACCACTCATCTCCCAATTGTGAAAATGGGAGATCTCGCAATGATTTTCGCGCTTGGCGGTGGAAAGTATTTGGACGAAATTTCTCGATAACTGCTCCCACGTGGTGATTCTTGATCTGTCCAAGCTCTTGAACCACTCTTTCGCTTGACTTCTCAGCGAAAATCCGAACATCCGCATCCGGATGGCATTAGCTGGCACTCCGTTATGCTTGATAGTATCACAGATATCGAGAAACACTTCTAAATGAGCATTGGGGTCTTGATCACCCTCCCCAAATCGCCCGCTTGATCATGCTTGATGAGGCGACTTTTATTCGAAATTATTTGCATTGACGTTCGGCCCCCATCCTCCACCTTGGAACTGATCCGTCGGTGGCCTCGTATACGTGGTTGAGCGGTATGGGCTGTGCTCGTCCACCGATTTGACCCATCTGATTATTCAACGCCAGTTGACGTTGCATTGCTGCTAGCATCTTCTCCATCTCGGCCATCCGATCATGGCCTTGAGGTTGTCTATCTGCCATCGCTCATTGTCTTCTTTCTCGGCTCTCTCTTATGAGATCTTTCAATCTCAAGATCCAAATGAATAATTTCTTTCCTTTAGGATCTTGTAATCATGCACTGCATAGAGAGATAAAAACAAAATCAGATCTGAGAAGCAACACGTAAATAAAATAATTTTTTAAACGCCTGAATTAATAACTACAATCCGTAAAATTATCACTATGCAATCTAAATGGTCCCGAACGGCGCTAAAATTTGATCGCTATATTTCTACCAAAATAAATTGATAGTATAACAAAGAAGTATATATATCGATCCACAGTGGATCATGACTGAGAACACAAGAAATAATCAACACGTAATTTTGATTATTATCCAAGCAACAAAATCAAGAGAGAAGATTATAAGCTAGACTTGAAAATAAATAGGAAAGAAACCGATATTAAAGATCGATCCTAGGGATGTATTTAACCCAACCGATTCACACAATTAACCTATTAACTGCTTACCAATTTAATCCACATTCGTATGAAGGATCACTAATGTAACTATAGTTTCCGTCGGACAACCTATAGTAGTGGGTTAGCCTAAACTCTATCTCCGCTGGTCTCAAGAGAAGTAAGCTAATTACCAAAAGCACACAAAGATATAACCTCCTCACACCACCTATCTCCATCGGGTCTCAAGGCAAAATCAGATTATAAACTCAGATATCGATTATGCAATTAATTCCGCAGAGACATTAATCACATAACTAACATGCATAGATATTGATCGATACCAACACATGAGAATTAAAGCCAAGATTTATAAATCATAAAGGACGGCAAAACAAGATCAACAGATAAATTACACGAATCTAGTCAGACATACAAACCCCAGGATCAACACGGAATTTAGCTACGCATAATTAAAATAACAAAACAATAATTAAATAAATAAAGCATAAATTGAGATAGATAAATAAAACCGTAGGGATCCACGAAGAACAATTGGTGCAACTGAAATCTGAAATTAAATTTGGAATCTTGAATAAAAACTGAATTGTGAACTGGAAACGAAAATACTGAATGTAAAAACTGAACTAAATTAATGAAAAACAAACGAGCAAAAGGAAAATATGAAAGCTCCAAAGAAAACAAAAGTAAATTGCATTCTGTATTGAATAATCCACACCCTCTCTAATGCGTGTGATATGCGTATATATATAAATATATTACGCAACCTAAGCCTCGCAATGCGCGTTAGCCATTGCTTCCCTCGAAGACGCCTCGCGAGCTTTCAAAATCGCTGCCAATCTGTTCTTCCTCGCGACCGGCATTGCGACCAACGGTCGCGAGCACGGCTCGCGAGGCGTAATCCCTGCGCGCGCGACTTCACCGTTTCGCTCCGTTCTCTCTCATCCGGATTCCGAATTACGATCCGTTTGCGCCTACGGACTCCTATCGAGATGCTCTACAACATAATACACTTTGCACATCCATATTTTTCAAATCCATTACGTCATATTCAACGTCATTTTCAAACAGTTTTTCTTCGCACGAGCTCGCGACCGAGCTATTGGTTCCTCTTTATCGTGATCCACCTTTTTGACATCAAAACCTGTGCTAAAATGACATGAAACACACACGGCATAATATCTTTCAAGGTAAACATAAATATATCAAAAGACAGCTCAAAAGATCACTTATCAATTATAAACAAAACAAATATAGCCTTATAAAACAGGTAAAAATGAGGCTTATCAACTCATTGTCGAAAACATTTTCTTTTTTAAAGTTATTGAACTGCCCACAATAGCACATGAGGATTTTAGTTAAAAGACTCATGCCTATCAAACATTTTATCATTTTCCAAAAGCGTCGTTCGACTATTTCATTCACGTTGTTTCCATATCCGATCATTCATTCTTTCGCAAGACTATGGAGGTGGCCTCCTACACATAGTCGCCGTGATCGGTCGAGGTAGCTAACCTTAACACACAACACACGGTACACAATCCGAAAGTTAGTCTTAACTAAGTCGGATCCGATCGTTACCCTTTTTAACGCTTGGACCAACTCATTCACATACCACATCGATATACCAATCTCGATAGATCACAATAGAACATAAATATTCGACATCAATAATGGTTCATGGAATAATATATCATAAAGCTTTTGTAAATCATGCTTTGAGATGTATATGCATGTCATTTTGTTTAAGAGAACCCACCGCTAATCCGGTTAAATGTTCTAAGAGAGCGGGTGTGAGTGTCATTCCTCAAGAACTCACGCACGATCGAACCCTTCATAAGAAAATAGTCGTTTTTAGATTCTTTCTATCGATCAAGGTCGTTTGTAAATTACTTACTTAAAGTTCCCAATTAGGTTTCTTTATGATTTCATGTGATTGTTTTAAGATAATTTATATTATCTTACTTTCCCAATTCTCAAACTATATTACCTCATCGTTCATAGGTGAACTTCAACTTATGAATCACATACTCCGAGTCTATCCTCGACTCTTAACCTTAGTGTCCTTCTAAACGTTGTTATGTTATAGGTTGTTAGTATTCAAGTTGCGATTGGTATATTAGGATATTCTCAAGCCACTATCTAGACTTAACAATTATAGTTACGTCCTAGTAAGTTATGCTTGACGACTTGTCGTATTAACACGACGAATAACGGGGAGTCTTGACTTATGACTCGAGTGATCACATGCTATAAACATAAACCATACACAACATAAACTATACTAAAGCATTAGAAAACTCTAATTTCTAACATAATGCAAAACTATTGTGTATGTGTGTATAAGTGTTCCATTCATTCATCACAATCACAACCATTCATTCCAAGCTTATAGTTAACTATCATAGTATCATTTAACATTAGAATTGAACTCATACTTAACCATTTTGCTACGTTTTCGATAATTAACAATAATAAGCATATGTATCCATTAAATTCCAATAAAATCATATTATACTCTTATCATACTATAGAATTTAATTTCTAATTCAGTATCATCATATAAAATTTCAAACCATAGGTTAAAAATTACCAAGTTTTCGGTATTATTGATTTAATGAGCATTGGTGTTCAATAAATTCCACAAAAATCATATCATGCTTATATCATATACTAAACATGAAATATCATCTCATATCATACATTAAAATTATAACACATGCTTTTCACTACCTAATCATTTTCGGTAATTATGAAAATGTAAGTATATATATTCAATAAATTTCATTCCTTCACAATATGTTTATATATGAAATAAACATGTAATATTAACATCAACTAATATTTATAATATGAACCAAATGTTTGGAATTCTTTTTGTCCTCACACATATTTTACATATGTGTTCAATAATTCCCAACAATGCATATTAGGTTCATATTATTTCTAAACATAATATATCCTATCATTTTCAACAAATAAAATCAAATAAATCCTTAGATATATATATATATATATAGTTTTCGGTATTCATAGGAAAATAGGAGTAGTGTCTCAAAAATTTCAAAATTAATATATGATGTTCATATCATATATTGAACACTATACCTCAACTATTTTCAACAAATAAAAATCAAACAATAGATTAAAAATATATACATATAATCGGCTCTTTCAAGAAAAATAGGAGATGTATTTCAAAAATTCCAAGATTCATATATGATGTTCATATCATATATTAAACACTATATCTCAACTATTTTTTAAAAAGAAAAATCAAACCATGGCTTAAAAATGTCACAAAGCTCACGGTATTTTGAAAAAAAGATCCAAAAATATTCTGAAAATTATCATATTTATTCTACATACTTCTAATACATTAACAAGCAACAATATCAAATAATATTCACAATATCATGCTTTATCTCATATAAAAAGAAAGAAAACATAAATAAAAAATATTAAACATGCTCCAAAAATTCTCAAACTTTAACTAAAGCCTTAGAACATATTTCTAAGCATATTTCATTCACGTCTTGAGAGCATTTGATGGCTCAAAAGTCACGAAAAAAAATGAAGAGCAAAACTAGGATTTTTCATGAAATAATTCAAGAAAAATCTAAAAATAATTCTACTACATTATAAATGAAGAGAATGATAAATGATACCTTTGTATGGTCTTAGAATAATTATTTGAGGGTTGGAATGGTTTGAAATGGGGAATTAAAGCTCAAAAGTTTGAAGAACAAAAGAGAGAATTTTGAAAAAGAGAGAGAATTTATGTTCTAAAGGTGAAGGCTGTAATGGATGACTCCCCACTGTCTTGACAGCCTAAAGGGCTGTCATTAGCCCATTTGGAGTGGTCTTGGTGGTAGTTGGGAGAAAGAATGATCAAATTACCCGATTTGGCATGTTAATACCAACTCTTTAAGTTTTTACGCGCTTTCGATTGATTTCTCAGAAGCTTAAGGTTTTATTTTCTTAAATAGCCTTAAAAAGACTTATTTCATTTTTTACAATAATTTCATGAAGTTTAGATGGCATCCGATAAGTCAATTCCGAGTTATCGCGGAAAAACAACGTCCGATGATTAAATTATGTTCATTCGAAATTCTATTGAATTCTTGAGCTTTCATAATTAATTTGAGTCTTATAAATCATTTCTTATTGATTTAGACCATTGGTTCGTGTTTCGGGTTGTTTGGATCAATTTAGGGTTTTCCCGGTATATTTTCCCAACGTTCGATTAAGTTCTTCAGGAATTTCTTTCAGAAATTGATTCTTATAATTTCTAAATTCATAATAATATATTCCTTCATGATTTTGATTGTCATCATTAATTTTCATGATTAGCACGGACTGAAAATTGTTCTGGCTCGTGAATAGTACTTTTAAGACTGACTGGGCAAGCATGCCCGAAAATTCTCATTCTTTGGCTTCTCACATGTTTTCGTGAGAGGATTCTAGAAATGAAATCATTTTGTTAAGATTCATTCTCGATCTTTCATTCTATGTTAGGCTATTCAGAAAACCCTAATCCGGTAGGACTAGTCACGAGTTTTTGATTTCTCGAGTTTTCGATCTCCGAATTGATTCTAATTCATTTTGTTGGTTACCTTAAACATAATTAAGGTATAAGCACCATAAATAATTGATTTAAACATTACTAAAAACAGTTTTAAATTTTTGGGTTATTACACTTATACATTTAACATAATACTAATTACTATGCTCAAGTAACTAAGAACTAAATACACGTGTATATATATATATATATATATATATATATATATATTCAAGTACATGGGAGCACTTCTATATTATATTAAAAAACTAAACCACTCATTTAATAATTTTAATCTTAACAATGATGAATTCCGTAACCAAAATTTGCTCAAACTAATAGCTTTTCTCAATACAAATTATTCAAATAATTTAGCCACCCATTTTTTTTCCAATATAGATATTAAAAATAAAATAAAATAAAGAACAACAAACCAAAAACCATGATAGAATGCAGGAACTATTTTTGAAAACCGTGAAAGACTATGTATGTTCTTAAGTCATCATAATCATGCTTTGGAAAATACATCATTAATAACATGACAATACAAGTTTATAATAGAAAAAAAAAGAAAAAAACTTACTGGAAAGTAAAAGCTTGACAAGGAATAGGAAAACTTACCAAAAGTCAAATTGAATTTAATTGCCTAAGCTGAACGATGCTTTTAGGAAAAAAAAATTGTGTTTGTTAGTGCTCTTTGTGTGTATGAGTTTGTGTAGTGTTGTGTGTGTGCACCGTGTGTGTAGAGTGGTGTGTGTGCGTCGTGTTGTGTTGTGTGTGTATATATATATATATACATAAATAAAATCCTAATCAAGTTCTAATCATACTTGAACTCTTATTAATTAAATCTTAATCCTAGATAAATATAAAATAAAACTAGGGCTCATCAAATTAATATTCTACAAGGCCCAATTTGAGAATAAATAATATAATTTGACAATTATATAAGCCCAAAACTTAATAATATAATTTGATAATTTCATAAGCCAAAAATTTATTTTATTACTTAGCCCATATCTGTTAAGTAATATTTGAAGGCCCTAAAATAAATTATAAAGTTCGTTTTCTAGCTAGGGGCGCAACTACGGACTCTCTCAAGTCCAAGCCAAAATCGAGCATGACAACAAATCCAACGCAACTCATTTAAAAATTTAAAGCAAATTAAATCAAGAAAAAAGTGGGGAGTTACACCCCTACCCACTTAATAAAAACATCGTCATCGAAATTTGTCTTACCAGATGCTATTAGGGACGGGTATTTAGCTAGAATTTCATTCTCACACTCCCAAGTCGCTTCCTCGGGGTCATAGCGACTCCACTGTACTTTAATTAAAGTCACACGTCGATTTTTAACTCGTGCATTTTTTTTTATCTAAAATCACGATGAGCTCTTCATCGTAGGTTAAATCCTTATTAAGTGATATACCGCCATAAGATACCACATGACTCGGGTCATGCATATACTTCATCAACATCGAAAAATGAAAAATATTATGCACGGATGACAGCTCGGGCGATAACACCAAACGATAGGCAACATCTCCAATCTTTTTCAAAATTTCAAATGGTCCGATGAAGCGAGGCCTTAACTTTCATTTCTTACCAAATCTCAAAACTCCATACATTGGCGCTACCTTCAAAAACACTTTATCACCAACTTCAAAATGCAAATCATTTCTTCTTTTATTAGCATAAGACTTTTGTCTATCTTGAACACCTTTGATCCTATCTCGAATTTTCTTGACAACATCAACAGTTCTTTCCACCATCTCGGGTCCCAAATTTTTCTTTCACCAACTTCATTCCAAAAGACAGTTGATCTATATTTTGTCCCATAGAGTGCCTCATAAGGAGCCATACCAATACTGGAGTGGTAACTATTGTTATAAGTAAACTCTATCAACGGCAAGTGTGTCTCCCAACTTCCTCCATTATCCAAGACACAAGTTCTTAACATATCTTCCAAAGTTTGAATAGTTCTTTTTTGACTGGCCGTCTGTTCGAGGATGATACGGTGTCGAAAATTTTAACTTTGTACCCAAAGCAAGGTGTAGACTATCCCAAAATCTTGACGTGAAACGTGGGTCTCGATCAGATATAATAGATGTCGGTACCCCATGAAGTCGAACTATTTCCCGAACATATAACTGTGAAAACTTGTCCATCGAAAATGTCATATGCACTGGCACGAAATGCGCTGACTTAGTCAAACAGCCAATAATCACCCAAATTGCATCATTACCTCTCAAAGTTCTAGGAAGTCAAATTACGAAAGTCATAGTGATGTGTTCCCACTTCCACTCTGGTATCTCTAAGTAGGGATGTAAATGGGTGGATTTTACCTGGACCGATTCAGAACCGTTCAAAACCCATTACATTTTAAAGCGGCGGTTCGGTTCCGGTTCGGTTCTAGACCGCTTTAGACCCGGACCGCTTAGATCCATAGTTTTCGGTCCGTCCGTCCGGATCAGTTCGTTCCGAACCGTAACCAATACTTATTTATTTGTTCTCGTCCGAGTAAACCCGTCTATCGACGAGCCTAAGTTTTAATAGGCTTGTCAATGAACTAGTTTTATCCATATCGATTCAAAATCACTCATAACACATTAAATTATAAAGCAACAGTTTCGGTTCTAGTTCTGGTTCTGGTCTGGTTCTGGTTCCAGACCCGCTGAGATCCGGACCGTTTAAGACCCATAGTTGATGGTCCTGGTCCGGTCCGGATCCAGTGTCTAATGGATCAGATCTAGAACCAGAACCATTACTTCTTTACTGATTCTGGTCTGGATAAAACTCATCCATTGAAATCCCTATCTCTAAGGGCTTTAACAATCCCGAGGGTCTTTGATGTTCAACCTTCACTTGTTGACACGCCAGACATTGCTCCACATACTTTGCAATTGACCTTTTCATGCCATACCACCAAAAACTCTTCTTTAAATCTTGGTAAATCTTGGTGCTACCATGGTGTGCTGTGTACATAGTTCGATGTGCCTCATCCATTATCTCTTTTCTCAACTACTCATCCACTGGCTCACAAATTCTCTTATTATAGGCAAGTGTCCCGTCATGCAAAACTGAAAAGCCTCTTGGATCATCAGACACTTTTTTAACTAGCATCCTTTGTAGGAACTCATCATCCTTTTGAGCTTCTCGAATTCTATCTCACAATGTCAGACGTACTACCAAAGCTGAGATAATAGCATCCGATTCTTCAGGAGTGGTCACTACTTCAAGAATCAATCTTTCAAAAGTCTTTCACCAACTCCTCTTGTTGAGTTAACCTTCTTACAGGATTTGCATCCATCCTTCTGCTAAGTGCATCTGCCACAACATTTGCTTTTTCAGGGTGGTACAAAATCTTACAATCATAGTCATTGACTAACTCTAACGACCTTCGTTGTCTCATGTTTATCTCTTTTTGCGTGAAAAAGTATTTCAAACTCTTGTGGTCAGTATAAATCTCACACTTACCCCCATAAAGGTAATGTCTCCAAATCTTTAAAGCATGAACTACTGCTGCCAATTCCAAATCATGTGTAGGATAATTTAGTTCATGTGGCTTCAACTGTCTAGATGCTTAAGCCACCACTTTTCCTTCTTGCATTAGCACACATCCTAAACCCTATTTCGACGTGTCACTATAGATTATGTATCCCTTAGAACTATCGGGGATAGTCAAGACTGGGGCAATTACCAATTTCTCTTTTAATATTTGAAAGCTTCTTTCGTATTTCTCCGTCCACTCAAATGGTATTCCTTTCCGTGTCAACTGAGTGAGTGGTCCTGTAATCTTTGAAAAACCTTCGATGAATTTTTTATAATATCCTGCCAGTCCAAGAAAACTTTGTATCACGGCCGCGTTTTTCGGCACTTTCCAATTACTTACAGCCTCAACCTTTGCCGGATCCACTTCAATTCCTTCTGATGTCACCACATGTCCAAGAAATCCAATCCGATTCAGCCAAAACTCACACTTTGTAAACTTGGCATACAACTTTTCTTTCCTTAGTATCTCCAAGATTGTGCGCAGATGCGACTCGTGCTCTTCTTGATTTTTAGAGTATATCAAGATGTTATCGATGAAGACGATCATGAACTTATCCAAGTGTGGATGAAACACCCTATTCATCAAATCCATAAAAACTGCAGGGGCATTAGACAATCCAAAAGGTATTACCACAAACTCATAGTGACCATATCTTGTCCTAAAAGCCGTCTTTGAAATATCACCCTCATTCACTTTCAATTGATGATATCTAGATCGTAGATCTATTTTTGAGAAAACTCCTGCACCTTGTAGTTGATCAAAGAGGTCTTCAATTCTCGGTAGAGGGTACTTGTTCTTTATTCTAAGTTGATTCAGGTATCGATAATCGATACACATCCTCATGCTACCATCTTTCTTTTTACAAACACACTGAGTTCGCATGGTTAAACACTCGGTCGAATATACCCTTATCCAATAATTCTTGTAACTGCGCCTTCAACTCTTCTAACTCCTTTGGTGCCATTCGGTATGGAGCCTTAGAAACTGGTGCTGCTCCAGGCACAAGGTCAACGGTAAACTCCACTTGTCGGTTCGGTGGTAAACCTGGTATTTCTTTAGGAAACACATCGACAAAATCTCGAACCACTTCCACATCCTCTATTGTTGTCTCCGTTGGTGTTGACCCCAATACATTTACCAAGAATCCTTTGCACTTTCCTTTTCTTAACATTTTCACTGTTTCCATTGTAGATATTATCTTCAGTGGTTTTCCAACCCTTGCTCCGTGGAACGTAAACTCATTCTCTTTCGGTCTTTAAAAAATCACTTCTCTCTCATTGCACCTTATAGTGGCGTAATTGCTACTTAACCAGTCCATCCCCAAGATCAAATCAAAATCACGCATCTCTAAAGCATAAAGATCCGTCTCCAATGTTTTTCCTCCCATCACGATTTTCACACTCCGTGCCATCTTGTTAGTTCTTAGAGTTTCTCCTAAGGGAATCCTAACATTAAGGGCTAGGTTCTCTACTTCTACAGTTATTCTTGTTTTCTCACATAGCCCAACAGATATAAAAGAATGCGATGATCCAGAATTGAATAAGGCTAAAACATGTAATTCAGAAACGATAACCATACCTGACATAGTACCACTCCCTTCACCGCCTCCTGCCAAGTGAATGCATATAGTCGAGCATTACCTCATTGCTTCTACTCACTTCTTCCCTTCTTTGGACAGTTGTTGGCATAATGTCCCTGCTCGTGGCAGATATAACATACTCCGACTTGTTCAAAACATCTTCCAAAGTGTGGCCGCTTGCACTGCTAACACATGGGCCTCTGCGTCGATGTATTAGGAACATGCTGAGTGTTAATCATTCTCCCATTCTTATAGGTAGGGGTGGAAGTTTGGTATTGGATATTCGGTTATTCGTATAATCGAACCGAATTTTTGGTTATCGGTTTACCGAATAACCAAAAAATTGGATCGATTCGGTATTTGGTATCAAAATTCTAGAAAATCGGTTATCGTTATACCCGATAACCGAATGGGTATACCGAATAAACCGAAATATTGTATATCTATGTATTACAAAATATTATTCTATCAAATTTATTGTAGACTAGTTGGTTTGGGCGTTAGCCTAAACCTTTTGCCCAGGTTCGAATCCAGCTAAAGCCAACCTATTTGTTTTTATGATAACGGATTAATTATAAATATAGTTAAAATGAATATATTACAAGAAATTATCGCAGCTAAGTTGGGTAGGTGCATGTCTCTTTTCATTGAGGTCGTGAGTTCGATTCTCACTTGGAGCAGAATTCAGATTTTTTTTAAATGAACTGGGTAGCCGATTAACCGACCGATTAAACCGATCGGTTAACCAACCGGTTTGGTATTTGGTATATATATTTCATGTAGTTCGGTTTCGGTTAACCAAAATTTCGGTTTCGGTTAACCGAAACCGAACCGATTTCCACCTCTACTTATAGGGAACATTGTTGTTTCTCCGATTTCGGTTGTTCCACTTTCTCTTTACTGGATGATCCACATTTCTTGTATTCTTATGCACTTCGAGTCCAGCCTCCACTTCATGCGCTCTTCTGATAGCAACCCCGTAACGTACAATCTCGTGGACTGCAAGGATGCCCCGTATATCTCAGGCTTAAGCCCACGAAGAATACTATCAGCCTTCTGGTCTTCAGTATCGACCAATCGTGTAGCATAATGAGCAAATTTATTGAACTTTTGCTCGTATTCAATCACTGTCATACCGCCCTGCTTCAAGTCAAGGAACTCCGCCTGTTTCTGATTACGATAGGAACATGGAATGTATTTCTCCATAATTACTTCTTTCAGCCTTTCCCATGTTAGGTTTTGTTGCTCCGCTTCAGTCAAACCACTTTTATAAGACTTTCACCAATGGCCTGCATCTTCAGTGAATTGGAAGACCGCGCATGATACCTTGTGGGCATCAGTACACTCTATATGCTCAAAAATTCTCTCGAGCTCCATTATCCATTCCTCTAAAATCAGAGGTCCACTCCTACCATCGAACCTCGATGGGGTGTACCGACAAAATTGCTCAATCACTTGGCTAGTAGTCGGCTGCGGTGATGAGTTATTTTGCCCAGTAGGCGTTGCATGAGGTTGGCGCTGTGTGAATTCTTGCAGTGCGACAACCAGTGTTTCCACCAAATTCCTAGCATGTTGGTCATTATTGGGGTTGCGTTGGGGTCCACGGGCCATTTCCTATAAAATTAAATTTCACTTTATAACATTGGCAGAATCGTACTACGGTAAGTGCATGCTCATAAACTAGAGGTATATTATTGTTATTCTCCATCTAACCTACACAAGTGAGGCCTAATAATCAAGCAACTAAGTCCCTTCTAATTTCGAGGAAACAAATAAGTAAAAATTTCAATCAATTCATGCTCAAGTTCAACAATAATTTTTACAAAAGGATGCACAACTCTCACATAATGCCACATACAAATCTCCACCACATTTCATAATATTTGAGAGAGAATCTTCACTAATAAGTGCTTATCAAAATATTTTATCATATCAAAACAACGTAAATTATCTCAATCAGGAGCGCATGCCGGGAATGGGTGGTGCCCTTTGTCATAACAACGTCATATAACAAATTATTCAAAATTTTAAAGTCTACAGAAACGTAAACCCGCTCTGATACCACTAAATGTAACACCCTAAATTTGTAATTTAAGAATGCTATATTTTTCTTAAATAGCTAAAGCGGAAACATGTCAAAGTGATTTTTTTATATATATATTTAAATAACATATATAAAATCTCTCAAACGAAATTGGCCAAATAATAAGTCCAACAAACTCAAGTCTAAATTTTGCACGATAAAACTGACGCCAACCAACGACCCAAAGCAAACTACGTAAGACCTAATAGCATGAGATAAGGTGTACTCCTAATAACTCAAATCCAACAAAGATAATAAAGAAAAAGAAATTAAACAAAATAGCATAAGTCTTGGAATGAACTAAAAGCGATATAACCCCACTAGGCACACCGACTCCGCCACGCCGCTCTACGGTCACTGACCTGAAAACATTTTAGATAAAATGGGGTGAGCACAAAAACATACTCAGTGGTGGGGAAACAAGGAATATCATTATTTTTGTCCAAACATGTATACATCGTAGGAAAGTAATAGTCAATCATATTCAGCCTCACCGGCAATGTCCAATTGCATACTCACCGCATGCAATCATATCTAGCCTCACTGGCATAGGATATATACGTAACCAATGAATCACCGTCATGGCTCAGCCTCACCGGCTTAAAATTCCGCCTCACCGGCATAGGATATACACGTTGCCAATGACTCACCGTTAAGGCTCAGTCTCTCCGACTTAAAATCCTGCCTCACCGGCATAGGATATACACGTAGCCAATGACTCACCGTCAAGGCTTAGCCTCACCGGCTTAAAATCCTGCCTCACCGGCATAGGATATACACGTAGCCAATGACTCACCATCACGGCTTTCCACTTGCATACTCACCGTATGCAATAAATATCGTATCACAATCCGTACCACGATATACACGTTGGACATAAAAGAATATTTCTCAAACCAATTTCACTTTCACAATAAATATGTTTATTCTAAATCACAAATTTGCAAGTTAAAGAAGATTTCACCCACCTTGTTTTGTCGAACACAACAAATCAAAATCAACTCAATTCGATGACGAGCGTCCTAGTTGCGCCGCACCTAGTTCAATAAAAGTACATTATATATGTATAAGGGCCTATAAAGAAATCTTAAACGTAATTTCTTAAGCAGACTAAATATTAATAACAATCAAGGACTAAATTGTTTAAAGTCATACTATCGTAACATAAAGGTATTTATATATATATATAAAATTTTGGGATAAAAAAAAATTATTTTCGTAACATGTACATACCAATTAATACTAATTACTATGCTTAAGTAACTAAGAACTAAATACACGCATTTTTATATATTCAAGTACATGGGCGCACTTCTATATTATATAAAAAAAACTAAACCACTCATTTAATAATTTTAATCTTAACAATGATGAATTCCCGTAACCAAAATTTGCTCAAACTAATAGCTTTTCTCAATACAAATTATTCAAATCATTTAGCCACCCAAATTTTTTTACCAATATAGATATTAAAAATAAAATAAAATAAAATAAAGAACATCAAACCATGATAGAATGCAGTAACTATTTTTGAAAACCGTGAAAGATAGACTATGTATGTTCTTAAATCGTCATAGTCATGCTTTGGAAAATACATCATTAATAACATGACAATACAAGTTTATAATAGAAAAAAAAAGAAAACTTACTGGAAAGTAAATGCTTGACAAGGAATAGGAAAACTTACAAAAAGTCAAATTGAATTTAATTGCCTAAGCTGAACGATGCTTTTAGCAAAAAAAAAAAATTGTGTTTGTGAGTGCTCTGTGTGTGTATGAGTTTGTGTAGTATTATGTGTATGCATCGTGTGTGTAGAGTGGTGTGTGTGCGTCGTGTTGTGTTGTGTGTGTATACATATATACATATAAATAAAACCCTAATTATGTTATAATCCTACTTGAACTCTTATTAATTAAATCTTAATTCTAGATAAATATAAAATAAAACTTGGGCTCATCAAATTAATATTCTACAAAGCCCAATTTGAGAATAAATAATATAATTTGACAATTATATAAGCCCAAAACCTAATAATATAATTTGATAATTTCATAAGCCCAAAATTTATTTTATTACTTAGCCCATATATGTAAAGTAATATTTGAATGCCCTAAAATAAATTATGAAGTTCGTTTTCTAGCTAGGGGCGCTGCTACGGACTCCCTCAAGTCCAACACAAAATCGAGCATTACAACAAATCCAACGTAACTCATTTAAAAATTTAAAGCAAATTAAATTAAGAAAAAAGTGGGGCGTTAAATTCCAAGCGCCCGTTGGCCAACATACAGATTTATGTTTTGTTATATGCATGAAATTGTTTTATTATATGCATGAGTATGTTTCGAGACATGCCGATGCACAATGTGCGGTCACGCTCGTGCAACCCAACGTGCACTCGCGCACTTATATCGCTCGTTGGCCACACATGAAGGTTTATGCTTTATTACATGCACGAACTTGTTATACTTTATGCATGAACTTTTGATGGTCCCTAGGGGTTCGTATTGGTGTATGGGGGGAGGTGAGAAGAATACAACGATTAAGGTAAATTAAAACTTTTTCGTTTAACACAAGACTAGATCTTCTACTTGATCAATAGATGTTGGTTAGCGAAGTCGCTTTAGTAATGGTATCGATCTTCTGCGATCGATTCAAGAAAGAGAGTCTTGTTCATATTGATATCAGTTAGCAAGCCTACTGATCAGTTAGACTAATAACTAATGTAAGTGCATAATGTGGTGACTATATTTTTGCATTTACTGGAAACTCAAACTGATGAAGAATACATAGTCAAATATTGGCTTAGTCAGTTTTTTCAGTTTGTTTCTTCAATATCAAACTGATACTGATAGAGTGTTTCAAAATTATGATGCGCGTGCTGATGATGTTCAGTTCAATAGTATGCAGAGTAAAGACGATACTGAAAGTAAAAAACACTTAGTTTTTACGTGGTTCAGAGAGATTAACTCCTACATCTACGAACTGATAACAAAGTCAATCCACTACTTGAGATTTGTTCTTATTTACGGGTGCAGGAGTAAACCTGGATACATGCATTAACCTTTTCTTGATCGCGCCTAACTTAGCGTTCCTCCTACGCTTATTGGTACTAGGAAACCTCTGACTGATAACGGGTGTAGTCGACCTAACTTCTTACTTACAAGTGCAAGACGATCAAGCTTTCAACAACTAACACTTCGTTGCTTACTTTCTCAACTTCTACTTAATCTTCGGGGGTTTTCAGTATAAGGTTTTCCAACTAAAATTTGAGCTTTCATAGGCGACAACTCAATATTTCTAGGCTTAGTATATTACAATAAAGTATCATAGAACATAAGGGCGATATCTTTGAAATCTTGAGTTGATAAGTATATTTGAGCTCAAAGATTTTCTGATAGCATTTTGGAACTCCATTCTTCGAAATCGCTGGATAAATATTCTTGAGATATGAGCTCTAGGTGCTTTAGCATATTTGAATACGCAACGTTTCGGTTACCTTCGAAGGTTGAATTATGTGAGTATTTATAGAGCGATCGATGAACAGTGTCATTGGAGGAAGCACCAATCATATCCATTCAGTTTTCATTTGAAATCTGCTCGTTTGAATCCCCGTACACCACTGTCGGGGTTTGTATCATGATACACCGTAGCTCCGAACTACGAATAGTGGTTCTAGCATGTCAGGATCTTTTGCAGATACGTTACGGCACATGACAGGTCAAACACTCAAGGTTTAAATAACTTCGTGTTTCTTCAGTTGGGTAAAATCAGTGTCTTTTCAATACACTGACTTCAGGTCGTATCAGTCGAGTCTACTTCGTGTTTTAGTAGCAGATTGGACTCCGTCTTTTAATAATTTGGTGACCCTGAGTCAGTATGTAGCTTCAACTTGACGCAGATACCAGCAGCTGAGTCTTCAGTCTCAGATCTCTAGTATTCGATCTTCGACTTCACTCTTCAGTTAACACTATTCATCAGTATCGGTGTACTTCAGTCTTTAGTCTTCAGTCTGCGATCTTCAGTAGTGCTTCTCTTCAGTTGCGCTAGTACTGAAATTTCTTTCAATACTAGTGGTTTCAATACTACTTGAACGCTTTCAGTATTAGGTCTGTCCAAACTGGTAGATCTTCTAGTGAAACATACAACCAAAAAAGCTAACTCATTAACATGTGAGCAGCACTATGTTACTTCAGCAGGACAATCATTAGCGAATATTGGGATCTAATCAAAACATACAGTTAAGATAATTTTTCCAAAAACTTATTTTGGTGAGAATTCTTTATTTTTTTCACTGGCTGCTTGCACCGCTGCTGTGTAGGAAAATCTTATTTTACCTTCTTTCCGATGATCTATCTTGGATGTTTAATTCACCATACATTGATTATATACCTAGAATGCATCTGTATAATTAATTGCAACACGTTGGTGTTTACTCGTGTTTACCTATGAATTTCTGGGATATGAGATCAATGATAGACTCCAGCTTTGATCTTTTGGACTGTATCCCAGATGCATATTCTTCAATACTGAGTGAGAGCAATTTATGAAGAACACTGTAAAACATCACCTCCTACTTTGATCTAGGAATGTCAATGGGTGGGTTTACCCGGATCGATCCCAAACCGCTCAAAATTTATTAAATTTTAAAGCAGCGGTTCTGGTTCTGGTTCCGGTTCCGGTTCCAGACCCGCTTTAGACCCGGATCGTTTAGATCCATAGTTTGATGATCCGGTTCGATCCGGATCCGGACCAAAACCAATACTTATTGATTTTGGTCCAAATAAAACCCGTCTATTGACAAGCCTAAGTTTAAAGAGGCTTCTCAATGAGCTGGTTTTATCTATATCGATTCGAAATCACTCATAACCCATTAAATTATAAAGTAACGATTTCGGTTCCAATTCTGGTTCTGGTCCGATTCGATTCTAGACCCATAGTTGATGGTCCCGTCCCAGACGGATCCAAAGATCTAATGGATCGATTTTAGAACCAGAACCATTACTTATTTATTGGTTCTGGTCCGGGTAAAACCCACCCATTAACATCTCTACTTTGATCTATATGATTTTTGAAAATCACAACAAATGAATAGGATTAATTCTGATTTTTTCCCACCTTGTATTTATAATGCATTCCTAAAATTATGTTTAGATAAGATCCTTGCATATCTAATAAATACAATAATATCTTTGCAGATAAATCATATCTAGAATAATTATCTCTTGATATCTAATAATATCAGATAATATCGCTTGATATCTAATGATATCATATAATATATCTTGATATCTAATAATATTAGATAATATCTATCTAGATACTGGAGATGTACTAAAATAATACATAAATCAGAACAGAGTCCCTGTGGGACTTATATAGGTAGTGGGCAAAAATTATAGTAGCTCTAGGCCTTGATGGTCCAGCTCAGAGATCAAACGAAAGGAATAAAGATGGGTTTAAAATGAACTAATTATCTTATGTTCAACACAGAAAATAAATTAATTCATAAACATTTATTCATTCCACTAGAGAATAAATGTTGACTTGCCCATTTATTACCGAAGTTGATTCGGGCTTACACTTAGACTTACGAAAGCCATGTATTTAAGATATCACACGTCCATTAATTATTTATAGCATTCTGACTGTTTAAAATAATTAATCTCTTTAATTTTCTAAGTAGTACCACTCAATCTTAATATTGTATTTGAGCTAACTCAACCTGCAGGGTTTAGTACAATAAACTTTTTGAGCTCCTTAAGAGGATGTCATCATCCTAAACCGATACGGTGACTCAATACATGTAACTAGCATGATATACAAGCACTACCATCACCCAAGATGCGGAGAATCTTAGGTTATGTCATGTAACCCTCACCCATAACAAGTCAAAGTGATGATAAGTAACTCATACTCACCTAAAATCTTATCGAGGTTTAGATCAACGTAAAGTCATCGAGATCCAGGTTTTTCATGACGGTCAGATAGAAGAACTCACCTCATTGTGATCCATCAATTCGTCAAGACGTACTAGCATAGACAAGCAACCAAGTCAAGTAACTTCTTATCTATACTGTAACTTATACCGATAACTCGTCCTCAAGTTGTCTCAATTGGGATCATTTTTATATCTCAATTAGCTTAACCAATCATACAGAATTCTATGATCTTCTACATACTATATGATCTAACTTTTGTATGAGATAATGTGATAAACATATGCAATCAAGTAAATAATTCAGATAAGAGATTGTAATTGTGGTAACATGAAATATTGTATACAAGTTCAACCACTCTGCTTTCAGTATACACATCCAACATGATGTCCATCCATCGTCTTTGCCGATGCTACTATCAGTCGGTGCCGTTGTCATCGTCCCCACACTGTCTGCCTTCATTGTTGTTAAAAAAATCGAAGAAGAACAGAGAAAAGAAGAAGAATGAGAAGGTTGAATTTTATCCTCATTTTGCCTTTGCAAAAATTTAAAAATAAATAAATGAAAATAAGGGTTGTCACGTGTCACATTATGGTGCATCCATATGTTCAAAATGTGTGGTCTATATTTATTATTACATATTACCTAGGGACCATGTACTACTGAAATCCAACCATATATATATATTACTAAGTTATTGGGAATTAATCTATCTTAACTGTGTGTGTTTTGATTAGATATCAAAACCTCTGATGATCGTCCTGCTATTGTAACTAATGCTGCTGACTTGTTTTGGAGTTAAGAGTTTTTGTTACAGGTTTAAAATGTAGAACTACCAGCTTGGACATGCCCAAAACTGAAGGAGTACGAGCAATACTGAAGCCATTTATACTGATAGGAGTATCTGTATTAGCACCACTGATAGAAGCTCAGCTGAAGGATTGCGTATTGAAGACTGAAGGAAGACCAACTGATGTATGAAGATAGAAGTATAGCGATACTGATGAAAAAAGAGCTACTGGAGTAAAGTCGAAGATCGAAGACTGACGTTGAAAGACTGAAGCATGAGGATCGGAGACTGAGACTCGGCCAATAAGATATGAAGGAGTCAAGATATGACAAAGTGTCATACCAATACCTGACTGCCATGCTGATGAGTCAAAGCTAGCTACCAGAAGTTAAAGATGGTATCTGGAGATCTTACTTTATGTTTTGATAGGACAGTTGCAGTCGGAGATGTTATTTTATGCTTTGATAGGACAATTTTAGTTTTAAGAGATATTCTTTATGTGCTAGAGTTTCGGTGGAACCTTATTTCCGTTTCTAAACTATTTACTCATGGATATTCTGTTGTTTTTGATAGTGGTGTTTCGATCATGAGAAATGATGAGTTTATCTGTTGTGACGTATTATATAATTCTCTTTATACTATTTATGCTAAGCATAATACCTATAATTATTTTGCATCTACTACATCCAACCATAAGAGGGGGAAGTTTTCTTCGCAAGAGGACTATATATATCTTTGACATCTTAGATTAGGTCACATCAATCTAAATATGATCTAAAGACTGGCTAAGAATAAAGTGTTGGGCGAATTCACGGTTACCCCGTTCCCAGTCTGTGAATCATGTATAGAATAAAATATATCGACCAGACCCTTCAAAACGAAGGGTTATAGAGCCAAAGAGGTGTTAGAATTAGTCCATACTGACCTGTGTGGACCGATGTCTACACAAGCTTGTGGAGGGCACGAGTATTTTGTCACTTTCATTGACGATTATTCAAGGTATGGATACGTATACCTGCTTCACCAAAAGTCTGAATGCTTTGAGAAATTCAAAGAATTTAAGGCGGAAGTGGAGACGAAGCTAGGTAAGAGTATCAAGTCACTGCGGTCTGATCACGGTGGCAAATACTTCAGCAACGAGTTTATGGACTACTTGGTGCAATGTGGGATTACATCCCAGCTCACTACACTGTGCACAAGACAAAGAAACAAAGGTGTCGAGCGAAGAAATAGGACTCTCTTAAAGATGGTTAGATCAATGATGAGTTATGCAACCTTGCCTATTTCGTTCTAGGGGTATGCCTTAGAAACAACGACATATTTACTCAATCTAGTACCGTCCAAGTCAGTCGATAAAACCCCTTTTGAGTTATGGTTTAGGCGTAAGCCTAGTTTAAGCCATATAAGGATATAGGTCAGTCCATCACATGTGCTGAACAAGATGGCTGATAAGTTGGAGGCTAGATCTGACATAAGGCTGTTTATACGATATTATAGAGGAACGAAAGCTGGTTATTTCTATAGTCCTAAGGATCAGAAGATCGTTACACCAACACCCGATTCTTGGATGAGGACTACATGAAAAACCACAAATCCAAAGTTGAAATCATTCTTCCAAAATTGGAAGATGATCGTATTCCACCATTGATTCCACAAAAGGTACAAGATGTCAAGTCTAGTGGGAGAGATCGACACTAGATACTTCAAGATATTGAAGTGGGTCGAGTTTCACTAGGGATATCGGCTGTACAAGTGGCGCCTACCCAGCAAGTTGTCAAGAAATGGAACCACAAGTTAATGCACCCATCGTTGCCATTGTGCCAGTATCGCCTCGTCGTAGTGGGAAGGTTGTGCGACAACCCAATCGATTTATGTTCGTGGGTGAATCTTCAGATTTAGTCCCAATAGGCGAACAAGCTATAATCGACCCATAGACATACAACGAGACGATACAAAACATAGATGAGGGAGCATGGCATACCGTTATGGACTTAGAAATTGAGTCCATAACCGCTATAAATGTATACGAGAAAACACATCTACCAGATGACAAGGAATCCATAGGTAGTAAGTTGTTATACAAGAGGAAGAGAGATTCTGATGGAGATGTTTCGGCTTTTAAAACCAAGCTTGTGGTGAAAGGGTACACTCAGATTGAGGAGATTGATTATGATGATACCATTTCGCTTGTAGCAATGCTCAAGTCCATCAGAATTGTTCTGGCCATAGTAGCTCACTTAAACCTAGAGGTTTGGTAAATTGATATGAAAATCGATTTCTTAAACGATTACCTTGAGGAAGGTCGAGACATCTATATGCAGCAACCTGAATATTATGTAAAGAAAGGTGAGGAGCATCTAGTGTGGAAGCTTTGTGGACTCATGCAAGCTTTCCAATCATGGAACTTACACTTTGACGAGGTGGTAAAAACCCATGGTTTTATCCAGTTGCCTAGCGTGAGTTGTGTGTATCTTTTAGATGGCAACGATGATGTGTTATTTCTTGCACTTTACGTAGATGACATTCTTCTACTTGACAACAATGTGAAGCTGTTATCAGACGTAAAGAGTTGGTTATCCGATCAGTTTCAGATAAAAGATTAGGAGATGCAGCGTACATTCTTGGGATCAAGGTTTACCGAGATCACAAGAGAAAAATGTTGAGCTTATCTCAGGCGTCTTACATTGATACTGTGATTACTCATTTAGCATGCAAACCACTAAGAAGGGATTGCTACCCTTTAGTTATGGCGTTCCATTATCTAAGGAGCAGTCGTCGAATACTGCAAATGCGATAAAGAAAATGAGACACGTTCCCTACGCTTCCATCGTAAGAAGTCTCATAAATGCAATGTTGTGTACGAGGCCCGATATTTGTTATGCTCTAGGCATAGTAGCAAGATATCAATCTAACCTTGGACAAGCACATTGGACTACGGTAAATCATATATTCTATACCTGAAAAGGACTCGAGATTATAGGCTAGTTTATCAGGCAGATAGTCTAATGCCTTAAGGTTATTCATACTCGGATTTCCAAGCTAACCGTGATGAGAAGAAGTCTACCTCAGGCTATGTGTTTACCTTGGGAGGTGGAGCCTTATCTTGGCGGAGTGAAAAGTAGCGATGCATTCTAGATTACACCATGGAATCCGAATATGTAGCCGCATCTGAGGCTGCTAAGGAGCCGTTATGGTTCAAGAACTACCTCATGGATTTGGATATGGTACCTCGTTTTCCCAAGACATCATAATGTTCTATGATAACTCTGGTGCAGTAGCAAACTCGAAGGAACCACGGACACACAAGGCGACGAAACACATAGAGAGAAAGTACCATATCATATGAGAAATTGTACGATGAGGAGAATGCTTATAGAGAATATTGGTATTGCGGACAATCTAGCAGATCCATTCCCGAAGAGCCTACGGTAAATAGTCTACGACGAGCATGTTCGAAGACTTGGATTTCGCAAGATGGCCCCCACTTAGAAATGAAACTTTTGTATAAATGGGAGAAACAAAGTAATGGTGTTGTTTGTAATAACTAGTAGGGAGACACATTGTATATTAAAAGTTTGCTTTAGTATTAATAGAAGATTGTTGGATTTGTATATTGAAAGCAGAATGGTTGAGCTTGTATACATTATTTCCTGTTAACACTATTACAATCTCCTATCAGAATTGTTTACTTGATTGCATATATTGTCTCATTATCTCATACAAAAATTAGATCATACAGTGTATAGAAGATCACAGAAGTATGTATGATTGGTTAAGCTAGTTGAGATATAAAAATGATCATAACTGAGACAACTTGAGGACTAATTATCGGATAGACTTCAGTATAGATAATAAGTGACTTGCCTTGGTTGCTTGTCTATGTTGGTGACTATCTGAAAGTGGATACAAAGCTATGTAAGAATACTTAAGTAGTACCACTCAACCTTAAATACAATAAACCTTTTGAGCTCCTTAAGGGGACGTCATCATCCTAAACGGATACGGTTACTCGATATAAGTAACTAGCATGACATACAAGCACTGCCACCACCCAAGATGCGGAGAATCTTGGATTATCTCATGTAACCTCACCCATAACAAGTCAAAATGATGGTCAGTAACTCATACTTATCTAAAACCTTATCGAGGTTTAGATCAACGTAAATTCACCGAGATCTAGGTTCTTTACAACGATCAGATAGAAGAACTCATCTCACTGTGATCCATCAATATGTCAAGATGTACCAGCATAGACAAGCAACCAAGTCAAGTCACTTCTTATCTATACTGCAGCCTATACCGATAACTCGTCCTCAAGTTGTCTCAGCTGTGATCCTTTTTATATCTCAACTAGCTTAACCAATCATAAAGACTTCTGTGATCTTCTACACACTGTATGATCTAACTTTTGTATGAGATAATGAAACAAAATATGCAACCAAGTAAACAATTCAGAAGTGAGATTGTAATAGTGGTAACAGAAAACATTATATACAAGCTCAACTATATGGCTTCCAATATACAAATCCAACAAGTACTTCATACTACCTCGGACTACGTACTATTTGATCCTCACCCTCTCTTTTATCTCTCTCTCTCTCTCTCTATATATATATATATATATATATATATATATATATATATATATATATATAACGTAAGAACCATTTTTATCGTGAGAATGTAGGAACCAAAAATGATGAATTCACTATTAAAAGTTGATGAATTATTTATTAAAAGTTACAAAATCCAAAAAGATGAAATTTTTGCCCCTCATAGTATTCGAACCGGGTGCAAATTTTAAATTTTTGGATTCAGTGACTTTCCCAATGAATACATTAACTATTATAGGGAATTCATTTTGCACATAGCTAATTTTCGTGGTTCTCACGTTAAAAATAGTTTTTATTTGAACCTCACTATATAGATATAAGGGTTGAGTCCCCGTAGTACTAGTCCCTAGATAGTATGTAGTTCCAATCTAGACCACATATTTTTTGAACATGTGACCGCACCACAAGCTGACACGAGGCATCTCATTTTTCTTTTCTTTTTTAATTTTCGCAGAGACAAAATGGGAAGAAATCAAATCAGCCTTCTTCTTGTCCTCCTTGGTGGCAGCGGGGGGTACCGACGATACAGCGAATGATGGTGGCGATAACGGTGGCAGCACCGATGGACAACAGCAACAACATACACGAACAACAACAAACAACAGATTTTGAATGAAAGAAAAATAAGAAAAAATATTTGAGAGCAAAATTAATGGATTTTGAGAAAAAATAGAAGATGAATTTGATTGATGGTTGAAGAATCGAAAGAGATGGTGGCTATGGAGGTTGTTCACGGCGAAATTCACCGGTTGTTGGAAAAAGAGACGGTGGAATTGACGGAGAAGGATGGATGAGAGATTTGCTGTCGAAAACCATAAAACTATATTTAACAAAACATAAAAATTTATTTAATAAAACATAAAACTGCATATTGGTACGAAACACAAATATTGTCACGACCGACCTTCACTAAAGATAGTTAAGCCAAGAAACGTGACTAGGGAAGGAAAATTAGAAACGGAGATAGAAAGTGTACTTTGGTATCCATATCTGAACTAAATACTCAAATAAAATTAATATATAATACTTGATTAAACATTATAAGATTTTGAGAATCAACAATCTGTACTGAAAAAAGGGTTGCGCGAACTATACTTAACACTGTATGTAATTGGACTAATCATAATCAAAGTATTTTGCAGCGGAAAAAACATAGCTGAGATACATGTATCTGGGGGCATCTTCAACTAGACTCGACAAATAGCTCGACTCTGCACTTCATCATTCACATCACAGCTCTACCTGCACATTTAGAAATACATGCAGGGCTGAGTACAAAAGCACTCAGTGGACTCATGCCGAAAATATGCTAATGTTTGAGTATGAACCAACATTTGTAAATTGTCATACCAACTTAACAGTAACACAAGGGATTTTATCGTAGAGAGGCCCATGAATCTGAAATTCTTTTGTGAATCTAAAGTTCATCCGAATGTACTAAATTTTTATAATCTCCGATCAGAACTATTATTGTGCAGGAAGGAGGCCTCCTTCCACGGTCATCGGATCGACCAACCCTCTAGGATGACTCACAGCCGCTGTGTACACCAATCCGGTCTAGGGATTCCTAGTTCAGGACTCGAATTCGATTATGATATGTTGACAGAGCCAAACACAGATATGTATCATACATAAATCAAATCATTTATGGCAAGACAATACTTGAAATTATTTTCAGATCATGCTTGAAATAAAGATTTAAATTGCTAGTTATGAAGCAATTCCTAGTATTTGAAATTTTACTTATATATATGACAGTCTGCATTATCTATGTCGGAGGCCCATATATACATCTGAATAAAGCCCACCTGTCTGCAACTCATATTCAAAGGATCACAAACTCCTTGTTGTTCTGTCGTCACTCCCTCGACCGACCTTTATCGTAAGAATAACAGGTAAGACGTCCGGAATGAAAGATAATACTTATTAAAAGGAATTTACGATTTCGTTCTACTAACGATTTATTAGGGATTTTACATCTTTACTAAGACTCGTTTTATTACTCCAATTCATCGTTAGAACTCTGGCTCATTCTCTAACCTTTAGAAAATAAGGAACGCTTCTGTTAGAAGATTAATTAAGATTTAATCAACCGCTAGTTGATTTTGAAAGTCAAATGAATCTTAATTGATCCATAATTAGTAACTAAGTTAATGGATTATTTCATGAGTACATAATAATTCATCTCATAGGTTTAATTTATTTATTAGAATTGGAGGTCCAATAAATTGGGCCTAAACAAATTAAACTCAAATTACTTATCTAATTAAAGTCGCACTTCAATTCGATTGAAGACTAAAGCCCAAATAAATTAATTAGACGGTCTAACAAGTTGAATTAATTTATTAGGTCCATCACTAAATTAATTGAAATCCTTGGGCTGAAATAAGGTTAGTCCATCTACACTGTTTATTTTTCGAATTGGGCAAAAGAATTATTTTAGATCCGACCCAATAGGTTAAAAATAATTCCCAGCTCAAGAATCCCCTTACTTTTGGCCCACACCATATTGTTCAGCCCAATCTCACTTGTTCTAATTTCCAGCCCAACACCATTTATTTTCCCAAGCCCAACACTACAATAAAGGTTGCTAACCCGAACCTACCTATATGTCTATCTCTCTCTCTCTCTCTCTCTCTCTCTCTCTCTAACTCTCTCTCACGCCATCAACAGAACTGCACCACCTTATTCTATTCTCTCGTCTACGGATCGTCGTCGTCTTCTCAGCTCCAGCGAACGACCGTGGTCATCGATAATAGTTTCACTTGTTGTCGCGCCATCATCGGTACACTCTCTCTCAAACCACTAATCACAACTCCTCTCCTTTCTCATATTCTCCACGCCGTCGCTCCGCGTCGCCACTGCAACGTCGGTCGCCATTCCGTCGGCTAGCTAACTCTCTCCCTCTCGGTCGACTGCCAACAACAAAGGGGCGCTGCTGTCGTCGCTCTCCTCCCTGCCTAGCTTCGGCCAACAGCAACAGTTATCCGCACCACCGCTATCACCGTCTTCCCCTCCTCTCAATCTCCTCGACTCTATCTCTCCCTTCATTCTTCCCAATCTTCCGAACAGCAAAGACAGCAAGTAGAGCCATCGCCGTCGCCTCTCACTCTTCTCGACTGACTCCAGCAGTTGAGGCCACCGACGCCGTCGCCTCTATCTTGCTCCGCTCCAGCAGTGCCTCTTCTCTATTTCTAGATACAAAGTTACTATAGTCTCCAGGCGCCGAGCCAATGCCCTCCTCGGCTAGTCGGTTAGCTGGGCAACTGTTGCCATCACTCGTCTCAACCCTCACGACGAACATACATTTCTCAAACTAGGTTCAAAACATCCTTATGTATTTAAGATCCTTTTCTTTTTCCAAGTTCCAATCTTTTGAATTTCTAAGCACAAAAATTAGGAAAGTTTGCTCGTATTATTCTTGTATTTGGATTGAATCTTGTTGTGAAGGAATTAACAAATTATGATGTTTATGTATAGCTTGTATATGTGTTGCAGTTCTTGAATTTGTTTGGTTGAGCAAGAGGCAGACATGCTATCTTATTTCTATACTTTTAACAAACAAATAATTGAAGTAGAAGAATCCAAGGGTGAAACCTATTAGCCGTGATTTGTGGTTGTCTTGCTTATGTACTTTTGTTGTTGTTGTTGTGTAACTTCGAAGGCCAATAGAAAGAATGGAGGGCCCGTGAGAGGAGAAAGATGTCTACTATCTTGAGCTAACCAGAGGATCAAATCTCCTCTTCTCATTTTGTTTGAGATTTGGACAATCAAAATGGGGGATTAAGGGAGTATTTGATAAAGATATGCTATAAAGTGTTGCAAGAGTTTTCAACTTAGTACTTGCTAGTGAGTAGGATGTAAGGTGATTGATGATAATTGACTGTAAGTGTTGGATAAAAGAGGATTTTAGGAAAAGTTTTGATTAGACTTGAAAAGTAATCGACGTAAAATATGTTCAGCTCGTTTAGGGTTCGTCTGTTGTTTAAATTTTGTTATCGATAATCAATCTTCAATTCAGAATATGTCTCGATTGATAATTTCGCGTTAACGAACTATCAATAAAATAATATTGATCCTCGATTAATATTAACGAGCTCATGCACTTAACTACGATTGTTTAATTATTATTAGAACACAATTTTATTTTATATTATTAATTAACTAAATTCTTATCGATTTTACGGGGTACTACTTACATGCACTTAAAAAAAATATGTTCATGCATTTATTAAACATGTTCATGCATTTAACAAAAAGTAAAAATGCATTGTTGGCCCGAGCACGTGAGCGTGCGTCGGGCGACGCGCGAGCACGAACGCATGCTAGGCGCACGCTTCCAACCTACATGCATTATTGTATTCAACTGTATGTATTTTTGTGTTCATTTGAATGCATAAGTCAGTTCAACTAAATGCATTGTTTATTTTTCGCAATCACATAACAAATCAAATTACTAATCTAACCTTACAGCAGCGAAATCAGCAAAAATAAGCTTAAAAGTCCAAAAAAATCTCCGTCATAGGATCCATGAGAGATGAATGAATGAGATTGAGTACTACATACTATTTCAGGCTCGAATACTATGGTGGAATTTTTTTCGGATTTTTTAAGCTTATTTTTGCTGATTTCCTACTTTAGATTAATAATTTGATTTGTTATGTGATTGAGAAAAACAAATCATACATATAGTTGAAGTGACTTATGCATATAAATGAACAAAAAAATACATGTAGTTAAACACAAACATGCATGTAAGTTGGAAACGCGCGCTCAACGCCCAGTATGCGCTCGTGCTTGTGCGTCCCTTCGCGTTCGTTGGCCAACATGTATTTTTATGTTTTGTTATATGCATGAACATGTTTTATTATATGCATGAATGTATTTTATCTGCATATTTATATTTCATGGCCAACATGCAGGTTTATGGTTTGTTATATATGTATGAACATATTTTGTCATATTTATGTTTCTATTTTTTTTTTGTCAATTAATACAGAAATTTTGGTTATATGTATGTTTCTATTCGTGCCTACATGAAGTTTTATGTTTTGTTATATACATAAGGTTAGGTTCCCGTAGTACACAGTCCTTAGGTAGAATGTAGTACCTAATTTAGATCACATGCTTTGAACACATAGATGCACCATAATTTTACAAGTGACAGTCTTTTTATTTTTTATTTTATTTTTCAAGGGGTAAAATGGGAAAAGATCAAACAACCTTCTTCTTCTTCTTCTTCTTCTTCTTCTTCTTCTTCTTCTTCTTCTTCTTCTTCTTCTTCTTCTTCGACAAATGGGGGGCGGCGATGAGTATGATAGACAACAACGGCGATGGCGGCGATGATGACGAAGAACGTCAGATTTTAAGAGAAAAAAGAAGAAGATGATTTTGAGAAAAATGAGAATTTGAGAGATGATTGATGATCAAAAGATATGGTGGTTATGGCAAGGTTTCCAGTAAAATTCATCGGTAATAGGAGAAGGAGGCGATAGAAGTGAAGGAGAATGATGGAAGAGAGTTTTGTTGTCAAAAATCACATCCATGCATATAACAAAACACATTCATGTATATAAATAAACATAAACCTGCATGTTGGCCACAAAATACAAACATACATATAAGAAAGCATAAACATGCATGTTAGCCACAAAACACAAACATGCAGACAAAACACATTCATATATATAATAAAACGTAATAATGCATATATTAAAACATAAACATGCATGTTGGCCAACAAACGCCAGGGAGTGCACAAGCGTGCACTAGTGCGATCGCGTGCTAGACGAGCGCTTCTAACATACATGCATGTTTGTGTTTAACTACATATATTTTTGTGTTCATTTATATGCATAATTGTTTTCAACTATATGTATGATTTATTTGTTGTATCATTTAATAAATCAAATTACTAATCTACCATTACTGTTGTGAAATCAGTGAAATTAAGTTTAAAAAATCCTAAAAAATCTCCAAGATGAGTGGATGAGATTGAGTACTACCTAAAGCTCAGGTACTATATAATCCCAATTATATATTATATATATTCGATTTTTTTTCATATTTTTGTTAATCTCGATAAAATAAGGCTATATTAGTAGTTTGATTTGTTATGTGAACAGAAAACAATCCATGCTTGTAAAACAAAAAAAACATATGAGTTTCGATTTTAAAGCATGTTGGAAACGTACGCTAGTGACGCGCTCACGCACTCCCCGCGCCCGTTGGCCTACATGTAATTTTCTGTTATTTTATATATAGGGTTGTATTTTGTGGCACGCTTGTGCACAAGGCGTGCTCGCGCACCCAGTGTCTGTTGGCCAGCATGCATTGTTATGTTATTCTACATGCAGTATTGTGTTATTGTACATGCAAGTTGTGTTTTGTTGTGGTGCTCCGCGTCCCCGGACACTCTTCCATTTTGCTCCTACGCAAAAAATGGTCCGCCACGTGTCAAATTCTCATGCGTCCACATGTTCAAAATGTATGGTCCAAATTGAGTACTACACTTTATCTAAGGACATGGTACTACCGAAATCCAACCCTATATATTAGGTCCATTTCATTATGCATAAACCATTTTTTTAAACTATTACTAATTATTTATACTAAAACAAATAATATTTTTCCATATGGTATACAAATACCGTAGTATATATCGAAACATTGAGTATTTTGATTTTTTCAGTATATATTGTTGTACGGTATATATTGGTTTATCGGTATATACCAAATTACTGTGGTACGGTATGTGTTAGTAAACCGCGAAATCTGAAAAAATGATATTGTTATCGTCCCAAAATTTAATCAGATGCGATATACCGAAAATTCGATATTTTTCAAGACGACAAGTCTCGCTATATCGATTTTTCTGTATTTTTTCTCACCCTAGTCTCACTTGATACTTCTCTCATTCAAAACTATTTTGCAAGATCGAATTAGATATTGAAACTTCTTCTGTTTTAAAATTATGAGTTTTGAAAGATGTCTATTTCGACCTTATGAAATAATTCAGGGATTTAGATGGATTTTTTCACGATTCATGTACTTTTGATGGACAAAGTCTCTTGTGAGGAACTTATGAAAATTGCATTTTAATTGGAATTTTGCATGAGACTATACCCTAATTGGGATAGATAAAATCTCAAGTGAGGATAATCTTACGTAAGGACGCATGTAAACTATAATGTAATATTTAAATTTCGATCTGCATGGGACCACACCCTAATTGGAATTTAGGATGTAGTCTCCATACATTCACAGGAAACTGCCTATTTCTGATATTTTTTATTTTTGTTCAATTAGAAAAATAAAACAAAATTTAGTGATCGATTCTAGCAAATTAAAAAGATGTATAATTTTATTCTTTTTAACTAAATTTATTGAATGCATATCCTCAACGTCCTAATTTTGTGTTGTATGATATTTATAATCCCCTCCTACCGTGCTGCTTCAAACTTCAAATGCTAGCATTTTCAGTTCGAAATGTGACAATAAGTCGATAAGATATATAAGTCCTCTAAAATAATTTATGAGCAGTAATTTCAAATAATTTTAGTCTTATATTAGGACGTACGGTTTCAAGTATATATATTATTATTTACTTTCGAACTTGTTTTTAGTTGATCCGCTGCCAGAGTAGGGTTTGAACCTTATAGCACATTTTAACGGCCTAAATAAATGAATTCTAAATTTTTAATGGAATGATACCATACCTATATATTGGCTAATAATCACAGAGGTAGGTAAATTGGCATAAATGTTTTAATTATTAGTCAACCACCACATCACAAACTTGAACTATAACTATAAATAGTAATAATATGACCCACAGTAAATACTTCTTTTCAACACACTATTACTAGACAGTAAAACTAGTTGTGTGTGTGTATTGGCCTAGTGGTAGAGTGGTTAACGCCGGAATCAAGGTGCCCTTGTTCGAGTCCACCGTGACGTAGCCTTTAAAATTTCAGATAATTGACAAAAAAAAACTAGTCGGATTTAAGTTTTTTTTTTTTTTTTCAAATTTGAAAATCTCATTTTGTACTTTGATGAATTGGTTCCATTACTTAATCTATTAAATGAAAGGAGAAGAAATTATTATGTTTTAAAATAAAATTATATGGTGGTCTCATGATGACATGAACAATTCACTAACTTCATCCAACAAAAAACGATCATGAAGTAAGTAGGTCCATGAAAATTTAGACAAGAAATTTATAGGTATAAGGATCTAATCAGAAAAGGTAATTTGAATCAATGTACATTCCTTGAATGCATTTATATAATTAGATTGCAAATTATCTCGTAAGATTTCTGTGCGTTTGAATAATGGTGCATACTTAGTTTATGGTAGATATATTGTTAATATAGTAAACAAACACATACCTAGTAGATATATTGCTATAGTTAGTGGTACAATATTTCTTAAAATCAATATTTCGAATTGTGACAAATAAGAAGGGGGAAACATCAGAACATTTTTTCTTTTCAAGAGAAAGAAGATGGTCCCAAACCAGACCTTAACCAAACTTTCCTTTTGGGCAGACGTTCAACTTAAGGGGATTACGCCTCTTTTGCTAATCTCCTATAAGTGAGATATAGCTTTGTTTAAATTGTCTTAAATTCCCATATCTTTTATTTAATTTAGTCCGATCTCGACACACGCACACACACATGGGTGAGTTATTGTAAAAACATTTGTTATCCTATAAATGTAAAAACAATGCATTTTTCATGAAAGTCACTGCACTAAAAAAAATTGAGTTTTCGATCCTCATAGGATTTGAACTCAGGTGGTGCAAAATACACTCATCCAACAAAGTAACGCATCATCGTAGATCATTGTTATCTAATGGCTGAAAATGGTTCTCACGTTCTCACTTTAAATAAAGTTGTCATTTGAACCTTCTCCTATGTATGTATATGGATGTATTGCTACAATTAAGAAAAATAACTATGGCAACTTATGATTAGTGCTTTTTGGGAAGTTGGTAGGATACAAAACAAATTGGGGCGTCCAATTGATGGATATGTGTAATTTTGTATATTATAGGATTTGAGTCAATATGAATGCAGAATACTAAGATATATGTATGGTCCCATAATTCACATATACCAAAACTAATGTCCCCTTTTTTGTCTGAAAACTATAATTTCTTAACCATGTATGGAGTTTTCAACTCAAAAAAAGAGAGAGAAAAAAAATATGGATGGAATTTCCTATTCGAAATTGTACTATTTTCTTTACTAAAGTAATTGTCCTATGTAAACTCTTACCGGTAGAAAATTATTGTTGTTAAAGATGACGATGCAAAAGATAGGATTCCTATTTCGGACCGCTATATATATTATTTACTATGTAATTTCCCTATTGCAAGAAAGGAAGAGAAATCCTAGTCACTTGCAGTGGGTATTTATGATATTTTCAAAATACATGTGGTAACAATTTCATGAATAGAATAAAAGTTGGAATACCATTCTAATTTCTAAAACATAGGATCACGTCTAGGCTCCCATTGAGATTGTAAATGAGCCAAACAACTCACACACTCAAATCTTAGCTTGAAAAAAGCGTTTTCAAGCTTATTAAAATAAACAAATCAAGTTTGAGATTTGTACTCCTTTTAGCTCGTTTGTACGTTGCACAATTAACTTAAAAATATAAAATTATTAATTTTTATATTCACCTTATATTTTGTGTCAATAGGCAAAAATACCTAAATAGCATAGTATTATGATAAAAACACCCAAAGTTATAAAAAGATGGGGTATATACCCATTTTCTAAGGGATGATCAAAACTATTCTTAATTGTCACGGTGCTTGCATATTTTTCAGTGTACGCTGTACAAATTTTTTTGGAGCAAAATTAGTCAATGATTGTACTGTGGTTACTGAATTTTTGTAGGTATTATTTTTTCAAATGGCAATATTTTCTAAATCTAATGGAAAACTAAAAAAAATAAGTTAAAAACAGTGACGGGATTTTACAAAAAGAACAACCGACCTTTTCATTTTCAATCGTTTTTGTAGGTGTTGACCAGTTTTATTAATTTAAATTATTTTTGATGTGTAATTTCACTTATATGATTTGAAATATGATTATTTTTGTATAATTTGTATTTTTGTGTTTGGATGTGCGACGAGATAGTTAATTTAATTTAAAATTATAAATCAAAACATTACCGTATGAATTTTAAATTTCGAGACAATAAACTCAATAAATAAAAAAAATCCCTAAAACATATAACATATAATTTGAAACGATAAGTACTACAATCCTAGGAATTATAATTATTACCCTAAAACTGGATGAATATTTCAAAAAAATCGAAACAATTTATTTTAAAACATATAAACAGATAATTCAAAACAATAAGTAATAAAACTCTAGAATTATAATTATTTCCTTAAAACTGGACAAAATTGATAAATCCAGTTGATTTTTTCATAAAACCGATGACCGGTTTGTTTGGAAAATTCATCCGATTTTATCGATTTTTTTTTTCAGGTTTTAGGGAAATAATTATAAATTTACGGTTTAAACAAAATTATTGCAAACTTGGAAATTATTAACTATTAAACGTGGAAATTCAGAAGGTGAGAAAAAGAATAACTTGATTTTGCAGACTTGCATCTCAAAATATGTGATCTAGATATAGTTTGTATTTCTTTGAAGTTTGAATTAATATAGACGTTTAAAAATATTTTAATCCAAATGAGTATATCCTACATGTTTTTATCAAATTGAATATATCTTACATATAAATTATCAAGTTGGGTATTTATTTTCTTACCTTATATTTTATGCTTTAATTGGTGATCTTAGAAGTATATTAATCATCTAGCTAGGTACCTAATCTTACATATTATAAGAAAATTATATATTTTTAAAAATCACAAAAGGAAATAGTGAATAAATTAAATTAAGATATATATTTAATCTTACATGTGTTTTACAAATTAAATTTAAAATATCTTTTTGAGAACATCCAAGCAGTGAGACTCCTCTGTGAAAAGAGTGTGATGTCAAAGTTCAATTCCTACCGTCAAAGAATAAATTAACTTGAGGTTGACTTGATAATACATAATCGCCCTAATATTTTCTAAACTAAATTTAATTTGGCACAATTAGAGTATGACAAAAACTTGGGTGAGCTCCGCCTCACCGTGAGCTCACCCTTGTTTTTTGTTAAAATAATTATATATTAATTATGATGAGTAAGGATAATTAGATTTTGTTAATTTATAATTAAATTTATTAATTTTTAATTATAATTTTTAATTCAAAATTAGAATTTATTAATTCATAATTATGGTTTATTAATTCACAATTAGGATTTATTAATTCACAATTAGGGTTTATTAATTCAAAATTATGGTTTACTAATTCACAATTATAGTTTATTATTCAAAATTAGGGTTTATTATTTTCAATTAGGGTTTATTAATACAAAATTAAGGTTTATTATTCAAAATTAGGGTTTATTAATTCCAAATATGGTTTATTAATTCAAAATTATGGTTTATTAATTCACAATTAAGATTTATTAATTCAAAATTAGGGTTAATTATTCAAAAGTAGGGTTTATTAATTCACGATTAGGGTTTATTAATTCAAAATTAAGATTTATTAATTTAAAATTATTATTTATTATTTTACAATTAAAGCTTATTAAACTAATTAATTAGGATTAATTAATTAATTAGGATTAATTAATTATGATTAATTAATTAAATTAATTAATTAGGGGTCTCACCGTGTCTTGCATGCAGAGACCACCCCTTAGAGTATTAGCTACCTAACCCAGTAAATAGACAACAATATTTTCTAATTAAACTAAACTTTGGCACGATTAGACTCCTAGCCACAGAATGAAAAGAAAGATTATAAATCTGAATCACACCAATATTCTTGAAACTAAGAAGGTGTTTGGCTAAGCTTATTTGAAAGAGTTTATAAGCTCTAAGAGCTTATAAGATGTTTCAAGAGCTTATAAGATATAATGTTTCAAGAGCTTATAAGTTATCAAAGTGTTTGGATAATTTAGCTTATAAGCTAGAGAAAGAATCGTGAGTTAGAGAGAAAATCATAATTAGAGCGAGAAAATTGGCGAGAGGTGAAGTCGATAGTATATATGTAGATTATAACGAATCACGTGAGGTTATTTTGGTAAATTCACATTCTTGAAGCTTATGAAAAAATAAGTTGGGGTTGAGCTACTTATTTTTAAGGGAGCTTATAAGTCGTTGAGCTTATTTTAACATCTTATAAGTCGCTTAGAGCTTATTTTGCCAAACATCTTGCATGAGCTTATAAGCTCCTAAACAACTTATAAAACTTTTGCTTTGAAGAGCTTATAAGCTTAGCCAAACACCTCTAAATCATCCTTCGCGTCCACAAATTACATATATGGCCTATGATGAGACGACAAAGATACCAACGTTTTTCATGCTGCCATCACCTTCTTAGAGCGCACAGAGACCTCCAAGGAATACAAAACGATTGAAATCAACATGTTGTTAATTAGGGATGTCAATGGTTGACTTTTACTCGGATCGATTCGGAACCGCTCAGAACCCATTAAATTTTAAAGTAACGGTTTTGGTTCCGGTTCCAAACCTGTTTTAGATCCGAACCATTTAAATCCATAGTTTGATTGTCTATTAAATGATATGCATGCATGCAGTCCATGCAATTGTAAACGCTTGAAATGTAATGTTGTTAGCTAGCTGTTATTGTTAGCAGTAGTTAGTTAGTTAGATATTGTTTAGATACGGTTATTTTGTTATTAGTTTGTTACAAGTTTTGTAAAGAAGTTAGCAAGTAATTATTCTCTGTAAAAGCATCTCTATAAATAGAGAATGAAAGCAAAGAAATAAAGTTAGTTTTCCTTCATTTTATAATCGAGCTGCATGAACTCTCCTTCTTCTTCTTCTTCTTCTTCTTCTTCTTCTTCTTCTTCTTCTTCTTCTTCTTCTTCTTCTTCTTCTTCTCTTCTTCTATCAAATCTTAGAATTATGCTTTTAGTTTACATTTTAGTATGGTATCAGAGCCAGTGATCTCTCTCTTCCGCGTCTGAATTTTTTTCTTAGCTTTCATTCTCCGCAAATTTTATTCCTCTTCTTAGTCTAAGTTTTCATTCTCTGCAAATTCTCTTCTGCAAAATGGACACCACCTCAAATCAACCACCAAATCTTCCCTCTATTCATCCAATCTCAACAAAGTTGGATCGATCAAACTACATGTTTTGGAAAACTCAAGTGTTTTCCACTGCTCGTGCGTATGGCTTCGATGATGTTCTCATACAAGATGCAGCTCCTCAGCAATTCATAGATGAAATCACTCCAAATCCAGCTTATTTGATTTCGCTCCGTAGGGATCAGTTTATTTTCAGTTGGATCTTTGCTGCTATTGCTCCATCCATGATTGGATATGTTGGCAGATGTACTACCTCTGCGCAGTTGTGGAACACGTTTGAAACGTTGTTTCAGTCACAATCCAAGGCTCGCTCAGCACAACTAAGATTTCAACTTCAATCTATTCGAAAGGGAGATCTATCCATTGATGATTACATAATGAAATTTCGTGGAATTTCTGATCAACTTTTCAACATTGGACAGAAAATCTCAGATTCTGATCTTGCTCACTATATCCTTGGAGGACTCGGTCAGGAGTTCGAGAGCATTTGCGTCTATCTACAGTCAAGGAATGAAGAACTCTCACTGGATGAAATGCAGTTTGCTCTACAAACACATGAGATTCGACTGCAAAATCAGAATGCGTTGCTCACGAATACCTTCTCTCAACAGCCTACACCTCAGGCACATGCTGCTTATAATCCATCCTTCAATCACAGAGGCAGATCTAACAACCGAGGGTCCAGTGTTCGGGGACAAATTGGTGGCAGGTATCAACACGGTAATCATCGTAAAATGATTTGTCAAATTTGTGGTAAGTATAATCATGTTGCGATAAAGTGTTTTAAACGATTTGACGTCAGTTTTACTGGTATGGATTCAATTTCACACCCACAAGCACACTATACTGCACATTCATCATCACGACAACATCAGTCTTCTGCGTTCAAATCCCAAGCTCATCCTCCACAGCAGCCAGATAGCAATCCACCTGTGTCAGGTTACACCGTCTCCTCGACTCCTCATGCTCAAGGTGAATCTGAGTGGTTTTTAGATTCTGGTGCCTCGGCACAAGTCACCGCGAATATGGATCATCTTCAAAACCATTCCCCCTATATTGGCCATGAGACTCTTACAGTAGGTAACGGCTCTAAACTTCCCGTTACTAGAATTGGCTTATCCAAGGTACCTAACTCATCTCCTACTCCACTAGTTCTAAGTAATATTTTGTTCGTACCTCATATCACAAAGAGTCTCCTGAGCATCTCAAAATTCACAAGTGATAATAATGTTTTTCTAGAATTTCACTATTCATTTTGCTGTGTCGAGGACAAGGTCATTCACAAAGTGCTGTTGGAAGGCAAGCTTAAGGATGGCTTGTATCATTTAATTCTGCCTACTCAAAATAAGCCTACTCCAAGCTGCTATAAAGTCTCTACCACCGCTTCCAAATATCAATCAAGTCTCCACCTATGACATAAAAGATTAGGTCACCCGTGTCAACAAGCTCTAAAGGTAGCCTTACGCTCTATTAATCTCAGCTATAATTGGCCACAAACTACATTCTGTGAAGATTGTGTAAAAGGTAAAATGCACAGTTTTCATTCTTCTACTGTATCAAGCAAAACCACTTCTCCTTTTCAATTAGTGCATAGTGACCTTTGGGGATCGAGTTCCACTACTTCTATTGATGGATTCAAGTATTACATTCATTTTGTTGATGATTTTATTCGTTTTACCTGGATTTTTCCTTTACGCACAAAAGCTGAAGCTCATAATATAGTTGTAAATTTCATATCATATGTTGAGAGACAGTTCAAACTCCAAGTTCTAAGTATTCAGTCGGACTGGGGGGTGAGTATCGCAGCCTGAAGCCTATTCTTGATCGCATAGGGATTATATTTAGGCACCCATGTCCACACACCCATCAACAAAATGGTCGAGCGGAAAGAAAACATCAACATATTACTGAAATAGGTCTCACACTCCTAGCGACTGCTAAGCTACCGTTTAAGTTTTGGTGGGATGCCTTCTCCACGGCCACTTATCTCATAAACCGATTACCCACTCCTACATTACACAACTAATCTTAGTTCCAATATCTCTTCAAATGCCTCCCGGATTACTCAATGCTTAGAACCTTTGGCTGTAGTTGCTTCCCCTTTCTTCGGCCCTACAACAATTCAAAGCTTTAATTTAGATCGGATAAGTGTCTATTTTTAGGGTATAGCACATCTCACAAAGGATACCGTTGCCTACACCCTACTGGACGAATATATGTAGCTCGAACCATGTTGTTTGATGAAACTGAATTTCCATATTCCAATCTGTTCCAACAGCCTACCTCAGGTGTCTCATCCTCATCTCCTCTCTCATATGAATCTTCCCCTTCTCTCATCCCCATTCCAGTGTTTAATCCAAATCCGTGCACACCTTCATCTCCATCAACACATCCTCCTGCTCAATTCACTTCACCTGCTACATGGTCTCAATCCTCTTTAAACTCAAAACACAATCTCACACTCCCTCCATAGCAGCTTCTCATACTCCAGTTGACTTTAACATTCCTTCCTCCGCAGGACTACCATCATCCTCTTCATCCCAGTCTCTGTCTTCCACCTCTCATGCTCTACGTATTCCACAAAATCAGCATAACATGAGTACTAGAGCCAAACATGGTATTTTTAAACCTAAAGTTTTCTTAACACAACTTGAAAAATCTGGTTTTACTATGTTTACGGTTGTTGAACACAGATCCGCTTTGAAGCATTGACACAACCTGAATGGCGTAAAGCCATGGAAGTTTGAATTCGAGCCATTATCTCAAAATCTACATGGGAGCTTTTTCCTTATTCGCACAACATGAATATCATACGGTCAAGTGGGTGTTTAGGGTGAAAACTAATACAAATGGGACTCTTGATCGTCTAAAAGCCGCTCATTGTGAAAGGGTTTCAACAATGCGCAGGTGTTGACTTCATGGAGACGTTCAGCCCGGTCGTAAAACCTGTCTCCATTCGCCTGATGTTTTCTCTTGATGCGACCTATCAGTGGGACATTCAACATATCGACATTAACAATGTGTTCCTCAATGAAGAACTCGAGAAACCTGTGTTCATGGAACAGCCTGAAGGTTTCGTGAACCCAGACTTCCCTGATCATGTTTGCAAGCTAAGGAAATCTCTGTATGGACTAAAACAAGCCCCACGAGCATGGTACGACAAACTCAAAACATATCTCCTCACGCATGGTTTCAGTTTTCCTCCTCTGACCATTCTTTTTTCTACATGAGAAAAAATGGGAAGCTTCTTCTTGTCCTCGTCTATGTAGACGATATTCTCATCACAGGTGACGACACTACTCTCATGTCTAATCTCATTCAAAGTCTTGCTACTGTGTTTGCCCTCAAAACCTTAGGATCCGTAAGCTTCTTTTTAGGAATTCAGGTTGTTAAAACCAAAACAAATTCTTACTTCCTCAATCAGTTAAAATACGTGCGTAAGCTGCTAGCTAAACACAATCTTTCTGATTGCAAAGCCCAAACCTCTCCCTATGATCTAGGTACCAAACTACACTCGAATGATAGTCCCATTTTTCATAATCCCACGTTGTTTAGAAGTACCATAAGAGCTCTCCAATATCTCACTCTCTCTCGTCCTGATATATCTTTCATGGTGAATAAATTGAGTCAGTTTTTACATAATCCTACTGAGCTTCAATGGAAGGCATGTCGACGACTTCTTCGCTACCTCAAAGGTTATATTCATTACAGTCTCGCTTTTCATCCCTCCCCTTATTTACACATTGAGGCCTTCTCCGATGCTGACTGGGCGGGCTCTCTTGATGATCAAAAATCTACGGGTGGGTTCTGTGTGTATCTCGGTTCAAATCTCTTGTCTTGGAGTTCTAAGAAACAAAGTGTGGTATCGCGCAGCTCCACTGAATCCGAATATCGTGCACTTGCCGATCTTTGTGGTAGAAGTGGTGTGGATCCGCCTCTTCTTCGTGAGATTGGGTTGATGATTTCCTCAAGCTCGCTCGTTTGGTGCGATAACAAAGCGCTGCAGCTATTGCTTTGAATCCGGTTCACCATGCAAGAACCAAACACATTGAAATCGACACTCACTTTGTTCGCGATAAGGTGCTCAAAATGAATTGGATGTCCGATATGTTTCAACCGTTGATCAAGTCGCAGATATTTTACTAAGCTCACACTACTCATTACTTTGGATCATCTCTTACTTAAAGCTTCCGATTGAAAAAGGCTAGTTCAGTTTCATTAGGGGTTGTATTAAATGATATGCATGCATGGAGTCCATGCAATTGTAAACGCTTGAAATGTAATGTTGTTAGCTAGCTGTTATTGTTAGCAGTAGTTAGTTAGTTAGATATTGTTTAGATACGGTTATTTTGTTATTAGTTTGTTACAAGTTTTGTAAAGAAGTTAGAAAGTAATTATTCTCTGTAAAAGCATCTCTATAAATAGAGAATGAAAGCAAGGAAATAAAATTAGTTTTCCTTCATTTTATAATCGAGCTGCATGAACTCTCCTTCTTCTTCTTCTTCTATCAAATCTTAGCATTCTGCTTTTAGTTTACATTTAAGCATGGTTCGATCCGGATCTGGTTCTAGAACCAGAACCAATACTTATTTATTGATTGTGATCCGAGTAAAACCCGTTTATTGACAAACTTAAGTTTAAATAGGCTTGTTAATGAGCTAGTTTTATCCATATCGATTCGAAATCACTCATAACCATTAAATTATAAAGGAACGGTTTCGACTCTAGTTCTGGTTCTTGTCCGGTTCTGGTTCCAGATCTGCTCAGATCCAGACCGCTTAAGACCCATAGTTGAGGGTCCGAGTCCGGTCTGAATCCAGTGTCTAATGGGTCAGTTTCAAAACCAGAACCATTTCTTATTTATTGGTTCTGGTCTGGGTAAACCCACTCATTGACATCCCTAGTGTCAATCGTCCACCGCCTGTTTCTCTTATTGCGTGCCTCAACCTGTAGGGTTTAGTACAATAAATCTTTTTAACTTCTTAAGGGGACACCATCATCCTAAACGGATACGGTGACTCGATACAGGTAACTAGCATGACAACAAGCAATCTATAAAAAATATAATCAGTCGAGGCGAATAAGGGGAACTTAAAAAATAAAAATCAGGATATGCGAAACGTAAATGAAATAAAAATAATGCGTTTGTAAAAGATTGCACAACGAATAAATTAATTTCCAGCTTGTAGGTAGATGGCAAACTTTTCAATGTCCATTTGTTTATGTGGAGTGAATGTGGGCAGCTCAGTATTTAGCTACGACTCTCTTACTGTATTCAATATTAGTAACCAAAACACTATTTTTCTGATTTATTTATTTATGTACTTTTTCCGAACAACATTCTTTATTTATAAAATAGTATCTATTTTTAATGTCATTTAACCCAATTCAATTAGTTGTCTTTTATTAAACACATGGATATAAGGGGAAGGTGGATGGAGATAATTAAATGGTACATCAAGAAAATAAGATGATTAGTGATAACCATGCATGCAGCATGCTCAATATTAATTTCACAGGACCTAATTTCTACTTTATTTAATTTTATTTTAATTTTACCTGTACACTTTTTGTTTAAAGTATAGTGAGAATATCAACTTCTACATGCAAGACATAATATGAAATTAAGTATGTTAAATTCATGATAGAGGGTTTAAGGTAAGATATTAAATAAGTTTATGCAATAAGAATATATGAAATATGTTTATTTGGTCTGCCAGTCAAAAATTTGAATCTGATTCCCGCAAGGAAAAAAAGAAATGATCTCGTTTTCCAGATTACCAAATTTCATACCATAATTATCTAATTTTATAAAGTGCTAATATATGTAAGTAGCCAAAAAAAATAAGAATAAGAGTTTTATAGCTTAGTTCATAAAAACATGAGTTTTATAGCCATTTTGGCTTAAAAAGACCAAAATATCCCTGGAAAAATTTAAAAACAAAACGGATATACTCTCTCTCTCTCTCTCGCACTCACTCTCTCTCTCTCGCACTCACTGCACTCACTCTCTCTCTCTCTCTCTCTCTCTCTCTCTCACAGACTCACTCACTGTAACACTCACTCACTGAACTCACCTTCTCTCGCTCACCATCTCGCCTCTCACTCACTCTCTCTCTCTCACGACTCACTCTCTCTCTCACGACTCACTCGACTCTCTCACCTCTCACCGTAGAAAAACAGAAACCCACAACCCACGGTGCTCCTCCACACTCCCGGAAAATCCACGACTCACGACTCACGACACACCTCACGACTCACGCAAAACAACAACATGAGTGATACGGATACGGATCTGATCCACCAGACTCCCGATGCGGCCGAGCAAGCGGCGGCGAAGGAGAGAGCTCCTCCACGGCGGAAGAAGCCTACGTCGGGCCGTCGCCGCCACAAGACGCAAACACGCCGTCGACCTTACCGCCTGGTCGACGAACTTCCGCACCGATTTAGGAGCACCACAGCTCCGGTGAGTAATCGTGCATTTAAAATTGGTTTGTAATATGTACACGATAGTTTTCATGTGTGACACGATAATTTTCATATATGACACGATAGTGATGAAATTTCGATAGTTTGTGTGTTTAGAAACTTATAAATTAAAATCAGATTGCTATGTTGTTAAAATTGCTTAAAATTAGATTGGTTCAGAAGACACGGTAATACTAGTGTCTCGAAGATCCGCACACCTGTAGCACTGTGTCCCCACCAACCGCAGACGGTTGTTACAGACACGCGCTAATCAGTAGACAGATCTTTCAAGACACGGCTAGCACGTGTCATCGAAGAACTGCGCACTGCTTCGCTGCACTAGCACCGTCTGATTTGAATCGTGTATTCCGTTAGAACTTCGCTTAGTGTATACCGATTAATCTTGTGCATTTACAACCTCGTTATAGGTGGTTACGACAAGATATGCAAGGCTACGCGGATCGTCAACCAATACATCCGAATTGATGTATTAGCCGAGGTGAGGACATGTCTAGAGCAGCGCGGATGTATCGACGATTTAGGCAGAGCTGTTTTGGGCATCTTCATCTCGTGAGAGGGGAAAGCGCTAATAATCGCGCACAACTCGATGGCCCGACAGATTGTGGATCCTAGTTTCGGAGTTCGAGATTTGGTTTCACGCTTGTGGAACCGATATACGATTTGGGATGATTGAGTTTGTCTGGTCTCCTGATTGCACTTTTGGCCGCCTTCCTTGATCCGAACTTGAGGCACGAGATTCCCTCACCAAAGATGTTCCATAGGTTGTTTGGTCGGAGGACTACTATTTCGAGCTCGCAGCGATTCATCAAACAACGGTCAGTGATGATGCCGCACTACTTGAAGGCGGCTTTCATATTAGTAGCTTACCTCATCGCCCTTTGCGCGATAGGAAGCCATCGAGCCACGGGTTTGGGCGTTGGTGAGGATTTTGATATGTGGCGAGTTTTCCTTGGGGCTCTATTCATTCCGTGTCCTCATCACGGGATTGATGTGCAAGAGGCACCCGAGCGAGGTGGCGACCGAGGAAGACGTACCATTTCTATGGTCCTGTTTGTGTAGGAAAACGTATGTTAACCTCGCCCGAGGATCCATCTTGGATGTTTAATTCACCATACATTGATTATAAACCTAGCATGCGCCTATATAATTAAATCGCAACACGCTGGGGTTTACACGTGTTTACCTTTGGATCCAAGAGGTCGATGGAACGAGATGAACGGATCGAACGGATCGGACTCGTGCTTTGACCTTCCCGGATCAGATCCCGGTTGCCCAATCTCCAACGCCGAGTGAGGACGATCTATGGAGAATGCTTCAAAATCACCCAATGCTCTCACAACCAAACTCTCGAAAATTCTCTCTCAAAAAAATGAGACGACCAAAATCTTCCTATTAATTTGTGAGCATTAGCTGTGACTTTATCTCATACCTTATATTTATAATGCACTACCTTAATCCTATATGGAATATTACCATAATCCTATATGGAATATTACCATATCCTATATGGAGTATTACCATAATCTTAGGATTATTTCCATACTCGTGATTATTTCCATACTCTCGTGATTATTACCATAATCTTATATGGAAAGGATCTATACATATACCATAAATATAATAATATCCTTGTGGATAAAGAGAATAAAATCTTTCCTTTGAGAGCACAAAGGGACCGATTTTCTTGAGCTCGTATTCGGATGGGCCACCCGAGGATCAAATGCAAGGAATAAAGATGGGCCTCAAATAAATTAATTATCTTATGTTCAGCCCGTAACATAAATTAATTTATAAACATTCGATCATGCCACTAGAGAAAGAATGTCGACTTACCCTTTATTACCGAAGTTGAGTCAGCTTGCACTTAGACATTACGAATCCTCAGATTTAAGATATCGAACGTCCATTAATCATTTATAGCAATCGATCGCTTAAAACGACATCAACTTCATTTCCTTAAGTAGTACCACTCAACCTTATTATTGTACTTGAGCTAACTCAACTGCGCAGGTTTAGTACAATAAACCTTTGAGCTCCTTAAGGGATCGCCATCATCCTAAACGGATACGGTGACTGACATGATAACTAGCGTGACATACAAGATCGCCACCACCCAAGATGCGAGAATCTTGGTTAGAACATATAACCTCACCCATAACAAGTCAAAGTGATGGTCAACAACTCATATTCACCTAATACCTTATCGAGGTTTAGATCATCGTAAGTCACCGAGATCTTGGTTCTTCACGACGGTCGAAAGAAGAACTCATCTCATCGTGATCCTTCAATACGCCGAGACGCATCAAGATAGACAAGCAACCAAGTCAAGTCACTTCTTATCTATACCGCAGCCTAAACCGACAACTCGCCCTTAAGTCGCCCTCACCAGGAAACTTTTTATATCTCATTGCTTCGACCAATCATACGCACTTCGTGATCTTCACACACAATCGTATGATCTAACTTATATATGAGATAAGGGGACACGATATATGCAATCAAGTATTCAAATCGATAGAGATTGTAATAGTGGTAACAGAAACATTGTATACAAGCTCAACCAAACTGCCAAGATACAAATCCAACAATCTCCCACTTATACTAAAGCAAACTTTAGTATACAATGTGTCTTTCTACTAGCTATTACAAACAACCATCACTTTGCTTCTCCCACTTATACAAAAGTTTCCTTTCTAAGTGGGTGCCATCAAGCGCAATCCAAGTCCTCTAACGTGTTCATCGTAGACTTTTGCGGCAGTGCTCTCGTGAATGGATCCGCTAGATTTTCCGTCAGATCAATCTTTTCAATCAGACATCACCTCGCCTAACGATTTCGTATGACATGGTACTTTCTCTCTATGTGTTTTGTCGCTTGTGGGTCCGTGGTTCCTTCGAGTTTGCCATCGCACCGAGTTATCACAAGAAACTATGATACTCTTGGGCAAATCGTGTACCACATCTAGATCCATGAGGTAGTTCTCGAACCATACAGCCTCCTTAGAAGCCTCCCGCGGCTACATATTCGGCTTCCATGGTAGAGTCCGCAATGCATCGCCGCTTGCACTCCGCCAGATACGGCTCCACCTCCCAAGGTAAACACATAGCCCGAGGTCGACTTTTTCTCATCACGGTCGGCTTGGAACCGAAATCAGATAACCCAAAGGCATTAGACTATCTGCATGGTAAACTAGCCTATAATCTCGAGTCCTTTCGTGTACTTGAGTATATGCTTTATCGCAATCCAATGAGCTTGTCCAGGGTTAGATCGATATCTAGCTACTATGCCTACCGTGATAGCGTATATCGGGCCTCGTGCATAGCATTACAGCATGAGACTTCCCACGGCGGAAGCGTAAGGAACTTGTCTCATTTCCTCTATCTCCTTTGCAACACAGGATCTGCTTTTGATAAAGGAACGCCATGTCCGAAAGGTAGCAATCCTTTCTCAAGGCGGTGCATACTAAAACGAGTAATCACAAGATCAATGTAAGACGCCCGAGATAAGCTCAACATTTTCTTCTTGCGATCTCGTAAACCTTGATCCCAAGAATGTACGCATCTCCTAGGTCTTTCATTTGAAACCGATCGGATAACCAACTCTTTACGCCGATATAATTTCACGTTGTTGCCAACTAGAAGGATGTCATCTACATAAAGTGCAAGAAATACCACATCACCGCTGACATCTAACCGATACACACAACTCTCGCTAGGCAACTGGGTAAATCCATAGGACTTTACCACCTCGTCAAAGCGTAAGTTCCATGTTCGAGGTTCGCTAAGTCCATAAATGGACTTCTTAAGCTTCCATACTAGATGCTCTTCACCCTTACCACATAACCTTCAGTTGTCGCATATAGATGTCTCTACCTTCCTCAAGGTAACCGCTTAGAAAAGCGCTTTTAACATCCATTTGCCAAACCTCTAGGTTCAAGTGGGCTGCTATGGCTAGAAGAATTCGATGGACTTGAGCATTGCTACAGCGAAAAGGTCTCATCAAAATCGATGCCCTCAATCTGAGTGTACCTTCGTCAAGCCCGGCTTTGAAAGTCAAACCTCTCCATCTAATCTCTCTCCTCTTGATATCCACTTACTACCTATGGCTTCCTTGCCATCCGGTAGAGGTGTCTTTTCATATACATCCATAGTCATATGGACTCCATTTCCAAGTCCATAGCGGTGTGCCATGATCTTGCATCAATATCTCAGACGCCTCCTCAGATGTCCATGGGTCGATTATCGCATGTTCGCTCTGCTGGGACTAAACCAAGATTCACCCACGAACATAAATCGCCTGGTTGACGAACAACCCTCCCACTACACGAGGTTCTACAGCACAATGGCAACGGTGGGTGCAGATACTTGTGGTTCTCTAACTTGCACAACTTGTCGTGTAGGTACCACTCAGACGGTCGGTATCTCCAAAGTGGAACTCGACCCACTTCAATTCCTCAAGTATCCGTGTCGATCCTCCCACTAGACCTCGACATCTCGCACTTTGGCCTAATCGGTGGTGGAATACGATCATCTTCTAATTCTTGAAGAATGATTTCAACTTTGGACTTATGATTTTTCATGTAGTCCTCTTCTAAGAATCGAGCATTAGTGCTAATAATGACCTTCCGATCCTTAGACTATAGAATAAACCACCTTCGCTCCTCTCAGATAGCCAATAAACAACCTTTTGCGTCGGATCTAGCCTCCAACTTGTCGCCTTCTTGTTCAAAGACGTGCCGGATCGCCCCATATCCTTATGTGGCTTAAACTGCTTGCGCCCAAACCACAACTCCGAAAGGGTCTTTTCGACCGACTTGACGGTACTAGATTTAGCAAGTATGCCGCTTTCTAAGGCATATCCCGAACGAAATAGGCAATGTAGCATAACTCATCATAGATCTAACCATTTCCAAAAGAGTCCTATTTCTTCGCCCGACACACCATTTTGTTGTGGTGTGTCTTGTGAAGTCGCTGGAGGGAGTAATCCCACACTTCACTAGATAGTCCATAAACTCGTATCGAGGTATTCGCCACCGCGATCGGACCACAGTTGACTTGATACTCTTACCTAGCTTCGCCTCCACTCGCCTTTAAACTCTTTGAATTTCAAAGCATCTGCACTTCGGCGAAGGTATATGTATCCGCACTTCGAGTAATCGCCAATGAAAGTGACAAAATACTGCATTCTCCACGAGCTTGTGTGGACATAGGTCCACATGTGCCGAACGGACTAGCTCTAACATTTATTTGGCTCTATAACCCTTCGCTTGAAGGGTCCGGGTCGACATCTTACCTTCTATACAGGATTCGCAGATCGGGAACAGAGTAACCGTGAGATTACCCAATGCCCATTCTTAGCCGCCTTTGGATCCTATTTAGATTGATGTGACCTAATCTAAGATGCCGAGAGAAAAGTAGAGTCATCTTGCTAAGAAAACTTTCTTTTTGTGGTTTGATGTAGATGCAACATAGTTATAGGTATTATGTTTTGCGTAAATAGTATAAAGCTTAATTATATAAGGTGCCAACACGAGATAACTTCGTCATTTCTTATGATAGAAACACCACTATCAAAAATAATGTAATATCCATGAGTAAATAATTTCAAACAGTAACAAGGTTCCACTAAAATCCGCACATATAAAACGCCTTTCAAAACTAAAACCGTTGTCCCAAAACATAAAGAAACATCTCCAACCGCACAACTTCGACTTTCGCTGCCCATGGAGATCGTTATCTCGCCATCAAACAGCCTCCTTGTCCGCAGGAACCCTGCAGCGTGTAACAAACATGATCTGGCCATACCAGATCTACTACCCAAGAATGGGTAGAACAAGTCGCTAAACATGTTTCCACATTAAAGCAAACGGCGCACTGAGCCTTGAGCATAGGGCACTTGGCCTTCCAATGCCTGCCTCACCGCACTTCAAGCACTTGCCCTTCTCCTTTGGCTTCTTCTGCCTCCGTGGCAACCATGTTCTTGTTCCCATTACTCCCACTATTTCCCTCGCCTCTACCACCTTTGGCACCCCTTTTCTATTTCCATTTTGCGATGAAAATTTTGGGCCCTTAGATGTGCTAGCAAGAGCATGTGCTCCTTTTCCCATAACTCCTTCCGCAAAGAACGAGATCATTAAGCAACCCGACTAAGTGTAAACTCGGTCTTGCTCATGATCGCATTCACGCCGAAAGTTCTCAAAGACTTGGGCGGTGTTGAGGATGATATCGACCTCGCTCGCCAATACCTCCTCCCAACCGATCAAGACTATCCATGAGACGAGTCATGGGAGACATGTTCATGGACCGAACTTCCTTCTTCCATCTTACACGCCAAGATTTCTCTCATATTGTGGAAATGATCGTCCGATCCGATCGCCCAAACTTACTCTCGAGACTCACCAAATATCGTCGCGTCACCATCGATCGATGTCAGCACTGCAAGCCTTTGGACATAGTAGTCATCATATAGCATTTAGCCATATTGTTCGACTTATTCCAAAGTCCGCTGACTCTCGCCGCTCATTAGTCGATGCGTCAAGAAGGCATCGGGTTTAGGGTAGTGAGAACAAACATGTGTTCTTCAAATGATAAGAACATATTCCATGTTTCGCTTCCACTGATAAAATTTGGACCGATAACGGATTTTGTGCGAGCATATTGATAATCGGCGAAGAGACATATCTCAAAACGATAATGTAAACACATAAGCATACGATCGCAAATAATTCGTAATAATAATATTGTAACCTTTTGATAAAACAATATTAATCAAACCTCCAATCGCCCAAGGAATTCCACATGCAAGCCACGCGTGATCGCCATTACGAACCCCCACTGCACTAAAATATACCTTTTAGTCGCTTAATTTCAATCCATGTCAACTTATCCTTATGACAAATGAAATTAACGATTGACCTTACTAGACCACATCACTATCGCAAGAAGGGACTTCATGAAGTTGTACTTGAGGTGATGTCTAAGCATTGACCACAATTTTAATAAATAAAAATGAATTTTAGAATTGGTATACTCACTCCTGACCATACCGCCCAATTCAAATTCTTTTGTTATCTCATTTTATCTCTATCTCTAGAGAACTTATGAAAATCGCATATGCAAGCACGCGTGTGGATCGCCACACATGAAACTCCCACTTCTCAATAGATTTAAAATGTTTTATTTAGAAATCTCATCTAACAAACTTATGATAAACAAAGGTGCAAGCCACGCTGATGGATCGCCACTCACGCAGGCCTCACTTTGTTTAGAGATCAAAAAGTGGAGGTCTTGACATTTTAATTTGAAAAATTAATTTGTCGGGTTGCTTGCTTAGTCTTTTTATTCAAAAGGTTTGTCCATGCAGATCACGTAATCCTAGCATGCTTTTCTATAGAACTCAACATGTAAAACATGCTCGTGTAATTCTAAAATATGCTTGATAAACGCGATAAACCTAGCATGCTTACTATGCGCGTCCAATTACGTAAAACACTTAAAAGTTTGTCAACGTAATATAAACATACATAGCATGCTACCGCATAATTTAAACATCCACGACATGCATATGAACGATAAAATAAAATAAACGCTCATCGCGCCCAATCGTGAAACTCGTGACATTTAAATCTAATCTATTACATAGATTTACAAAGTGCAATTTAAACTTGAGCAAAACGGCCTCGCGTGCACGGGCACGGACCGGATTCAACAATTGGGCCTCGCGTTCGGGCACGGGCCGAAAACTGAAAACGGTCCGGGCCGGGTCGTTTAAATCAGGCCGGGCAGGCTGGGCGGCCCACCGCCCACCCCATCGTCACCGCCTCCCGTGTCCTCGCTGGCTACCTCATGGTCGCTAAGGCGATCGCGACCGACGAGCGGACATACGCGTGGCCTTCCCCGAGCGCCGAACGCCCGCCGAGAGACGTCGCCGCCCGCCGCCGAAACTCACGATCATGAGTCCGCTCATGGCGCCGTTTCGTCGCGCGACGCGCGTCTGTCGCCCGCTAGCTCGCCGCCGCTTGCTTCGGGCCCGATCTCGCGATCGCCGATCGCCGCGTGGCGCCAGGATCTCGTGCGCGAACGCACGCCTGCCGCCCGCGCCTCGCGATCTCCTCGCGACGCGAGGCTCGCCGCGAGATACCGCCCGCATGGCCGCCAACTACCGTTTTTCCCGCCGCTTCGCTCTTCGCTCTTTCGCTCGTTCTTCTTTACGTATAAGATTTACATAATAAAATCTAATCTAACCACGGATTTTCTCGTGTGTAAAACAAAACCAACAAAACAAACGAGCCACGATGAACGACAAATCCACAATTATAATAACGCACGAATAATCAAACGTGAATTAATCCAACAGAGCCAAGATTCTCGATCCCGTGCTCGATACCAATCAGTAGGGAAAACGATGTTAACCTCGCCCGAGGATCCATCTTGGATGTTTAATTCACCATACATTGATTATAAACCCAGCATGCGTCTATATAATTAAATCGCAACACGCTGGGGTTTACACGTGTTTACCTTCGATCCGAAGAGGTCGATGGAACGAGATGAACGGATCGAACGGATCGGACTCGTGCTTCGACCTTCCTCCGGATCTGTATCCCGGCTGCCCAATCTCCAACGCCGAGCGAGGACGATCTATGGAGAATGCTTCGAAAATCACCCAATGCTCTCACAACCAAACTCTCGAAAATTCTCTCTCAAAAATGAGATGACCGAAAATCTTCCTATTAATTTATGAGCATTAGCTTTAGACTTTATCTCATACCTTATATTTATAATGCACTACCTTAATCCTATATGGAATATTACCATAATCCTATATGGAATATTACCATAATCCTATATGGAGTATTACCATAATCTTAGGATTATTTCCATACTCTGATTATTTCCATACTCTCGTGATTATTACCATAATCTTATATGGAAAGGATCTATGCATATACCATAAATATAATAATATCCTCGTGGGATAAAGAGAATAAAATCTTTCCTTTGAGAGCACAAAGGGGACCGATTTTCTTGTAGCTCGTATTCTGATGGGCCACCAGGGATCAAATGCAAGGAATAAAGATGGGCCTCAAATAATTAATTATCTTATGTTCAACCTGAACATAAATTAATTTATAAACATTCGATCATGCCACTAGAGAAAGAATGTCGACTTACCCCTTTATTACCGGTTGAGTCGGGCTTGCACTTAGACATTATGAATCCCGTATTTAAGATATCGAACGTCCATTAATCATTTATAGCAATCATCGCTTAAACGATTAATAACTTCATTTCTTAAGTAGTACCACTCAACCTTATTATTGTACTCGAGCTAACTCAACCTCGCAGGTTTAGTACAATAAATCTTTGAGCTCCTTAAGGGACGCCATCATCCTAAACGGATACGGTGACTGACATGATAACTAGCGTGACATACAATCATCGCCACCACCCAAGATGCGAGAATTGGTTAGAACATATAACCTCACCCATAACAAGTCAAAGTGACGGTCAAGAACTCATATTCACCTAATACCTTATCGAGGTTTAGATCATCGTAAGTCACCGAGATCTTGGTTCTTCACGACGGTCGAAAGAAGAACTCATCTCATCGTGATCCTTCAATACGCCGAGACGCATCAAAGATAGACAAGCAACTAAGTCAAGTCACTTATCTATATCGCAGCCTAAATGACAACCTCGCCCTTAAGTCGCCCTCAACAGAAACTTTTATATCTCATTAAGCTTGACCAATCATACGCACTTCGTGATCTTCTACACACCGTATGATCTAACTTATATATGAGATAAGGGACACAGATATATGCAATCAAGTATTCAAATCGATAGGAGATTGTAATAGTGGTAACAGAAACATTGTACAAGCTCAACCAAACTGCTTTCAAGATACAAATCCAACAATTTGGGCCTTACAGATTTGGTCGTATGAGGCCATCCCCGACTTAGGACGATGTGTAAGTCTTGAGACAATAGATACGATTCCGAGATGCTTGATGTGGACTACATAGAAGTCCCCACCCAAAGATAATCGGATTTTTCGACGAAAGTGTAATTTTAATATCATGTTTAGTATTTGCTATATATTTATTAAATACATTATAATCAATAATGTGTATGTGTTTTTGTAGCGTTTATGTCATCGTGGCCGGAGCCGCCGAGACCGAGTTGTCGAGGCATACTACTTGAGCTTATACGAGGGCGATCCGATGGCTATTCACAGTGCACAGGGGCGGCATGCCGAGAGCACAACGACGAGCTCGCAGCCACAGCAGTGCTGTGCGTGAGATAGTGCTCCGCAGCAGGTGGCAGCAGAGCATGTCCCGATCATGCAATGAGTGGCGGCGGCGGGAAGGCTGAAGTGCGAGATACATCTCGGGTTTTGAGCCCACGACCGGTGCATCTCGATCGCAATCGGCGTCGTGACGTGAGGAGGCGCGAGCGAGAGCTGCACTGACGGTGCCGCGAACACGCCAGAGTGTTCGACCAGACGAGGCCTCCATTGCACGCTTGATCGAGACCGTCGTCCGTGTGCCATTGTGGACGACGATTCGGAGAGGGCCTCGAGTTCGAGTGGCTCGACGGTGTTCGAGCAATTGACGGATTTCTTCGTGATGGAAAACGTATGTTAACCCTCGCCCGAGGATCCATCTTGGGTGTTTAATTCACCATACATTGATTATAAACCCAGCATGCGCCTATATAATTAAATCGCAACACGTAGGGGTTTTCACGTGTTTACCTTTGATCCGAAGAGGTCGATGGAACGAGATGAATGGATCGAACGGATCGGACTCGTGCTTTGACCTTCCGATCTGTATCCCGATTGCCCAACTCCAACGCCGAGTGAGGACGATCTATGGAGAATGCTTCGAAAATCACCCTTGCTCTCTCACTATTTTCGAAAAATCCTCTCAAGAGAACTATGAGGGGGCCGAAAATCTTGTGGTCAATATGTGAGCATTAACCTAGACTTTATCTCATACCTTATATTTATAATGCACTACCTTAATCCCATATGGAAATTACCATAATCCTATATGGAAATTACCATAATCCTATATGGAATATTACCATAATCTTAGGATTATTTCCATACTCTCAGGATTATTACCATAATCTTATATGGAAAGGATCTATGCATATACCATAAATATAATAATATCCTTGTGGGATAAAGAGAATAAAATCTTGCCATAGGAGCAATAGGGGGCACCGATTTTCCTCTTGCTACGGGCCCGACGGGCCAAAATTAGGATCAAATGCAAGGAATAAAGATGGGCCTCAAATAAATTAATTATCTTATGTTCAAGACAGAACATAAATTAATTTATAAACATTCGATCATGCCACTAGAAAGAATGTCGACTTACCCTTTATTACCGGTTGAGTCGGCTTGCACTTAGACATTACGAATCCTCGTGATTTAAGATATCGAACGTCCATTAATCATTTATAGCAATCATCGCTAAAACGATTAATAACTTCATTTCCTTAAGTAGTACCACTCAACCTTATTATTGTACTTGAGCTAACTCAACCCGCAGGTTTAGTACAATAAACCTTTGAGCTCCTTAAGGACGCCATCATCCTAAACGGATACGGTGACTGACATGTATAACTAGCGTGACATACAAGATCGCCACCACCCAAGATGCGAGAATTGGTTAGAACATATAACCTCACCCATAACAAGTCAAAGTGATGGACAACAACTCATACTCACCTAATACCTTATCGAGGTTTAGATCATCGTAAGTCACCGAGATCTTGGTTCTTCACGACGGTCGTAAAGAAGAACTCATCTCACTGTGATCCTTCAATACGCCGAGACGCATCAAAGATAGACAAGCAACTAAGTCAAGTCACTTCTTATCTATATCGCAGCCTCAAACCGACAACTCGTCCTTAAGTTGTCTCACCGTGAAACTTTTATATCTCATTGCTCGACCAATCATACAAACTTCGTGATCTTCTACACACCGTATGATCTAACTTATATATGAGATAAGGGGACACGATATATGCAATCAAGTATTCAATTCGATAGGAGATTGTAATAGTGGTAACAGGAAACATTGTATACAAGCTCAACCAAACCGCTTTCAAGATACAAATCCAACAATCTCCCACTTATACTAAAGCAAACTTTTATTATACAATGTGTCTCTACTAGCTATTACAAACAACCATCACTTTGCTTCTCCCACTTATACAAAAGTTTCCTTTCTAAGTGGGTGCCATCAAGCAAATCCAAGTCCTCTAACGTGTTCATCGTAGACTTTTGCGCAGCTCTTCGTGAATGGATCCGCTAGATTTTCCGTCAGATCAATCTTTTCAATCAAGACGCCACCTCGCCTAACGATTTCTCATGACATGGTACTTTCTCTCTATGTGTTTGGTCGCCTTTGTGGGTCCGTGGTTCCTTCGAGTTTGCCATCGCACCGAGTTATCACAAGAAACTATGATACTCTTGGGCAAACCAGTACCACATCTAGATCCATGAGGTAGTTCTTGAACCATACAGCCTCCTTAGAAGCCTCCGCCGCTACATATTCTTCCCCATGGTAGAGTCCGCAATGCATCGCCGCCAGATTCCGCCAGATACGGCTCCACCTCCCAAGGTAAACACATAGCCCGAGGTCGACTTTTTCTCATCACGGTCGCCTTGGAAATCCGAGTCTCAGATAACCCAAAGGCATTAGACTATCTCGCATGGTAACTAGCCTATAATCTCGAGTCCTTTCGTGTACTTGAGTATATGCTTTATCGCAGTCCAATGAGCTTGTCCGTGGTTAGATCGATATTCAGCTACTATGCCTACCGCATAGCGTATATCGGCCTCGCATAGCATTGCGACATGAGACTTCCACGGCGGAAGCGTGGAACTTGTCTCATTTCCTCTATCTCCTTGCGGTCATAGGTGATCGTGTCTTAGATAAAGGAACGCCATGTCCGAAAGGTAGCAATCCTTTCTTGGCGGTCCGTGCATACTAAAACGAGTAATTACAGATCAATGTAAGACGCCCGAGATAAGCTCAATATTTTCTTCTTGCGATCTCGTAAACCTTGATCCCAAGAATGTACGCCGCATCTCCTAAGTCTTCATTTGAAACTGATCGGATAGCCAACTCTTACGCCTCGATAATGCTTTCACGTTGTTGCCAACTAGAAGGATGTCATCTACATAAAGTGCAAGAAATACCACATCACTGTTGACATCTAACCGATACACACAACTCTCGCTAGGCAACTGGTAAATCCATAGGACTTACCACCGTCAAAGCGTAAGTTCCATGATCGAGGTTCGCTTAAGTCCATAAATGGACTTCTTAAGCTTCCATACTAGATGCTCTTCACCCTTTACCACATAACCTTCAAAGTTGTCGCATATAGATGTCTCTACCTTCCTCAAGGTAACCGCTAGAAAAGCGGTTTTAACATCCATTTGCCAAACCTCTAGGTTCAAGTGGGCTGCTATGGCTAGAAGAATTCGATGGACTTGAGCATTGCTACAGCGAAAAGGTCTCATCGAAATCGATGCCCTCAACTGAGTGTACCCTTCGCCACAAGCCCGGCTTTAAAAGCCGAAACCTCCATCTAATCTCTTCCTCTTGTATATCCACTTACTACCTATGGCTTCCTTGCCATCCGGTAGAGGTGTCTTTCATATACATCCATAGCCGTTATGGACTCCATTTCTAAGTCCATAGCGGTGCCATGATCTTGCATCAATATCTTGTATCGCCTCCTCAGATGTCCATGGGTCGATTATCGCATGTTCGTCACCGACTAAACCAAGATTCACCCACGAACATAAATCGCCGGGTTGACGAACAACCTCCCACTACGACGAGTTCTCTGAGCACAATGGCAACGGTGGGTGCAGATACTTGTGGTTCTCTAACTTGCACAACTTGTGTGTAGGTACCACTTGTGCGGTCGGTATCTCCAATGAACTCGACCCACTTCAATTTCTCAAGTATCCGTGTCGATCCCTCCCACTAGACTCGACATCTCGCACTCTTCGCCTAATCGGTGGTGGAATACGATCATCTTCTAATTCTCAAGAATGATTTCAACTTTGGACTTATGATTTTCATATAATCCTCTTCTAAGAATCGGCATTAGTGCTAATAATGACCTTCCGATCCTTAGACTATAGAATAAACCACCTTCGCTCCTCTAGGATAGCCAATAAACAGCCTTGCGGCCGGATCTAGCCTCCAACTTGTCGCCTTTTCTTGTTCAAGACGTGTCCGGATCGCCCATATCCTTATGTGGCTTAAACCGGCTCATACCAAACCACAACTCGAAAGAGGTCTTTCGATCGACTTGACTAGGTACTAGATTTAGCAAGTATGCCGCCGCCTCAAGGCATACCCCGTAACGAAATAGGCAATGTTGCATAGCTCATCATTGATCTAACCATTTCTAAAAGAGTCCTAGTTCTTCGCTCGACACACCATTTTGTCAGGTGTGCCCTGTGAAGTGCTACCGGGAGGTAATCCCACACTTCACTAGATAATCCACAAACTCGTTATCGAGGTATTCGCCACCGCGATCGAACACGCTGACTTGATACTTTACCTAGCTTCGCTCCACTTCCGCCTTAAACTCTTTGAATTTCTCAAAGCATTCGTGACTGCGGTGAAGCGGTATACGATCCGCACCTTGAGTAGTCATCAATGAAAGTGACAAAATACTGCATTCTCCACGAGCTTGTGTGGACATCGGTCCACACAGTCGAATGGACTAACTCTAACATTTCTTTGCTCTATAACCCTTCGCTGAAGGGTCCGTCGACATCTTACCTTCTATACAGTGATTCGCAGACCGGGAACGGAGGACCGTGAGATTACCCAACGCCCATTCTTAGCCGCCTGGATCCTATTTAGATTGATGTGACCTAATCTAAGATGCCGGAGAAAAGTAGAGTCATCTTCTTGAAAACTTTCTTTTTAGGGTTTGATGAAGATGCAACATAGTTATAGGTATTGTGTTTTGCGTAAATAGTATAAAGCTTAATTATATAAGGTGCCAACACGATAACTCGTCATTTCTTATGATAGAAACACCACTATCAAAAATAATGAATATCCATGAGTAAATAATTTCAAACAGAACAAGGTTCCACCGAAAATCCGGCACATATAAAACGCCTTTCAAAACTAAAACTGTTGTCCCAAAACATAAAGAAACATCTCCAACTCGCAGCCTTCGACTTTCGCTGCTTGCATGGAGATCGTTATCTCGCCATCAAATAGCTCCCTTGTCCGCAGGAACCCCTACAAGGTGTAACAAACATGATCATTAGCCAGATCTACTACCCAAGAATGGGTAGAACAAGTCGCTAAACATGTTTCACATTAAAGCAAACGGCGCACTTGAGCCTCGAGCATAGGGCACTTGGCCTTCCAATGCCCGCCCACAAGACTTGAAGCACTCGCCTTCTCCTTCGCTTCTTCAAGCCTCCGGTGGCAACCATGTTCTTGCCCCATTACTCCCACTATTTCCTTGCCTTTACCACCTTTGGTACCCTTTTCTATTTCCATTTTGCAACGAAAATTTTGGGCCCTTAGATGTGCTAGCAAGAGCATGTGCTCCTTTTCCCATAACTCCTTCCGCAAAGAACGAGATCATTAAGCAACCGACTAAGTGTAAACTCGGTCTTGCTCATGATCGCATTCGCGAAAGTTCTCAAAAGACTTGGGCAAAGGTATTGAGGAAGATATCGACCTTGGCCACCGTCAATACCTCATCCCAACCGATCAAGACTATCCATGAGACGAGTCATGTGGAGACATGTTCATGGACCGAACTTCCTTCTTCCATCTTACACGCCAAGATTTCTCTCATTGTGTGGAAGCGATCGTCCGATCCGATGTCCAAACTTACTCGAGACTTGATCAAATATCGGTCGCCTACCATCGATCGATGTCAGCAATGCAAGCCTTTGGACATCGTAGTCATCATATAGCATTTAGCCATATTGTTCGACTTATTCCAAAGTCGCGACTCTCGCTTTCATTAGTCGATCGCCGCAAAGGGCATCGGGTTTAGGAGTAGTGAGGACAAACATGTGTTCTTCAAATGATAAGAACATATTCCATGTTTCGCTTCCACTCGATGAAATTTGGACCGATAACGGATTTTGTGCGAGCATATTGATAATCGGCGTAAGAGACATATCTCAAACGATAATGTAAACACATAAGCATACGATCGCATATAATTCGTAATAATAATATTGTAACCTTTTGATAAAACAATATTAATTGAAACCTCCAATCGCCCAAGGAATTCCACATGCAAGCCACGCGTGTGGGCGCCACACACGAACCCCCACCAGACTAAAATATACCTTTAGTCATTTAATTTCAATCCATGTCAACTTATCCTTATGACAAATGAAATTAACGATTGACCTTACTGACCACATCACTATCGCAAGAAGGGACTTCATGAAGTTGTACTTGAGGTGATGTCTAAGCAATGACCATAATTTTAACAAACAGAAAATGAATTCTTAGAATTGGTATACTTACTCTGACCATACCGCCCAATTCAAATTCTTTTGTTATCTCATTTTATATCTATCTCTAGAGAACTTATGAAAATCGCACATGCAAGCCAGCGCCAGGACATTTACACATGAAACTCCCACTTCTCAATAGATTTAAAATGTTTTATTTAGAAATCTCATCTAACAAACTTATGATAAACAATGCAAGCAAGCCACGCGTGTGGGCGCTTTACTCACGGTCGCCTCACTTTGTTCGGAGATCAAAAAGTGGAGGTCTTGACATTTTAATTTGAAAAATTAATTTGTCGGGTTGCTTGCTTAGTCTTTTATTCAAAAGGTTTGTCTATGCATCACGTAATCCTAGCATGCTTTTCTATAGAACTCAACATGTAAAACATGCTCGCAGAATTCTAAAATATGCTTGATAAACGCGATAAACCTAGCATGCTTACTATGCGCATCCAATTACGTAAAACACTTAAAGGTTTGTCAACGTAATATAAACATACATAGCATGCTACTGCATAATTTAAACATCCACGACATGCATATGAACGATTAAAATAAAATAAAACGCTCATCGCGCCCAATCGTGAAACACGCACATTTAAATCTAATCTATTACATAGATTTACAAAGTACAGAAATAAACTTCGAAAACGGGCCTCGCGTGCACGGGCACGGACCGGATTCAACAAATGGGCCTCGCGTGCACGGGCACGGACCGGAAATTCTGGAAAACGGTCCGGGCCGGTCGCCCAACTGTGATGGGCCACGCAGGGCAAAGCCCACCGCCCACCTTCAGGCGCCATCGCGCCGCGTGTCCTCGCGAAGCCTCGCGATCGCTAAGGCGACCGCGACCGACGAAAGCGTATGCGTGGCCACCGCCCGAGCGCGAACGCCTGCCGAGACGCCATCGCCAGCGGCCGAAACTTCGCGATCAGAGAGGCGCCGCAAGCGCGGGTTCTCGCGCGAACGCGCCTGCCGCCCGCTAGCTCGCGACGGCCGCAGTAGCCTCGCGGGTAATCTCGCGATCATGAAGCTCACCGCTGGCGCCAGGGATCTCGCAGAACGCACGCCTGTCGCCATGCGGCCTCGCGATCGCTTTCAGCGACCGCGAGGCTCGCCATGAAACCGCCCCAGATGACCGCCGAGAGACTGTTTTTCCCGTCGTTTCATTCTTCGTTCTTTCGCTTTGTTCTTCTTTACGTATAAGATTTACGTAATAAAATCTAATCTAACCACGGATTTTCTCGTGGTGTAAAAACAAAACCCAACAAAAACAATAAACGAGCCACGATGAACGACAAATTCACAATTAATTAAACGCACGTAATAATCAAATGTGAATTAATCCAACAGAGCCAAGATATCGATCCCGTGCTCGATACCAATTGATGGGAAAACGTATGTTAACCTCGCCCGAGGATCCATCTTGGATGTTTAATTCACCATACATTGATTATAAACCTAGCATGCGTCTATATAATTAAATCGCAACACGTAGGGTTTTCACGTGTTTACCTTCGATCTCAAGAGGTCGATGGAACGAGATGAATGGATCGAACGGATCGGACTCGTGCTTTGACCTTCCTGGATCAGATCCCGATTGCCCAATCTCCAACGCCGAGTGAGGACGATCTATGGAGAATGCTTCGAAAATCACCCTTTGCTCTCTTCACTATTTTCAAAAATCCTCTCAAGAGAACTATGAGGGGCCGAAAATCTTGTGGTCAATATGTGAGCATTAACCTGACTTTATCTCATACCTTATATTTATAATGCACTACCTTAATCCCATATGGAAATTACCATAATCCTATATGGAAATTACCATAATCCTATATGGAATATTACCATAATCTTAGGATTATTTCCATACTCGTGATTATTACCATAATCTTATATGGAAAGGATCTATGCATATACCATAAATATAATAATATCCTTGTGGGATAAAGAGAATAAAATCTTGCCATAGGAGCAATAGGGGGCCCGATTTTCCTCTTGCACGGCCTGGACGGGCCACCCAGGATCAAATGCAAGGAATAAAATGGGCCTCAAATAAATTAATTATCTTATGTTCACCTGTAACATAAATTAATTTATAAACATTCGATCATGCCACTAGAGAAAGAATGTTGACTTACCCTTTATTACCAAGTTGAGTCGGGCTTGACTTAGACATTACGAATCCCGTATTTAAGATATCGAACGTCCATTAATCATTTATAGCAACTGATCGCTTAAACGATTAATAACTTCATTTCCTTAAGTAGTACCACTCAACCTTATTATTGTACTTGAGCTAACTCAACCGCAGGGTTTAGTACAATAAACCTTTGAGCTCCTTAAGGGGACGCCATCATCCTAAACGGATACGGTGACTCGACATGAGATAACTAGCGTGACATACAAGATCGCCACCACCCAAGATGCGGAGAATCTTGGTTAGAACATATAACCCTCACCCATAACAAGTCAAAGTGATGGACAAGAACTCATACTCACCTAATACCTTATCGAGGTTTAGATCATCGTAAGTCACCGAGATCTCGGTTCTTCACGACGGTCGAAAGAAGAACTCATCTCACCGTGATCCTTCAATACGTCAGAGACGCATCAAAGATAGACAAGCAACTAAGTCAAGTCACTTTATCTATATCAGCCTAAACCGACAACTCGTCCTGTTGTCTCGGTTGTGAAACTTTTATATCTCATTAAGCTTCGACCAATCATACGCATCGTGATCTTCTACACATCGTATGATCTAACTTATATACGAGATAAGGGACACGTATATATGCAATCAAGTATTCAATTCGGATAGGAGATTGTAATAGTGGTAACAGAAACATTGTATACAAGCTCAACCAAACCGCTTTCAAGATACAACCAACACTTGAAGCAGATCTTCGAGACGAGATCTCGTACCCCTATATCTCGCACGGGAGCTACGCCGGCTATTCAGAGTATATCACCGAGGCGCCCGCCTCCCAAAGATGAGGAGGGGGCCCGACTAGGCACCGACGATCCGCTACACGATGTGCGATCCGCAGGAGGTGCCCCACATTAGCCACCGACGATCCGCTTCACACAGTGTCGATCCGCAGGAGGCGTGCCCACATTAGCCACCGACGATCCGCTTCGGCAGTCAATCCGCAGGAGGGCCCAAGATTAGCCATCGACGATCGGGTCGTCGAGAGTCTAGTCACGCCACCACGGAGATCGGCAATGAGAGCCGATCGTGCACGAGGGTGATGGATCTGTCCCAACTACCACCATGACGATAATAAGACGTCACAAGACATCTATTGCAAAATGAGACATAAAAGATAACACCATATACATAGGATGCACGAGATACATAGGATGCACGGATGCACGACCATGCACGGTCGCATCGTTATGCACGTACGGCCGCGTGCATGCGCATGACGATTGCACGGTGTACGGCCGCACGGTGCACGGCGTGCACGGTACACGACGGCAGCACGGTGCACGATCGCAGCGATGCACCGTGCCGCGCACGGACGAGTAAGGTGCACGGTTTATGCTCATAAGTACACGTTATAGCAAAGGTAATCGTATACGGCTCGTGTTAGCATCTCATATTTTTAAATTTAACTTGTTAAATGATCCTAAATATTAAATTAATCACTTTATTAACATAAAATCAACACAAATAACATATGTGACGATAATAATTCTATCTGTACAACCGTACTCAAGAACACATTTTTTCTTCTTCAAAACATGAAATTTATCATTCCAAAGAATATAAAAAGTATTAAAAACATATTTAGTTGTAAATCATCAACTGTGTACAACCGTACTCAAGAACACGTATAAAAAATCAATACGGATTTAATTTACCTTAATCCACTAGCAATGCTCGATTTCCACCGCTTGATTGAAAAACGCAGTAACAACTTCTTCTATTAATTATTTTCGCCTCTTCTTCTCTTTGAAATTGTAATGTTACAAATGAATTGCTTGTGATTTGAATTCAATGTGTACTGCGCTTTCAAATTAATGTTTACCAACCTTTTTTACAATTAATGTTTACCAACTTTAATTTAATTTCATTCAATTTTGGTAGATAATAGCATTCAATTTTGCATTCCTTTTTTCTTTTTTTCGTAGAGAGAGAGAGCTAGAGGAGGACTGCACCTATTAATTTAGGCGAGAGAGAGAGAGATGTATTATTTTAAATGGTGGGGCTGTGACAATTTTGTCTTTTAAGCCAAATGACTATAAAACTCATGTTTTTACGATCGTGGATATAAAACTTCTCCCACTATTTCTTTTGATTACTTATAAACTTCTCCCTTTTATAAATTCACATAACGCGTCCATTCAGAAAGACCCAACCCAAGCTATGGATATCTATTTGTAAAAAGAGAGACGTCTCGGGTTCGTCCTCACCACTGTCCCTTCTCCCAACTCAAAAATATATATTTATAAATCACATAAACATACATATATAGTCAATATTTTAATTTATGTGCATCTATCTCGCAATTGCCCTGTTTTTAACATATAAATGAAATTATCTTGATATATTTATACAAATGAAACATGAGAAATCATTTCATAAATTATAATAGAGAAATCAAATTATAATAAGGCGGGAAGTAACGAAGTAACATTTTTTTTTCTTATTCATTCTTTCGTGAACGGGCTTGTATATAGAGGGTGTTTGGCTGAGCTTATAAGCTCTTTAAAACAGTTTATAAGTTGTTTATGAGCTTATAAGTTGTTGCAAAGTGTTTGATAAAATAAGTTCTTAAACAACTTATAAGTTGTGAAAATAAGCTCCAACAACTTATAAACTCCACTAAAAATAAGTTGTTTAACCCTAATTTATTTCTTCATAAACTTATAAGCAACCAAGAATTTTTCAAAATAACCTTATTATAGTTTGTTATTTCCTATATATAAACTACCAACTTCATATTTCATCAATTTTATCTGTCTAACTCACGATTCTTTCTCTAACTTATAAGATCAATTATCCAAACACTTTAAAAACTTATACGCTCTTGAGAGATTATCTCTTATAAGCTCTTGAAATATCTTATAAACTTTTGGAACTTATAAGCTCTCTAAAATAAGCTTAGCCAAACACCCCATAGTATTGACTAGTAATTATTCAGCACTCGACAATAATAGTTTTAATAATGTTTAGTAATAATTGTACGTTCTCTTTTTTACCAATCTAAATATTTCAAAGTGGTCCAGATTCTGTATTGCTGACCCAAAAGGGGATTGGTTTTAATATTTCCATATTTAATGGTTCATGTTGAGCAAACCCTAGACTTAGAACAACTCATTAGAATATTTGACTCAAATTTCAAGAAATGATGGACTGAGGGAGATCAATTAAATATTTTAAGGGCTAGTTGGATACGGATTTGTATGTTACAAGTGATTACTGCATAGCAAACGGAACATAAGTTTTCCAAGTTGATCAACCAAATCATATTCGGATAAGTTCACTTGGATTAAAAAACACATGGTTTCTTGTGAGGATGTTTTACGTGAAAACATGTGGGGATCATACTTAATCAATGTTAATAAACTCTAGTTGAGGATTAATAAATCTTAATTAGGTATGGTCCATATACGTCCTCAGGTGAGGACCTCACGGATTCTTTGTCAAAAATATATATGTATAAAAATGATTTGAAGGGAGTTAAATATGTATATCTTAATTCTTTACTTCACTTGAACTTGAGTCGAATCTTAAATATTATGAAATAAAATTAAGCATAATTTCTTACAATCTCTTACTAAATGGAGCTAGAATAAAATCTCAACTTTTAATTTAATATCCACTAACACTTCGAACATACATAAATAACTGTAGTTAGTGTTAATTAATGTTCTCTCCGATGTATAATACTCTATTTGAGCGGAGTGCCTTATGTGACTCTCGGCTAGGGGTGTGCATAACATAACCAAAATAGAAAAATCGAACCAAATTGATGAATTTCGATCGGTTTAAGATGTGATTCGATTTTAGTTCGGTTATAAAATCAAGAATTGAAACATATTTAGGTCGGTCGACGGTTTGATCAAAATGGGATTCGATTCGGTTCGGTTTGGTTGAAACCAACCGAAATTGGTACATGTTTAATACTATATATATTTCGGTCAGTTGGCGGTTTGGAATACTTGCATTTCGGTCAGTTTCAATTCGGTCGAAGGCACGAGATCGGTTCGGTTCGATCAAAATTTCAATACAATTCAGTTATCGTTGCAATACGTTCGGTTAAGTTTTTAACTGAATCGATTGTTACACAAACCTACTCTCAGTAGAAAATTAAGACAGTTGGCTTTTGTGTGTGTGTATCTTACATATACATATACATATATGGGGGTGAGTTATTGTAAAAATCTGTGCTATCTTACAAATGTGAGAATAATGCATTCTTCATAAAAAATTAATGCACCAAAAAAAAATACTCTCTCCGTCCACTAAAACGTGTATTTAATTCCTTTTCGTCACCCACAAAAATGTGCACTTTCCTTTTTAGAAATACCAACTTTACATTTTACCCTCAACTTATCCACTTATTTACAAAAACACTATGGCCCACCTTTACACTCACAATCCATTAATATATTCATTTATTATCCCAATGACACACCTTTTTATACACATTTACTTTACACTCATTACAATTTTTCTAAATTCGTGCCACCAAAATCGATGCACGCTTTTGGTGGACTGGAGGAGTATTAAATTTTAGCTCCTCATGAGATTCGAACCCGGGTGGTGCATAATGCACTCATCCAATAAAGTGATGCATCACTATAGATCTTCGCGATCTAATGACCGAAAATGGTTCTCATTTTAAATAAGTTTTTATTTGAACCTACACACACACACACACACACACACACACACACACACACACACACACATATATATATATATATATATATATATATATATATATATATAGGTTGGGTTCTCGTAGTACCGGTCCCCCAGATAGTATGTAGTACTCAATCTAGACCACACATTTTGAACATGTGGACGCATCATGTCGACGTGTGACAATCCCTTTCATTTATTTATCTTTTAATTTTCGTAGGGTATATTGGGCAAAAATAAAAACTTAGTCTTCTCATTCTTCTTCTTCCTCTTCCCTCCGATTTTCTTCATCTTCTTCGAATTTCTTTACGACGACGGTGACGACGAGCAGCCGGTGGTTGCGTGTGACAAAGAAATGACAAGTAGTAAAGTGCGACATCAACGCGTGAAGCATAAGACAACGGATTTTGAAAGATAAAAGAGAGAAAAAATAAGATTTTGAGAATAAATTTGAGAGATTTTGTGAAAAAATGAGATGTGGATTTTGAAGGATTGAGAGACATGGTGGTTATTGTAGTAGTTTATGGCGAAGTTCGTCGATAAACGGAGAAAGAAACGGCAAAATGACGGAGAAGGATAATGAGGTATTTTGCTGTCGAAAATGGAGTATGCATGCTGCATAACGTAAAAATGCATACCACAAAACGTCAACATGCATTCTATAAAACGTAGATATGCATACTAAAAAATATAAGCATGTATATTTTCTAACAAAAATATGCATATTATAAAACAATAACATGCATACGACTAAACACAGACATGCATGCCACGAAACACAAACATGCATGCTTTAAAAAAGAAAATCATATGTTTCTCATTCAAGATATCTCTCTTTATATCTCCTCCAATATACACAAACACTTATCTTGTTGATCATTTGTTTTATTTATTATTAATCATATGTTTTCTTTCGAATTATGAAGTTATAAGTAATAGATCTAAACTTGAGAATAAATTTTAGAGAAATCAATCTCATATGCATTTTATGTTCAATATTATGCAGTTTTATGTTCAATCGTATGCAGTTTTCTGTATAATAATATGCATATAGTTTCTGGAGAAACAAATGTCATGCATTTTTTTGTTAACACGTATGCAGTTTTATGTTCAAACTTATACGCTTTAGTGTTCAAACATATGCGCTTTCGCTTTTAAAACATGCATGATTTGTTTTCGCAATCACATAACAAATCAAATTACTAATCTACCCTTACTTTTATGAAAATCAAATAAATTGCTTAAAAAGTCCGAAAAATCTCAACCATAGGATCTATGAGATGAGTGGACGAGATTGAGTACTACATACTATCTCGCGCTTCTGCACTATTTGATCCTCCTCTCTCTCTATATATATATATACTCTCGTTATTTTTAGGTGTCTTATTGGCACCTTTTTCTTGTTTTTAATTAAGTGTCATAGTCTCCAATTTAAGAGTAAAATTATGATTAATTTATTATTTTACTCTTATTTAATATTATTGAAATTTAATAATAAGTTGTCTACATGCATTTATTATGGTAATTAATAAGTTACAAAGGTAAATTTATTTATTTTCTTGGTTTGTACGACTTGACGGCAAATGACACTTACAAAGAACTAAGAAAGTATATATATATATATATATATATATATATATATATATATATATATACGTATATGAAGAAAGATAAATATTAAAGGACATCATTTGTAAGGTACATATATTGCATTTCCAACTGTGGCATTTATTATCGCCATTAAATGCCATTTTTCCCAGTTAGGATTACTGTGACATTGAGTAATCCTGCTGTAAGACCCAAAATATAAAAAAAATTATCCAACTTAATTAACCAATCTGCTGTAGCATGTAAAATATACAATAAATGCATTGTATACATGTGCGTGTGTGCGCGCATTGTACGTGCAGAAGAAAGTAGTATATATGTACAACATGCTTCTTAGTTCTTACATTCACAGATAATAAGTCCCATGCACCAGTGAAATCCACTTCGACAAAGATATCTATTCTCTGTCTCTCTCTTTCTGTACCCTTCTAATGGCCATTGTTGGTAGTGGTGACTCTGCAGCTCTTCACTCTTGTTTATTCCTATGCATCACCACTTTCCTCACCCTCTGCCAAGGTTCTCCTCTCTCTCTCTCACATACACACACTAATATATGATAATGAAATCATTACTTAGTATATATGTGTTACAGTATTTATTTAAATGAAAACTAGTTTTTCACGAGCCAAATAGTACTCTCTCTGTCTCTCTCTCACGCCCACACACACACACACGCACATGCATGTATATATAAGTATGTGTAAATGTGATATGAATCATGGAGTAAGACGGTGCAGGCGTGCAGCAAGACCCTCCCGCGGAGTACCGCTACCCGTTCATCAAACCGGCGAGCTCGTTCACCCCACCGCCGTCCTCCGCCTCATTGCGCGTGCAGGGCGGCGGCGGGGCTGCCTACGACTACATAATAGTGGGGGGCGGGACCGCGGGGTGCCCCCTGGCCGCGACGCTGTCCCGCAGCTATAGCGTCCTGCTGCTGGAGAGAGGCGGGACTCCGTTCGTAAACTCGAACGTGTCGTTCATGCAGAACTTCCACATCACCCTCGCCGACACCTCCGATACCTCGCCCTCGCAGATGTTCATCTCCACCGACGGCGTCTTCAACTCTAGGGCTAGGGTTCTGGGCGGCGGTTCCTGCATCAATGCAGGCTTTTACACCCGGGCTGAAGAAAGGTACAACTCCTCGAATTTCCGACGTTATCAATTTTCTTTTATATTTTTCAGATATGTTACGTTCCGTTACATAATTACATACCATAATTTTCTGACTTGAATTTGTTGTCTTTTTTTTGTTTATGGATTTTTTTTTGGGGGGGGTGGGTCAGTTTGTGATGGTGTAGATTTCACGTTTCGTTTTAGATTTTACTATATTCTATTTTAGCATAAGTGCATAACACGTGGGTGCGCATTTATAAATAATATTTCTCAGAGGTCGATTTCAATTTTGAAGTATGTGATCTTGCAATATTAATTTGAATTCAAGATTTGAGGAGTGTATATGCTATATATAATTGTGTCTAAATGGTGTGCATTTATGAATTAAAGTCGATTGGCATTTCTAATTAGATACTCCTCCGTCTCGCCTAAAATGTCCCATTTCTTTGGGCACTGGATATTTGGAGAAATGATAAAGTAGTTAAAGTATTAAAAGTGGGTAGGGTCCACACTTTTGAAGGATAATTATTTCCCAACACTGAACGGTACATTTGAATGAGACACAACCCAAAAAGCGAAAGAGGATGATGGGATATGGCCCAACCGCTGCCCACCGGCAGCCCAAACGAGTTGGGCCTCGACTTAATAACGCCCACGCTGTTAAGCCAAAGGCCCATCCTCTAAACCCTAACCAACCTCCAAACCCTAATCGCCTCCACCACATGGGGCGGGGATCCCTACATGGAAGGCAAAGGATCCCTACACGCGAGAGAAGAGTCCCTACATGGGAGGGATCGACCCGCCAATCGTATGGAGGGAACGCCTTTAGGGTCCTCGATATGTATAAATAGGGGTTAGATCGACGGTGAAAGGGTTAGCAACTTATTAAATACTAGAGCTTTTAGCTACACTTGTCAGAATAGAATCATAGTGAAAGTATTGAGGAACCATTCCTCCGTAGACGAGATCTTATTCTCGATCGAACCACGTAAAAGCCTTGGTGTTCTTTATCGCTTTACACAAATCTCGTATATTAACATACACTAGATTTATCATCAGCGCCGTCTGGAAACAATCGAACAAAAAGCTTCGCTTTCTACAATCTAATGGCGAGAACACGGCGAACGCTTAGCACCGCCGCCGATGTCGGCAACAACCGCTGGACGACGATCGATGGTCACAAAGCATCGCGGAAGGGGATCGCGACGCCACCAGCGGCAACACGCCCGAGGGTTACATGGAGAACATTCCCATACACCCTCGCAGATTGCCGCCCGACGGCGAAGAAGATGCCGACCTCAACGCCAAGTGAATGCACGGTTCACCGGTCTCACGAAGTCCTCGCCGAGCCGTGTTCGAGTTCCTCAATGCCAATCTCGCCAATTCCAAAATTTCCTTCACCGAGGACGAATGGAGCGGGCACCTCTCGAGTGCCCGAACCGGTGATTGCAGCGCCCGAGGTCATCCGCCCACCGAAGTGGTCGACGCCACCGGCACAATAGCCGGAACGCAGACGCCAACCGCCGCCCGAGGTCAATCACCGCCGAGATGGTCGAGCACCACCCCGCACCGCCCGCTGGTTGCTCACCACTCGCACGCCTCCCGTGGAGGCGAGGACAGAGAGAGAGGCAGAGCCGAACTCCCTCAAGAGACGATGACGCCGCCACCGGTCTACCACCCTCCGAGAGAGATGACAACGATCTCCCGGGTTCGATCGGTGCGGAAGAATCATCTCCTTTCTCCGAGACATTTTGACACGCCTGCCCGCGACACAGTGGCACCCAACATCGCAGCCTCACGATGGCCTTGGGGACCCCTCCGACTTCCTTTTCGCTCACACTACCAACATGGCGAATCAAGGAATGGAAGATTTTCATATGTGCAAAATCTTCCCGAGGTGCCGATCTCCAACGCCCGACGCTGGTTCACCTCGCCGCCAAAACAAGATACACCGCCTGTGATCTCATGGATCGCCTCAGTGGCGCTTATCGTAAGATGCCACCTCGGCAGCCTTCGTCCGACTGCCACTATCCGCCAAGGGCGGACGAGACGATCTCGAACTTCGCCTCGAGGTTCATCAAGGAGTCTCTCAAAATTGATGAGAGTAACGATCTCACATCATCAATGCGCTCAAGAACGGGATCCGACTCGACGACCGAATAAAGAGATCACCCGTGAAAAGTCAAGACGGCTAGTCGCCTTTGGACCTCGGTCGACAACTTCACAAAGGAGACGAGTCGATCGGAAGAAGAGAGATCCGGACGAGCAGAGGGCTGAAGAAAGAAGGGCGGACGACCGAGGTCGAGGCACCGATCGTCGAATTGCCTTTCGAGAGAATCAAGAAGGGCCCGATGGAGTCCAGTGCTCGGACCTCGCCCAAACCCTCGGCAAAGAACGCTACCGCCCCGCTCAAATCGAGGGTGAGATATTCGAGCCCACGCCGAGCTCTTCCTCAAACCCCTCCTATGAAAGGAGGATCTAAGAAGAGGTCGACGGAGAAGTATTGTGACTATCACCAAGGTATGGTCACGATACCAAGAGTGCAAAACTGGGCTTGCAGATTGACGAGCTCATCAAAGGAGGAAATAATCAAGAATACCTCGCCGACCCGGCCGGGAATAAAAACGCAGAGGAAAGAATGGAGGTGGCAACAATCATGGGCCGACCTCGACGACGACCCAACCTGAGGACGACGAGGACGAAGGTCCCAATGCTATGGAGCAGTGTCTATGCCATTACCGGATCGCCCATAGGAACCACGAGGTAGTCGTTAAAGAGTGAAGCTCGAGGTCAACCCCGAGGAGCCGAAAAACAAGCGACTCCGGATGGTGAGAACATCGTGTTCTCCAAAGACGACCCGTGCCCAAAATCATGCCCCACCAAGACGCCAACACGATACAAGCCGTGGTGGGCAACAAGAACGCCCACCGGTCTACATCGACATCGGTGCCTCCACAAGATTATCTTCCGTAGTCGTCTCGATAAACTTGAGATCGGAGGAATTCAAATACATCCCGCACCATCCTGGCCATGGAGCTTCACTCGAAGTTGTTCAGCCAAGGTGTAATAACCCTTCCTGCTATCGTAGGACGTGCTCCTGTGTCGGTCACAAAGTCCATTCAATTTTTCCTGCACGAGCTCCCTCCGCACAACATCATCCTCAAGTAGATCGCTATACGCCACCAGGCCGCCGCTCTTCTGTACCACCACAATCAAGATACCCACCCGGTGGGGTACTAAGCATCCAGGTGACCAAACAAGCAGCCAAAGAATGCCTACGAGTCTCAAACCGTGATGTGGCCTTACCTCAAGCCTAGCAATTACGTAATCCCCGTGCCGCCTCCTCGGGACGACTCGATCGAAAGCTTCACTATACGACGACGACCCTCCAAAGTTGTCAAGGTCGGCGCCCAGGCCCAACCGATATTCGACAAAGATGTCATGCACCGAGGGAATACCGGACGTGTTCGCTTAGTCCCCACTGACATGACCGAGTGTCACCGAGCTCATAACTCATCGCTCAACATCGACCGCTACTAAACCGCTCGGCAAAAGAAAAGAGAGTTTGCGCGTAACGTAGCCAGTCATAAGAGACGAGGCACCCAACCCGTAAGGCTAAAACTGCTTGAGATTAAGTATCCGACCGATGGCTAATCCAATGTGGTTCAAAGCCGTGAGGAGGGTGACGATGTGTGTCACTACATCGACCTCAACAAACACCGCCTGAAAGATTGTTACCCCTCCCGACATCGACAAGAAGGTGGAGGCACCGGTAGGCCACGAGGTCTTCGGCCCTAGATCAGACAAAGGTACCACCAAATCTCGATGAGCCCGGAGGACGCCCAAAGAAAGCTGCTCATCACCGACTTTGTTTTCGCATCGAAGATGCCTTCGGCCTCCAAGAACGCCGAGCTACCTACCGAGGATGGTGGATGCAGATTCAAAGACCACATAGGAGAGATTGTCGAGGTCTCACGCCGACGATATCGTAGTCAAAAGTCAAAACGGAGAGTCGCGCCCGACGACCCTAACTATCCTCCAGCCTCCGTGTCGGCCAACCTCAAGCTCAACCCCGTAAGTGTACATTCATGGTGAAGACGGTAAATTCTCGGGATGCTGGTTTTCAAGAAGGCTCAAGGCAAATCCCACTAAGGTGAAAACAAAGGTTTCGACATGCAAAAGCAAAGACCATCCGTGAGATCCACAAACTCACCGGTGCCTAGCCGCCTCAAGCAGATTCTTATCTCGGCCGCCGAGAAGCAGCCTTCCTTCTTCAAGATCTTGAGGAGAGCTCCGCGACTTCGCCCGGCAGAAGAACACTGTGTCGCCTTTCAGACAACCGAAAGAATATCTCGCCGACCGCCGACTGTCCGCCCGAAGAAGGCGAGCTCCTTTCTTTATATCTAGTCGCCTTGACGAGGCAATCGCAAGGTATTGGTACGAGATGAGGTGGGACGACAACTCCCATCTACTTTATTAGCCGTGCTCAAAGGACCGGAGACGAGGTAAACCACCGAAAAGGTAGACTGGCTCTAGTGAACGCCAAGCGACGCCCGACCTTAATTCCAAGCCCATTCCGTCTGTGTGCCGACCGACTTACCTTGAGACAAGTCTTGTCAAAGCCGAGTCATCCGGACGATAGCCAAGCTGGCACCGAGCTCGACGAGCACGATATTTCATACTTCCCCGGTCGGTCATAAAGGGCAAGCTCACCGACTTCCCGGTGGAGGCCAAATTCACCGAGGTCGACCCTACCACCGAGGTCACTCCAACTCCCGCCCCACAATGAGGAATCTGCCCCAACTCACCGATGGTTGCCGGATGTACGTGACGGACTTCATGCAAACGGGCAATGAGCAGCATCCTCCTCGCCCGCACAAACAAGAAGTGACCTATGCACTCCGGCCACCTTCCCACCACAAACAACGAGGTGGAGTACAAAGCTACCGATCTCGTGGACTCCGCCGCAGCGAATTGAAAGTGGACAAGATCTAGATCTTTGAGATTCCTGTGTCGTGGTAAACCGTGTCTTAAGCAACACGGCCAAGGAGGATCGAATGAAGCAATACCTGAGAAAGCAAAGGAGATGTTCATCTCATTCAGTACTTCAAGATTCATCGCATCCCACTTAGGGAAAATAGCCGAGCTGATATCCTCAGCAAGTTAGATGCGCCATCAACAAATCCACCAGTGGAGGAAGTTCATTCCAGAAGTATCGCGGAGTCCCACATCGGCATCATCACCGAGATAGAGCCGAACCGATGTCACCCATAAAAGCCTACTCGGAAGAAGGCGCCACCGTGATCGGCTCAAGTTAAAATGATGGTGGTACAATCCCAAAAGTACCTCATACACGAGGGCACTTCTACAGAAGTCGCACCTTCAACCCTCCCGAGGTGCCCCGACCGTAAGGTTCGACTAAGTACTTAATGAGATTCACGGAGGGTCTTGTGGAAGTCACATCGGTCGCGAGCTCTCTCAAAGAAAACGCCGAGGTCGATATTACCGCCCACCTCATCCAAGATTCGCCGAGCTCATCAAAAGCGTCCGGCGCGCCCATTCCACGGTCCAAGTTACCCTGCATCGATCTAAGCACCTACAGAGTCCGTGGCCTTCATGCAAAGGAGGATCGACATCGTTGGTCCGCTTGACCGAGCACCGTGTCAACTTCGTACTTAGTCATAGTCAGACTACTTCACAAATGGGTCAAGTCGAGCCACTTTCGAGCCTCACAAGGAGAGATTCGACCTTCGCGTGAAAAACATAGTTTGTCGCTTCAAGATACCGCATATTTTGATATCGGACAACGGCACCCAGCTCATCGATAAAACTTTCAAGGAATGGTGTGAAGAGCTCCGATCACAACGCTTCACCTCGGTCGCACACCCGCAGCGAATGGTCGCACCGAAAGCACGAACCGCACGATTGTACAAAGATTGAAAAGAGGTTAGACCGAGCTAAGGGTGATTGGGTTGAAAATCTCCTCAAGTCCTCCGGGTCCCACAGACAACACCTGGACTTCGACGAGAAACCCCTTCGCCTGGGTCTATGGGACCGAGGCTGTCATACCGACTGAGATCGGCGCACCGAGCCCGCGCACTCTTCACTTCGACCAGAACGGGAACGAGGAAGACCTGCGTGTCAACCTTGATACTCTCGAGGAGAAACGCGAGCTCGCCTTCATAAATGAAGCCAAATACAAGTGCCGTGTCACAAGCGTACTACAACAAAAGGGTAAAAGCTCCACACTCCAAGTAGGCGACCGCCCCACGAAATAATGAAGCCAAGAGAGCCGAAAGGCCTTAACAAGCTAGATCCGACATGGGAAGGTCCATACCGCTGCTCACGGTGACCTCGCAGTGGGCCTATAAGCTTCTCACCCATCCGTGCACTTATCCTCCGAACCTAGCATATCACTCATTTGAGGAGGTACTTTACATAGCTTTGATTTCGTATCAAGATCACGTTAGTCCCCTTTGCTTTGGCCGTGCGATGTTATTTACTCTCAATAAAACATTTGTTTTTCTGAATAAGTATTTCACTGCCTTATCTTATATCTATGTGAACATCCATTCGGATTAAACACAATCAACCTTCACAAGAGGACGCCTTTACGAAGATGACAAACCCACTAAGTAGGGTACGCAACTAAGCGCACGCCGCACTCACAGATTACTCATTAAATTGAACGTCTAGGTGCAAGGCATACATACTACTCATTAAATTGAACGTCTACATGCACACATACAGATTACTCATTAAGTTGAAACATCTACATGCAAACGACGTCCACATCGGATCTCGTCAAATTACACCCCTTTATTTGGGAAGATATACACTTCTGTATACAGTCTAAATACATTTACGACTAAAAACCAAGTCCTAAGCTATATTTGTACCTCTCGAGGGGGAAAATATACACTTGGTGCACAAAGTCTAAATACATTTACGACTAAATACAAAGTCCTAAGCTATATACAACTCATTCGGCTTCCAAGCTCCACTTCGCCAAGACTCACCAAGTCAGCACCAGCCCGAACAAAATCTCCAGATCGGCGATGTATGCCCGAACGAACTCGTGCCTTCAACCCACCGATGAGACCGAATCCCCGCTGCCTACTCCAAACACTGACGGGCTCAAGGCACCCCGACCGAAATGGAGACCCCAGATCCCCGCTGCCCACTCTGGGCACTCGGCGTAGCCTCGGAGACACCCCGACCTGAAGACGACACTCCCGGAACCGAGGTCGCACTTCGTCCTCTTGAGCTTGACGCCCGGCCAGGATTACGACCTCACCCCTGACATGCCATCTTCCCACGCCGATCGCGATTTTGCCCGCCACCCCGATGTCAAGTTCCGCCCGAGGCCTCGCCTAGTCGAGGCGGCCGCCAAGCAAACGGAGCACTTCGCTGGTCGCGATAACCATCTCCGGCCTGTGCTCTCCGACTCTACGCCACCGGGTCGATCGCGATCCGCTACAAGGCCGGGTAGACAACGACGGCAAACGATCTCGAGATCTCAAGGTTTTGACGAGGAGTCGAGGCAATCTTTGAAATTTTATCTATTCGCCCTCCTCGCCCCTCAACACCATCCCCGCCGAAAGTGCTCGACTCATTCATCGACTCGGATATGGTGACACCGCCGGATCGGCGGATCACCGATTCATATTCGGCGTGTTCCTCCGAGATTTACTCCAGCCTTCTCGATCCAACTCGAGCTGCCTCGACCGCATTAAGCGCCTTGAATCACGCCGGCACGGATCTCGCCTCGGACTTCGAGATGTGCAATCCTTAGCTTGAGGGTCTCGTTCTCAGCCAGGAGGCGAGCCACCTCGCGATCGGCCTCATACAACTTCTCCCTCACCGGTAAGCGATGCCGAGCTGACATCCAAACTGACCAAAACCTGAGTCAATTCGGCCGAGCGGCTCCTCCAAAACAGCACCTCCTCGTTCTTCTCAGCTAAGGCACCTCGGGCCTCTTTCAGTTTGGTCAATAGATCATGATCGAGCCCGAGATATTGAGAAGTGAATGCTAAAGATAAAAAAGAGGACAAACACATTCAAAAAGTGCATCTTTTATTTATAATAAGTGAAGTTGTAACACCGCCAACCCAAAGTACTGGATTAGCGTAAATCACATTAATGACGGGATTAACAATAGAACAAAGACTAATTATGGAACCGCGAGGTATATAATAGGCAAATTTCGTAAACTTCATATCATTTAATGTGACACATATATCGTATATACGAAATCGATCATTTAGACTCTCGACTAAAGGGTTCAACTCAAACATAACCTATATAACTTTGCAATGAAAGACGGTGATTACACATATGACGATATGTAATCAAGGTTATACTTGTCAACGATGTAAGACTCCAACCGCCAACACTTCAACATCCAACATCAATCGCTCAACCCGCACATTTAAAAACAATATGCAGGCTAAGTACAAGAATGCACTTAGCGGGCTCATGCCAAAACATTTTCTTTAATTACACCGCTTCGAGTAACACACGAGGTTTTAGTGGAAATGCTCGTGCTTACTAAAACATTTTCTTTATTTTCAAAAGTCGTCCGCCGTATATATTTTTATCTGTATGATCCATATCGCTCTCGATAGTAATATCATAACATCATCACATAACGCCATCACATAACATCATCACACGCTGGTAAATAACCAACAAATTTCAATATCATCATGCCGCATAACCCACATATAATATGATATCATATCAGATCATCATACGCTGGTAGCGAACCAACAACTTTCAATATCATCATGCCACCAACTCCACATATAATACGACATCACATCGATCATCATACGCTGGTAGCGAACCAACAAATTTTAATATCATCATGCCACCATCACCACAAATAATAATATCATCACATCGCATCAATCCTAGCTGTATAATCCTTCCTGCCAGATCCAATATCAATTTCATAGTCGCTCGCCAACAACTTGATAGGATCATACATAAAACATAAATACTCAAGGCGTAATCATCATTTCTCAACCGAAAGCTTGTAAATAAATACTTTGATTGGCAAAATAAATAAAAGTGGTTTCGAGTAAAGCCCACCGGCACGTAGCTTTTCAATAACGCCTTTCTAAGTCGAAAGCTCAAGACCACGCCCCACCTTAATGTAAGAACTATTTTAGTACGCTGATCACGCTCGAGAGAGATTCAACATAGTCTATAACGCTCTACGCACAAATAAGGCTAACGCCGACTTATTTCGACGCTTCCTAATCAATTAATGTCGATTATGAATTTTCTCAATTTATAAGAGATATTCTACCTTTTTAGTATATAGCGTACGTTTTAATGTACTTACGTAACGTAAGTTACATTGTTACTAAACGTACTACGTCACATAGATCACGACATCGAATTACGTGCCCTTCGACCTTGGTCAACGTTTTTGGTCAACTATTTCGACTTAGTCAACATTTAACAACAATTTTGACTTTAGTCAATTCAAAGTCAACATTTCGACTTTTTCAATTTCTTATGAAATTCTATTATTTTATGTGCAATTCTTGTTCTAAAATTCTATAAAATCATACTATGTCTAAAACATTATTTTAGATCATATTATGCTATTATACTTGATAAAATAAATTTATAACATTAATACACATAAGGTATAGTTTTCGGTCATCTTAATTAACTAACTAAACATTTTTCAAAAATTCTAATAAATTCACATAATACATAATCATCCTTAAATATCCTTACTATAAAATAATTTTTATTAATTATGAACTATTCAATTAAATCTTCCTAAGTCATGTTCGAAAATTTTGACTTAGGTCCAATTAATTTTTAACAATTCCAATAAATTCCTACAACACTATATTATGAATCTGCACTATCAAAATGCTATGATAACACTTAAACGTGGATTATATCACAACATATTATCATATACTAATATTTTCGAAAATCATATACTTATGTACTAAAGTTTTTCAAAAATTCTACATAAATTATATAGGCCTATTTCATACCATAGATCATTAATCCATGCTCAAATCAATAATTAAAATCATTCTCATCAACTTATGTTCATCCCAAATTTTCTATTATTACACATAATATTCATATATGCTTAACTTTGTACTAAATTCATAATATAAGCTCATAATCATCATATAAACATATTTAATAAACAACCAAACACTATAACATAATTTTCGAAAATTTCATCAAAACTTAAATAAGAGCATAACATAAGATCTAATGGATGGATTTCAAAATTTAAGCATGTATAGAAAGCTCGAAAGATATCTAACCTTTAATCGGTGTCGATTTTGACTTACCTAACGCTTTTCTACTTAGATTTGAGTAAGAAATTTGAACAAGCTCTTCTTTTTCCTCTCAACCTCTCGGTTTTCATGAGAAAATGAGGGCAAAATGAAGTTTATCACATTAGTAAGCTAGACCCACTTGCATACAAAAATATCTAATGATCTTAAACTTAATTTCTAATTTGCCACACACAAATATTTTCGGTCCACTTGCATGCTTCAAGACAATGTTTTTAATTCTCTCATATCTTTCCTTATTCCTCATAGTCACGGCAATATCTAGTTATAGGAAGATGATTTTCTTAGTTTATGATGTAATATTCATTAGTACACCTTTCATTATCAACTAAACAAATATCCTTTCCCCTTTTTGTTTCTTAAAGTCACGACAATATCAAATAAAATGAGGAAGATTTGTTTTATTAATTAATATATATAGTATGCCACTTGTATACAAATATCCCACATAATTAAAAACATAACACTTGTACAAAAATCCTACAACTTTCTAACTTTTGAATTAACTAAAGACAAAATTTTAATTTTTTCATATCACTTTCATCTACATCCCTTAATATAATATCAAGATAATTATTCCTTTACGTACCATAGTATGCATCGGTCATACTAAAAGAAAGAGATAAATTTTGTCTTATTTTACCATTTATTAAATATATATCATTATCACCAATCCTTATCAACCTATCATTTTCAAGAAATGAAGAAATTCCATTCAACTTAAATTGCTACATCAGATCGGCATATTCAAATAATAATAGAGTATTTTTATTTATTATGAAGTCATACACATTACTAATTACTTAGGAAATATCAAAGTTGAAAAGTCAAAGTTTACAACTCTATTAATTAACAACAATGCCATATGCTTAATAATGAATAAAATTCAATCTTATCACTTAACACGTGTATATATACCTCGGTCATTTGGGTACCAAGAGGAATAATTTTATTCCTTTTCTAACATATAATATGTCATTTTCAAAGACATCATTCTCATGATCGCCTTTGAATTTTCTCATTTTATTCCTAAATTTTCAAAAGTTTTCGCACTTTGGCTAAGAATTTCCACTTGCACAACATGTTAAAACACCTCATCTTAACTAAAAAATATCTTATTAATATAATTATTACCATACATCATCAATTTGGGTAGCAATTTAATTTATTTCATACTATAAGATCATAATTTCAAACATATAGCAATAATATGCTACACATTTTATTCTCTTGTAACTAATAGCTAATATATATCTATGTAACATCTTATAAATCCTAGATGATAAATTAAATCATAGAAAATATTTAGGACCATTTCAAGTCATAAACATAATTTTGAAATTTAGTTTTCAAAAATTCACCACATTATTCAAATATTAATCCATAACTCTCTAGCATTATTTTAATGATAAATAATGCTTTGTTACATAAAATAATCATAGGAATTTAAATAATATAATTCCATGATCATTTGACTAAATTCTCAATTTATCTCAAAACGTTAACGCTTGAAACGCCTCAAAACGCTTAGAATCGAATCATCTCTAAATGTTAATAATAAAGTGACATTCACTTTATTCTTTCATTTCTTTAATAAGAAAATTTAATTCTAAGCTTCACGCTAGAAAATATCGTATGACTAACTATCGACATTTAATCGATGTTAGAATAATACTTCAAGGAATAATATAAATTATATTCCTTAATTCACCAATCATAGTGAATATAATATAAGGATCTTCGTATCACAAATAGCTCGAAAATAATATTCGATAACTTCATCGCTTCAATTATCGAGACGAAATCCTAATTTACGATTTTTATTATCGTAATTAAGCTTTAAAATTTCGGGTATTGCTGTACACAAAGGCTTAGGATCCTAATGATCCCAAAGAATATTCAACCTATTACATTAGGATCGCCGACCATCCGCCTTGCCGTAGTCGCCACCACCGCCGCCTCCCCGCCTCCGCCGCCCCATCTCCCGCCTCGGCTAGCACCTCGCCGGTGAGTTCCTAAGCTCCGCCTTCGTCCTTCTCAGATCGAGCCACGGCCTCGGCCGTCGGAGAGGCGAGGGAAGATAGAGTCTCCACCACGGGAAAGGGGAAGGAAATTGATTTAACCTCTCCCGAGGATCTATCTTGATGTTTAATTCACCATACATTGATTATATTCCTAGCATGCGCCTATATAATTAATTGCAACACGAGGGGTTTTCTCGTGTTTACCTTTGAACTCTTCTGGGATGAACGGATGAATGGATCGAGACTCGTGCTTTGATCTTCCGGATCGTATCCCTGCCGCCCAATCTCCAACGTCGAGTGAGGACGATCTATGGAGAATGCTTCGGAAAATCACCCAATCTCACTATGGCACAATTTTCGAGAATCACTCTCCAAAACCTTATGGAGACTCACGAAAATTAGGTTAGGATAATTGTGTGGATTAACCTTGATCTTATCTCTTACCTTATATTTATAATGCATTACCATAATCCCATTAGGAAAGGATCCATGCATATTCCATAAATATAATAATATCCTTGTAGGATAAAGAGAATAAAATCTTGCCAAATGGAGCTACATGGGCGCCCGATTTTCACTAGCTAAAGGGCCTCGACGGGTCACCCGTGGATCAAATGCAAGGAATAAAGATGGGCCTCAAATAAATTAATTATCTTATGTTCACCTGTAACATAAATTAATTTATAAACATTTATTCATGCCACTAGAGAATAAATGCCGACTTACCCCTTTATTACCGGGTGAGTCAAGCCAGCACTTAGACATTACGAATCCCGTATTTAAGATATCAGACGTCCATTAATTATTTAGAGCATTCTGACCGCTAAAATAATTAATATCTTAATTCTTAAGTAGTACCACTCAACCTTATTATTGTACTTGAGCTAACTCAACCTCGCAGGTTTAGTACAATAAACCTTTGAGCTCCTTAAGGGACGCCATCATCCTTAACGGATACTTGACTGATACGTATAACTAGCATGACATACAAGCACCGCCACCACCCAAGATGCGGAGAATATCAATAGAACATATAACCCTCACCCATAACAAGTCAAAGTGATGGTCAACAACTCATACTCATCTAATACCTTATCGAGGTTTAGATCATCGTAAGTCACCGAGATCTAGGTTCTTCACGACGGTCGATAGAAGAACTCATCTCATCAGAATCCATCAATACGTAGACGCATCAAAGATAGACAAGTAACCAAGTCAAGTCACTTCTTATCTACACCGCAGCTCATACCGACAACTCGCCCTCAAGTTGTCTCACCGTGATCATTTTTATATCTCATTGCTTCGACCAATCATACGACTTCTCGTGATCTTCTACACACCGTATGATCTAACTTATATATGAGATAAAGGGACACGTATATATGCAATCAAGTAATCAATTCAGATAGAGATTGTAATAGTGGTAATAGGAAACATTGTATACAAGCTCAACCAAACCGCCAAGATACAAATCCAACAAGGGACCGCTCAGATTACTCCCAAGCGTAGTCCTTTGCACCGCCCGAGGCGAGATATCAACCCACCCATGCCCCGACCTTGTCAAAGCTGTGCATCGAGGCCGCCAACCCTCCGTGTAGGAGGATATCACCGAGGCCCCGAGTACGGCACCAAGTCTGAGATGAAGGAAGAGAAGGTCTCGACTCAATGAGCTCGCGAAGGCCTTCAACATCGGGTCCTCGCCCGCCAAGAAGGCACTCGTCCTGGTCGGTGAGTTTCTTCTCCACCTCGCCATCTCCTCGCGAGCACCTCCACTTTGGCACGGGCCACCTGCAGGGCTCGGTTCTTCTTCTTGATGGTGGCCTCGGCAGCGGCCCTTGCAGTCTCGGCCTCCGCCCTCGTGGTAGCCACGACGACAGCTCGCCGCCTTCCCTCCAACGCCTCTGCACGGGAGACGCCTCCACCACGAACCCGCCATGCGGTGCAGCTCACCAAGAACCGACGCCGCATCCTCGTGATACCCAACAACAAGATCACATAACACGAAAAGTACAAGGGAATATGGCGGAGGCTTATACCTTAGGGAAGGATATAGGAGTGTCGGAGGTCGGCACCTCGTACGTAGTACGGGTGCGAGTCCCCCTCCCCGCGGTCGGACTCGAGGTCGGCTGGTGGACAGCCACTAGCTGGTTCAGGTCGTCCACGACCACAGGCGACTGAGCAGGCTCGGTCCTCGCCTTCTTTTTTGGTGGCGCCGCCGTGAGATGGCGATGGATGACGAGGCCGACGCCTTGGTCTTCTTCTCATGATCGAGCTTCATCATGACAAAGAGAATTTTTTCAAAGACAACGAGTTCGGTCATGTGAGCAATAAAAATTGGGATGCCCTCACCCCGATCGACCCCTGGTCCCGACGCCCGACCTATAAATGCTCAAATTTCAAGCATCGTTTCAGTCATCCTCGTGAAATTAATAGATAATATCTCACCGAGGTTGTTGAGCTTTTCCTCCATGTAGCCCTGTGGCTCGACCTTCACGCCCATCATCTTACCAAGGCCCCACTCATACCCTGATGCCCATCACCGCAAGAAGAAATACCTATTTTGCCAACGGGACACCTTCGAGGGGTCACACCTTAAATTTCACCGAGGAGACAGATAATATACCTCCCATAGTCTCGACACTAAAAACGCATCAAGACCCTCGGCGAGAACCCCGCAACGCCATGGCAGAGAGCCCTAGCCCCACCACCGACCGATGGAATTCGAGGTCACCGACATACGGGATCCGAAAATATTCTCGATCCTAAGAAAATTGGGGCCAAGGAAACCCAAGGCCTCTCCAAGGCATCTACATATACGGTAATGAAACCCTCCGGAGGGCCATAGCCCTCTATCATCCGATCGCGCAAGCACCACCACGCCTCCTCCGGATCCGGTATTCTTCGCCATTTCAAAAGGTCCGCCATCACAAACTCGACCGCTAAACCCACCCTCGTATCCATCCCATATCGATGATACCGAGGACCCTAGCACTAATTCCTATCGACCTACCCAAAAGGTTATAGACATATAATCCTTAATATCGGTGACACTATCTGGGAGGAAGACGGACGCCCAGAGTCCCAGCGTAATCGTAACGATCGTAACGAGAAGACGAAGGAAAAGACGAGGAATACATACTTTTCAATGAGATATCCGCTTCTTCAACAAGTTCGAAAAGTTGGAAAATTTTGAAAGTATTATCTCGATACAAGCGAGAAAAGAAAGTGAACAGCTTCTCAAATGGGACTATTTATGGGACAATGGTGCCTAAACTGCTGCTTCAACTTCCCACGTGGCTAATTGTGATTTGTCAGGAGTAGACGCCACAGACATGTTTCGAGCGCCTACCAACCGTCTCGCAGATGACGCGATAAAGGACGCTACCGACACAACCGGTCTAATTGTGCAATCATCACTCGACCGGACCTCGCTTCGTTCTTCCAAGCGACGCCGCTATCCAACGCCGACGATCCACCCTGACCTCTAAGATCATCCGTATGATATCTCTATCCACCTCGGACTTCGTATCATCCAGATAAATATCGCTATCCAGATCGGTCCTTGGTATCATCCAAAAGGATATCTCTATCCACCCTGACTCTAGATACCCGTCCGGATATCGCTATCCGTGCCGGACCTCTACATTCTCCCCAGGACATTTTGTCCAGGACAAACAACCCGCCGTCCCGACAAGCGTGCATGTCCGCACCGACACACCACCGCACTCCGCCTCAGATCCGATCGCCGATTCAACCCTTGCGCCAAAAAAGCCAACACCTTCGACAACAACCTCAGCCGAGCACCAACCAGCCTCGGTCAAATACCATCTTCACCTCACCTCGGCATAGTTGTTACTCGACTATTTGGGAGGGGGGGCTATGATGGGATATGGCCCAACCGCTCAGGCCCACTGGCAGGCCCAAACGAGCTGGGCCTGACTTAATAACGGCCCACGCGGTTAAGCCAAAGGCCCATCCTCTAAACCCTAACCAGCCTCCAAACCCTAATCAGCCTCCACCCTACATGGAAGGCGAGGGATCCCTACATGGAAGGCAAGAGATCCCTACATGCGAGAGGAAGAGTCCCTACATGGGAGGGGATCAGACCCCGCCAATCGCAGGAGGGCACGCCTTAGGGTCCTCGATATGTATAAATAGGGGTTAGATCGACGGTGAAAGGGTTAACAACTTATTGAATGCTAGAGCTTTTAGCTACACTCGCTGTAATCGAATCATAGTGAAAGTATTGAGGAACCATTCCTCCTCGACGAGATCTTATTCTCGATCGAACCATGTAAAAGCCTTGTGTTCTTTATCGCTTACACAAATCTCGATATTAACATACACTAGATTTATTGATAGGATATGGCCCAACCTCTCGTGCCCACTAGCAGTGCCCAAACGAGCCGGGCCTCGCCCATGTCGCTTACTCGGTTACGCCCGAATCACAGCCTCCAAACCCTAATTAAAGACGGAGTCAAGGGCGAAGATGATGGGATAACGGTGGAAATCATGGACAATTATGGGGAAGATCATGGTCAGTTACGGAAGGATCGTGAGTCCGCCATTCAAGGGATTCACATAAGGTCTAGGATTATGTATAAATAGGAGTTAGATTGAAGGTAAAAGGGTTAGCAAATTGTCAATACTAGAGCTCTTCGAGATACTCATTGTAATACAATTATAGTGAACATCTTGAGGATCATCACCTCCGTGGACGAGATCCGCTTTCGATCGAACCACGAAAACTCTTGTGTTCTTTATCGCTTTCTAAATCTTTCATACAAACGCATACGTATTTATCATTACGCCGCCTGGGAAAACTCTTTTCTTTTCGAACAAAAACTGTGTTTTCTACAATTTAATGGCAAGGACACATGCAAACGCAAGTACTGCCGGCGATGTCGGTAACAACCGTGCAGAGGACGATCAGGTAGTCACACAACGCCGGGGAAAGGGTATCGCGGACGCTACCAGCGGTCATACACCTGAGGGCTACATGGAGAATGCTTCCATACACCCTTAGGATGGTCGCCCCAACGAGGTGGAAGATACCGACCTCGCATCGGTGAATGTGAGGTTCACCGCCCCACGAGGTCCTCGGTCGAGCAAAGGTCCGAATTCCTCAATGCCAACCTCAATCAATTCCGTAGTTTCTCAACCGAGGACAAACCGAGCGGCCCTCAAGAGTGCCCGGTGGTGATTACAGCAACCGAGGTCGCTCACCTTCAAACAATCAACGCTCATCACAGACAATGACCGCCCAATACCGGGTTCATTCTCCTCGCATCATCCGCGGAGCCGCTTCTCCACCTCGCGCGAAACCCATGTGACTCAAGGGAAAGAAGAGAGGAAAGGCGAAGTCGAACTCCCCCTCAGAGAGACGACAGACGCCGCTATCGATCTCCCACTCCTCCGGAGAGAGATGGCAACGAGCTCCCCGGATTCGATCGGCACGGACGGATTATCTCTCCTTTCTCAAGGGAGATTCTGGATACACCGCCACACATGATATCGCTCCAAATATCGCTGCATACGATGGCCTTGGAGATCCTTCTGACTTCCTATTTGCCTATACCACTAACATGGCAAACCAAGGAATGGAAGATTTCCACATGTGTAAGGTCTTCCCGAGGTGTCGATCTCCAACGCCGACGCTGGTTCACCCGCCACCGTAACAACATCCATTGCTTCAAAGACCTCATGGATCGCTCAAATGACGTTTTACCAAAAGATGCCACCTCAACAACCGCCATCCGATCTGCATAATCCGCTAAGGGCGGACAAGACGATGTCGAATTTGCCTCAAGATTCATCATGAATCCTTTAAAATAGACGAGAGTAACGATCTATACATCATCAACGATTTAAAACGGATTCACCCTGTGCTCAATAAAGAGATCACCCGTGAATGTACCAAGACGGCTAGTCGCCTTGACATTGGTCGACAACTTTGTCAAAGAGGACGAGTCGGACCGGAAGAAGAGAGAGATCCGGGATGAGCAGCTGGATCGAAAGAAGGAAGCCGAGGATCGAGGTCGAGGTGCCGAACGTCCGAGTGCGCTCGAAGAATCAAAAGGGCCCAAGAGAATCAAGGCCGGGACCTCGCCAAACCTCGTAATAACAGCCTCCGCCAAATCCAGGCGTAAATATTTGAGCTCACATCGAGCTCTTTCCAAAACCTCCTATGAAAGGAGGATCCAAAAAAGTCAACAGAAAGTATTGTGACTACCACCGTGGGTACGGTCACGATACGTAAGATTGCAAGATCTGAGCTCACGATTGACGAGCTCACAAAGAAGGAAATCAAGAAGACATCGCCGAATCGGGCGGGTAATAAAAAGCGCAGAGGAAAATGGAGGTGGAAACAATCATGGACCGACCTCAACGGTAGCCCGACCAAGATGACGAGGACGAAGGTCCCAATGCAATGGAGCAGGTCTATGCCATAACCGGATCGCCTGCTGGTACGACGAGGTCATCACTTAGAAATGAGGCTCGGAGGCCGACCCCGAGGAGCCAAAAACAAGCGACTCCGGATGGAGAGAACATCGTGTTCTCCAAAGACGACCTGCACTCCAAGATCATGCCTCACCAGACGCCATTACTATACAAGCCGTGGTAGGCAACAAGAACGACATCGGGTCTACATCGACATCGGAGCCTCGTTAGCATCATATTCCGTAGCTGCTGGATAAACTTGATGTTGGAGGAATTATACATCCCGCACCTTCCCGCCATGGAGCTTTACTCGTATACGGTTCAACCCGGCATCATCACCCTTCCTGTTACCGTAGGACGACTCCCGTGTCGGTTACCAAGGCCATTCAATTTTCTTGGTCCGAGCTCCTCTCCATACAACATTATCCTAGGAAGAGATTGGCAGACGCAACCAGGCCGCCTCGCCTCCGTACCACCTCACCATTAAGATACCCACCCCGTGGGAGTGTTAAGCATTCAGGTGACCAAACGGCAGCTAAAGAATGCCTACGAGTCTCAACCCAAGACGCGGCTCACCTCGTGCCTAGCAATTACGTAACCCTCCGTTGCCACCGGATGACTCGACCGAGAATCTTCACCATACGACGACGACCCTTCCAAAGTTGTCAAGGTTGGCACCCAAGGTTCAGCCAATATTCGCCAATGTGTCATGCAATTTCTAAGGGAATATAGAGATGTATTTGCATGGTCTCCATCGACATGACCGGGTCTCGCCCGAGCTCATAACTCATCGCCTCAACATCGATCCGGCTACTAAACCGCCGCGTAAGAAGAGAAGTTTTGCAATGAGCGCAGCCAGTCATAAGAGACGAGGTAACCCAACCTGTGAGGCTAAAATCCTCAGACGAGGTTAAATACCCAACCTCGATGGCTAATCCAGCTGTGGTTCGAAGCCGTGAGGGATGGCGATGTGTCGACTATACCGACCTCAATAAACACCGCCTAAAGGATCAGTACCCTCCCGACATCGACAAGAAGGTGGAGGCATTGGGGGACATGAGATCTTCGGGCCTCGGATTTATACAAGGATACCACCAAGTCCCGATGAGTCCTGAGGACGCCCAAAAACAGCTGCTCATCATCGACTTCGTGTCTTCGCCTATCGGAAGATGCCTTCGATCCGAAAACGCCGAGCTACCTACCAAAGGATGGTGGACGCGATCTTCAAAGATCACATAGGGGAAATCGTTGAGGTCTACGCCGACGACATAGTAGTCAAAAGCAAAAGTCGAGAACAACCGCCAACCTCGAAACTATCCTTCACCTCCTCAGTCGGCCAACCTCGCTTAATCCCCAAGTGCACATTCATGGTGAAGACGGTAAATTCGGATGTCTGGTTTTCAAGAAGGCTTGAAAGCCAATCCTACCAAGGCGAAGACAAGGTTTCGACATGCAAGTCCCAAGATCCATCCGTGAAATACACAAACTCACCGGATGCCCAGCCGCCTCAACAGATTCCTATCTTGAGCTGCCGAGAAGCAGCTTCCTCTTCAAGATCCCGAGGAGAGCTCCAGATTTCACCGGCAGAAGAACACTGTGTCGCCCAAGGTGAAGGAATATCTCACGACCGCCAACCCTATCCGCCCCAAAGCAAGGTGAAACTCTATCGCTAGATTTGGCCGCCTCGGACGAGGCAATAAGTGCGGCATCAAGCGAGATGAGACGGGACGGTAACTCCCATCTACTTCATCACCGGCCTCAAAGGATCGAGACGAGGTACACCAACCTCGAGAAGGTAGCTTTGGCTCGTGAACGCCAAGCGATGCCTCCGCCTTACTTTCAAGCTCATTCCGTCCGTGTACTAACGGACTTACCTTAAGACAAGTCTTATCAAACCGAGTCATCTCGACGATAGCTAAGTGGGCACCGAGCTCGTGAGCACGACATCTCGACTCCCTGTGCCGCCATAAAAGGACAAGCTCCCACCGATTTCCGTGGAGGTCAACCACCGAGGTCGCCTCTACCGAGGTCACCCCGCCTCACAAATGGAGGAACCTCGTCCTGCATCGCCCATTGGTTGTCGGGCAGATGTATGTGGACGGAGCTTCATGCAAGACGGGCAGCTGAGCGGGCATCCTCCTCCTCGCCCAGAGCAAGCAAGAAGTGACGACGCCCCGCCACCTTCCCACCACCAACAACGGCGGGAGTACGGCACCGATCTCGTGACTCCGCCTAGCAAAGGAATTGAAAGTGGACAAAGTCCAGATATTTGAGATTCCTGTGTCGTGGTAAACTGTGTCTTAAGCACATACGAGGCCAAGGAGGATCGAATGAAGCAAGACTTGAGAAGGCAAAAGAGATGTTGACCTCATCTGTGTACTTCAAGATTCATCAAATCCCACGAGGGAAAACAAATGAGTGACATCTGTTGGATTTGATAACGAAAGCGCTTTAGGTTGAGCTTGTATACAATGTTTCGTTACCACTATCACAATCTCCTATCCGAATCAATACTTGATTGCATATATATGTGTCCCCTTATCTCATATATAAGTTAGATCATACAAGATGTAGAAGATCACGTAAGTCTCAGATGATTGGTCAAGCTTAATGAGATATAAAAGTTTCACAACCGAGACAACTTAAGGACGAGTTGCCGGTTTAGCCGCAGATAGATAAGAAGTGACTTGACTTAGTTGCTTGTCTATGCCGGTATGTCTCGACGTATTGAAGGATCACAAAGAGATGTGTTCTTCTATCCGACCGCCGTGAAGAACCAAGATCTCGGTGACTTACGATGATCTAAACCTCGATAAGGTATTAGGTGAGTATGAGTTGTCGACCATCACTTTGACTTGTTATGGGTGAGGGTTATATGTTCTAACCCAAGATTCTCCGCATCTTGGGTGGTGGCGATGTTGATGTCACGCGGGTTATCTCAGACGAGTCACCGTATCCGCTAGGATGATGACGCCCCTTAAGGAGCTCAAAGGTTTATTGTACTAAACCCCGCAGTTGAGTTAGCTCAAGCACAATAATAAGGTTGAGTGGTACTACTTAAGGAAATGAAGTTATTAATCGCTTTAAGCAATGATTGCTATAAATGATTAATGAACGCTCGATATCTTAAATACGGGATTCAGAATGTTCAAGTGCAAGCCCGACTCAACTTCGGTAATAAAGGGGTAAGTCAAGATTTATTCTCTAGTGGCATGAATAAATGTTTATAAATTAATTTATGTTCGGGCCAACATAAGATAATTAATTTATTTGAGGCCCATCTTTATTCCTTGCATTTGATCCCTGGGCTGGCCCATCCAGGCCCGTAGCAAGAGGAAAATTGGCGCCCCTTGATGCTCCATTGGCAAGATTTTATTCTCTTTATCCCACAAGGATATTATTATATTTATGGTATATGCATAGATCCTTTCCATATAAGATTATGGTAATAATCCTGAGAGTATGGAAATAATCCTGAGAGTATGGAAATAATCCTGAGATTATGGTATTTTTCCATATAGGATTATGGTAATTTCCATATAGGATTATGGTAATTTCCATATGGGATTAAGGTAGTGCATTATAAATATAAGGTATGAGATAAAGTCTAGGTTAATGCTCACACAACTAACCTAGAATTTTCGCCCCTCATAGCATTCTTGAGAGTTTCAAAATTGGGAAGTGAGAGCAAAGGGTGATTTTTCCAAGCATTCTCCATAGATCATCCTCACTCGACGCTGGAGATTGGGCAATCGGATACAGTCCGTAAGGTCAAAGCACGAGTCTCGATCCGCTCGATCCGCTCGATCCGCTCATCCCGATCCACCTCGATGCATCCAAAGGTAAACACGAGAAACCCCTACGCTTGCAATTAATTAAATAGACGATGCTAGGATTATAATCAATGTATGGTGAATTAAATATCCAAGATAGATCCTCGGGGCGAGGGCTTAACATATGTTTTCCCTACAACATCCTTAGTAAGTCAAGTTTCACATCGGCGAATCCGCTAGTGGAGGAAGTTCATTCCGTAGCATCGAGGCGCCCACGCCGGCGTAATCACGAGGTCGAGCCAAACCGGACGACGCCCAAAGCATACCTTGAAGTTGGCACATTACCTCGTGATCGGCTTGAGACCAAAAAGACGATGGTGAAATCCCGTAAGTATCTCATATACGAGGGCTCTCTACCGGAAGTCTTACCTTCAACCCCTCTTGAGGTGCCTCCGTAAGGTCGACTCACGCGCTTAATGAGATTCACGAGGATCTTGCGGAAGCCACATCGGGTCACGGGCTCTTTCAAAGAGACGCTGAGGTCGGGATATTATCGCCCACCCTTATTCAAGATTCGCCGAGCTCGTCAAAAGTGTCCGGTGCGCCTTCACTCCACGGTCAAAAGCAACCTCGCATCGATCCGAGCAAACCGCAGAGTCCATGGCCTTCATGCAAGAGGGAATTGACATCGCTGGACCGCTCGATCGAGCACCGTGTCGCTTCGATATTTAGTCGTAGCTATAGACTACTTCACAAAATGGGTCAAGCCGAGCCACTTTCGAGCCTAACGAGCAAACGATTCAGACCTTCGTGGAAGAATATAGTCCGCCGCCCGCATACCGCACATTCTCGTCTCTGACAACGTGTCGATTTGTATACCGAAAGCGCTTTGGTTGAGCTTGTATACAATGTTTCCTGCTACCACTATTACAATCTCCTATCCGAATCAATACTTGATTGCATATATCCGTGTCCCCTTATCTCATATAAGTTAGATCATACAAAGTGTAGAAGATCACGTAAGTCCGTATGATTGGTCAAGCTTTATGAGATATAAAAGTTTCACACCGAGACAACTTAAGGACGAGTTGTCGGTTTAGTCGCAAAGATAGATAAGAAGTGACTTGACTTAGTTGCTTGTCTATGCCGGTACGCCTCTCGACGTATCAAGGATCATTGTGAGATGTGTTCTTCTTTCCTGACCGTCGTGAGGAACCAAGATCTCGTGACTTACGATGATCTAAACCTCGATAAGGTATTAGGTGAATATGAGTTGTCATTCCATCACTTTGACTTGTTATGGGTGAGGGTTATATGTTCTAACCCAAGATTCTCCGCATCTCGGGCGATGGCAAGGTTTCAGTATGTCACGCTAGTTATCTCAGATCGAGTCACCGTATCCGCTAGGATGATGACGCCCCTTAAGGAGCTCAAAGGTTTATTGTACTAAACCCCGCAGTTGAGTTAGCTCAAGTACAATAATAAGGTCGAGTGGTACTACTTAAGAAATGAAGTTATTAATCGCTTTAAGCAAATGATTGTCAGTAAATGATTAATGGACGCTCGATATCTTAAATACGGGATTCAGAATGTCTAAGTGCAAGCCCGACTCAACTTCGTAATAAAGGGTAAGTCAACATTCTTTCTCTAGTGGCATGATCGAATGTTTATAAATTAATTTATGTTCGGCCAACATAAGATAATTAATTTATTTGAGGCCCATCTTTATTCCTCAGATTTGATCCTCGGCCGCCCATCCAGTGCCCTTTAGCTTGTATGAAAATCGGCGCCCATCTATGCTCTCTAAGGCAAGATTTTATTCTCTTTATCCCACAAGGATATAATTATATTTATGGTATATGCATAGATCCTTTCCATATAAGATTATGGTAATAATCCCGAAAGTATGGTAATAATCCTAAGAGTATGGTAATTTTCCATATAGATTATAGTAATTTCCATATAGGATTATGGTAATTTCCATGTGGGATTAAGGTAGTGCATTATAAATATAAGGTATGAGATAAAGTCTAGGTTAATGCTCACATAATTAATCAAGCATATTTTCGCCCAACCCAGAGCTTTCAAGAGGGTTTTCAAAATTGTGCCAAGAGTGAGTTGGGTGATTTTTCCAAGCATTCTCCATAGATCGTCCTCACTCGACGCTGGAGATTGGGCAATCGATACAGCCCGTAAGGTCAAAGCACGAGTCTCGATCCGCCGATCCGCTCGATCCGCTCATCCCGATCCACCGATGGATCCAAAGGTAAACACGAGAAAACCCTACGTGTTGCAATTAATTATATAGACGCATGCTGGGTATATAATCAATGTATGGTGAATTAAATATCCAAGATAGATCCTCGGGGCGAGGGCTAAACACAAGTTTTCCCTACAAACGGCACTCAATTCGTCGACAAAAATTTTAAGGAGAGCAGCGAAGAGTCTCCAAATCGATCATCGCTCACCTCGGTCACGCACCAAGCGAATGGTCGCACCGAGGTGACGAACCGCACGATCATACAAGGATTAAAGAAGAGGCTAGACCGAGCTAAAGGAGATTGGCTGAAAACCTTCCCCAAGTCCTCTCGTCCTACGAATCCACACCGGACTTCGATTTTAGAAACGCCTTTCTTTGGTCTATGGAACCGAGGTCGTCATACTAATCGAAATCGCGCACCAAGCCCGCATACTCTTCACTTTGACCCGATGGGAACGAGGACGACTCATGAGCCAACCTTGATGCTCTCAAGAGAAACGCGAACTGCTTTCATAAAAGAAGCTAAGTACAAGGGCCAGTCGCACGGTATTACAACAAAAGGGTCAAAGCTTCCGACCGCAAGTAGGTGACCTCGCCCTACTAAATAATGAAGCCAAGCAGAGCCGAACGCCTTAACAAGTTGATCCGACATGGAAGGCCCATACCGTGTTCACGAGGACCTCGGCAAGGGGCCTACAAGTTATCTCATTTATCCGGGCGCTTATCCCTAACTCGGCATATCTCTCATTTAAGGAGGTACTTTACATAGCTTCGATTTCAGATCGCCTCATGTTAGTCTCCTTATTTGCTTTGTCAAGTGCGATGTTATATACTTATTGAATAAAATATTTATTTTTCTAATGAGTATTTCATTTCACTCATTTTATTCATATGCGAACATCTATTCGATATACCGATTTAAACCTTCACGGGGACGCCTCACGAAGATGAATAACCCACTAAGAAGGGTACTCACTAAGCGCACCGCACTCGTAGATTACTCATTGAATTGAACGCCTCAAAGGCAACGCATACTGACTACTCATTAATTTGAAAGTCTACATGCACGCATACGATTACTCATTGTTGAAAAATCTACATGTAAAAGACATCCAGATCGGATCTCATCAAATTATGCCCTTATTTGGGAAAATATACACTTCAGATACAAGATAAATACATTTACGACCAAAACGAAGTCCTAAGCTATGTTTGTACCTCTCAAGAGGAAAACGACACTTCAAACGAGTCTAAATACATTTATATCTACATACAAAGTTCTACGCTATATACAAACTCATTCGGCTTCCGGCTCCGCCAAGACTCACCGTCGAGGTAGTTCTGAACAAAATCCCCGGGTCGGCGATGAATACCCGGAATGAACTCGGTGCCCTCCACCCAATCAATGAGAACGGCACCACCTCGGCCTGTTCCGGAGCACCGACCCGACACGGGCAGGTTCTGGCCCGGGGGATGCGTTCCTATACCCGAGGTCACACCTCGACCCCGTGAGCTCCGACGCCGGGCAGACCATGCCCGCCTCAACCGCCGCCTTCCACGCCGACTGCCGCCCGCGCGCGCCGCCTCGACCGCCGAAAAGGTCCCTCAAATGCTTCCTTTCAATCGACCCATTAGACGGAGCACCTCGGCGTGATCACAGAGCCGCCTCCTCTTCGTGCTCTTCAATTATTGGACCACGCCGCTCACTGTAGACTCGGCTGGGTCAGCATGCGCTGCTTAGAACGACCAGACATCCGCATGTACTTGTGATGGAGTCGAGGCGCCTTTAAACTTCTTGCTATTTGGCCCTCCTCATCCTCAAAGACCATGCCCTCCGCCAAAGAAGCTCAACTCGGTCGTCGGCTTCAGATATGGTAGTTCCGCCATCCGACGGATTACCTTCTCATACTGCATGCTCTTCCGAGATCCGAGCCAGCTCCTCCGTTGTCACCGAGCTGCCTCGCATTGCATCACCGCCCTCGATCACATCACATTTAATCACCCCCGACTTCGAGTTGTGTGATCCTTAACTTTAATGCCTCATTCTCGCCGGAGGCGAACCACTTCAATGGGCTTCATGCAACTTCTTTTCGGTTCGGCCGACGATGCCGAGTGACATCCATGTCGACTGTAACTCGAGTCACTCAGACCGACCTCCAAAGACGCCACCCTTCATCCTTCTCGACGAGCACTTCGGACTTCTTTCACTTTGTTAGTAGCTCATGATCGAGTCCGGTATTGAGATGTGGAATGCTAGAAATAAACAAGACAAAAGGCATTTTAAGAAGATGTGTCTATTATTCAAAATAGAAGTTCAGACAACGCAGGTCCCATCGACCCCGCAAATCAGCCTATTACATTAGGTCCACCGACCTCGCTCATTGCCGACTCACCGACCTCCGCCGCGCCACCTGTCGCCTCCTCCAAAGGCTACCGATCTCCCAAGGACGTCCGAAGCTCGGCCCCGCCTCCTCGGTTTCGCTCACCTCGCAAGGAATGCTTGAAGCTCTACGCCTCATCTTCCTTGCACCGAGTTACTGCCTCCCCGCGCCGAGCGAGGCGTAAGATGCCAAGTATTCACCACGGGAAGGAGGTCGCCCGACGATTATGCGGGCATAATTCATGTATACCTCCCGAGGCGACCTCAACCCAACCGTCTTGGGCCTTGTCAAAATCAGTCTCTCCGCCAGCCTTCTCCGTGTGGGCAGATATCACCGCGGCCTCATTACAACCGCCAGGTCGGAGACGGGCGAGGAAAAGCTCCGACTCAATAAGCCTCGCTAGCGAAGGCGCCTCAAGATAGGTCCGCCACGCCAAAGGCACTTATCTGTCTTGCGACGACTTCTTCTCCGCCTCGGCGGCCTCCTCCGGCACTTTCCACTTGCACGAGCCACCCGTAAGGCCCGGTCCTTCTTTTTCGTGGCGCCTCGGCCGCCTTTGCTTCCTGGTCCCGTCTGGCAAATGGCTCGGGGGATTCAAGAAGGCCCTCGAGCTTCAAAGAAGGCCGCTTTTCTCCACGGCCTCGTACATGAGGCACTCTCAAGAACAACCGACCATGCGGTGCATCTCACCGCCACCGAGACCGAATTCACGAATATAAAATGCTTAGCAACGATAACGACAAAATTACAAAGGAGAAGAGTAGCAACTTATACCTTCGGAAAGGATAAAGGAGGCCGGAAGCCGACCCTGCAAGGATCGCCATGAACCTCGATCTCCGCTGGCTGGGCTCGAGGTCGCCCGAGGCCCGCGAAGAGGTCTCTCAAGCGCCCACCACCACCACGGGTTCTCAGCGGACTCGCCCGCCGCCTTCTTCCTCGCCGCTCCTTCCGCCGGATGGCGCAGGCGCCGAGCCCGCTATCTTAACTTCTCTGCTGGGTCGATCTTCACCGCATTCATGTAATAAGAATTTCATTAGCACAACGAAATCGACGGGAAGGATAAAAGAAGAAGGTTGCCTCACCCAAATCGACTCGACACCGACGCTCGACCTATAAACACTCAAACAAAGATTGTTCAAGTCATCCTCGGTATAGTTAATCGATAAGATCTCACCCGATCGCTCAACATCTTCTCCATGGGGCCCAGGGGATTGATTTTCACATCTTTTATTGTACCGAGGCCCCACTCGTACCTCGGATGCCCATCACCGCAGAAAGAAATATCTATTCTGCCAATGGGACACCTTCGAGGGGGACGCTATCTTAAACTTCGACGAGGTGACGATAATACACCCTTCCTATAGACTTGATGCTAAAAACGATCAAGACTTCAAAAGAAAACTCCTCGCCTATGCCATAACAGGCCGATTTCTAGCCCAACCACCGACCTAATAGAATTCGAGGTCACCGGCAAACGGGATTCAAAATACTTGAAAGTTAAGGAAAATAGGCAAAAGGAAACCCAAGCCCACCATCGACTATCTACAAAATGGTAATAAATCCTCCGAGGGCCATCGCCCTATCACTGGGTTTCGGCAGACACCACCATGCATCCTCCCAATATGGTATCTCTGTAATCTCCAAAAGTTCCTCCGCGTTAGAGTCGACCTCGCCACGCCAACCCCGAGGCCGCCCCATACCGATGACACAAGCGAACCCTGTAACTAAGTCCTATGGATTTATCTAGGCGGTTGTGGCACATATAATCCTTCACATCGAATCTGGGCGTAACCCAAACCAACCGAGTTATCGAGCGAGAAGAGGAATGAGAAGATGAAGAATACATACTTACTTTTTATGGAGCGAGATATCCAACTTCTTCAACAAAGTTTGAAAGAGGAATTAGGAATTTCTACAGGTATACTCTCTGGAATAAAGCGTCGAAGAAGAAAATGAACAGTTGCCTCATTTGGACCTATTTATAGGACGAATGACGCCTAAAAGCTGCCGTTTCATTTATCACACGTGTCTATCTGCGATTGGATGTGTAATCGACGTGCGCACGCTGTTCGAGCACCCAACTACCGCCTGGCGCGTATGACGTACTCATTGGTAAGACAAACCGCCAGTCTGATCACGTAATGATTACATTGAGCTCGAACCTCGGACAACGCCCATGTCCTCCTCAGACCGGCAGAAGCTATTCAGGTCGACCTCGACATCCTCCAGAGAGGCAGTCTTTCAGGTCGCACCTCGTCTTTTCATCAAGAAGCAACTACCCAAATCAGACCTCGGTTTCCTGCCAACGAACGTCGCCCCTTACAAGAGATTCTCCCTTCAGTTCGGACCTCGACGTCCTCCGTAAGAAATAAGCCGCTGCACCAAACCTCGTGTAACCTATACAAAGACCGCTATCCAGTCATAATTGCCTTCCTTTGCAGCAAGAGATCGAGAACCTTCAACGAACAACTTCACCAAGCTACATCCCGCCGGCAAAGCACATTCTCCGCTCACCTCGGCAAGGCTATTCCTCGACTTTTCGGGGCTATGATAGGATACGGCCCAACCTCTCAGCCCACTAGCAGCCCAAACGAGCTGGGCCGGCCTAATGTCGCCTACTCGGTTCGCCCCAATCACACCTCCAAACCCTAATTAAAGACGGAGTCAAGGCTAAGATGATGGGATAACGGTGGAAATCATGGACAATTATGGGAAGATCATGGTCATTCACTTAAGGATCGTGAGCAAGGATTTTGCGGACATTTTACATCGGGGCCCAAAAAGAAATTCTATAATAAAATAAAATAAATAATATTGTATAAATTACACTACAATATTCAAAAATAAAATTAAACACAATCACATCATAACATTTCCTTTCTATTCTTCATATTCAAATCATCGCATAATAGTTTCATCGGTGATATCACTTAACACATCCTTCTCAATTATAAGAAACTAAGCAATCATTCACTAGTTGGTCTCTCATACGATTGCATAGAGAACTTTGATGAATTTCATTGTCGAAAAGCTTTTTCTAATGAGGCGATGCAACCTGAAGATCAATGACAACTTAACTAACAAATAAATCAATGAAAAACTTCATGTTTTCTTATAGAAACCATCATTGAGCAAGACCTCCAATCTCGATACTTGTGAAAACTTTTCATTTATAAGCACCTCGAAAATAAATTTTCAAGTTAATTTTCAAGTTCATACAAGTAACTTCGTAAAATTCAGATGGGTAACACCTTACAAGTGAACTAGCTTCTCCGAATCAAATGCAAAAATCAATTCCATTGTTTCTCTTATGCGGGGGTGGAAGACAAATACTCTTTTGATTTCTTAACTAAACAAACACGTAATATATACTACAAACATAATTTATCAAATCTCTTATAAAGCCGAATAAAAAGTATAATTGTGGAAAATTAAATAAACAAACAGAGAAAATATATAACTAAAGTTATTATATTAAAACTTAGAATATGCAAAATAAAACTGAAAATTAATGAAAAAAGCTTAATGTGCTTCGTGAGTCATAACTAGTAGCAATCCAAATCATGATTCTCAGCAAGAAAACTAACTAAAATTACATAATAACTAATTTAATTTGATAATTTTAGAAGCAATCAACACATTCAATAACCGAACAAACAATGAGAAAAGAGAGGAATATGGTTTATGTTGCAAACTCCTCAAAAATTAGAACAAAACCATAAATTAAAAGTCACCGAGTCGGGGTCGCCGATGTCTCTTCCTATGAAAGATGCCGTAGTCTTTGTTGTGGGAAGAAACAGGCAACGAGAGACAGAGAGAGAAGGTAATCTGTTGGGTGAAGCTCCAAAAAAGATGATATTTTAAACATATTCAATAATATATTAAAAAATATAACTAAAATATGAAATTACTAAAATACCCCTGCATTTTTTCCAAATTGCTGGGGGGCCCATGGGCCCCCCAGGCCCCTTACTACCTCCGCCCCTGATCGTGAGTCCGCCATTCAAGGGATTCGTTACAAGGTCTACGATTATGTATAAATAGGAGTTAGATTGAAGGTAAAAGAGTTAGCAAATTGCTGAATACTAGAGCTCTTTGAGATACTCATTGTAATACAATTATAGTGAACATCTTGAAGATCATCACCTTCGTGGACATAGATCTGTTTCTTGATCGAACCACGTAAAAACTCATGTGTTCTTTACTGCTTTCTCTAAATCTTTCATACAAACGTACACAGATTTATCACTTATCATATGACATTTTAAATGGGATAGAAGGAGTATATTTTAGACTTCCCTTTACTATATTCTCTATGCTTAATGCATGGTTCAAATTTCATCTAGCTAGTATCGACATATATGATTTATAGCACACGATGTTAATTTGATATCACCATTTCGTGCGACCATGTTTTTTGAAATATAGTTAACGATTACATGACCCACTGCTCGTACAAATGACGAAATCTTGATCAATTGAAAATTGTCACGTACCTATTATATATAGTATGATATCGTCACAATAAACACTACCATGGGCGGAGTCAAGGGGTACTGAGGGACACCAACACCCCAAACCAATTATTTATTTATCTTATATTTAGTATTTTATTATTTATTTTAGCATCTCTCGTGACTAGCTAGAAATTTTCGATTTTAGTTCGTTCCAAACTATTTTCCTCCATCCCCTGCACATACGACAATTATAATTTGGACTACAAGAAGATTGCGTAACAAACTCATATTTATGAAGTGCAGCTTCATCAAGAGCGTAGGATGGGATCCGAAGCTAGTGAAGGAATCTTATTCATGGATCGAAGATCAAATCGTCCATCAACCAGAGCTCACGCAATGGCAGGAAGCAGTCAGAGATGGTCTCTTGGAAATCGGCGTTTCGCCTTTCAATGGATTCACGTATGATCACAAATATGGCACCAAGGTTGGAGGCACCATCTTCGACCGGTTCGGCCGTCGCCACACGGCAGCTGAGCTCCTTGCTTCCGCGGATCCCGAGAATCTGCGCGTTTTAGTCCACGCCACGGTCCAGAAGATCGTATTCGATATCACAGGTAATTATAGTTGTGTACTGTGAAAACGATGTTGCTTTTTTGATGAGATGATGAACGTTTTGATACTATAAAAATTGGGGTGTAGACTTTGGTATTTTTGAAGTTGTTGAATGAACTATTACTGTTGCAATATTTTATGAGATTTTGAAAATATGCTTATAATACCACTAATTATTTTATAGGAATCCAACATCTTCAGTTTCATGTATCTAATTCTCTTAAAATGACAAAGTTTTTCCATTGAGATGAAGACATTATAATTCTAATTTATATTTTGGCGATATTACAAATTAAAAGATGGTTGTATTTCTAAGATTTTACGGAATTCTATTAACAAGGAAATAGTCTTAATTTATTCAAAGGTGGTGGTATTATTGAACATGTTGGAATGAGCTAGGCACTCAAAATCCCCGACTCTGTTTGCAATAAAACAGGGGAAAGGCCTAGGGCCGTCGGAGTGATCTTCAAAGACGAGAACGGGATGAGGCATCGGGCAACCGTGTCAACGAGTCCTAAAAGCGAGGTCATTTTGTCGTGTGGTGCCATTGGGAGACCTCAGATGCTGATGCTGAGCGGCGTGGGGCTGAAGGCTCGAACGCCTCAACATCTCCGTGGTTCAAGACAACGGGTTCGTCGGGAAGGGCGTGGTAGATAACCCGCTCAACACGATCTTCGTCTCGACCAACGGCCCAGTGAAGCAGTCGTTGATACAAACCGTCGGGATCACGAAATTGGGAGTTTATATTGAGGCTAGCATGGGTTTAGGACAGAAATCTGATAGCATACAATGGAATCATGGCATTGCATCAGCTGAGGTAAGGGCTAGAACAAGAAAAAAATGAAGATGGTTTTGTAATAAAATTTGTTGTCTATTTTAATGACTATTATAAAATCACGTACTCTTACAAATTTCGTTATACTTATATTATCTTAAATTGTTCAATCTATTAGTAATTTAATATTTATATATATATTTATAGATTTTATTTATTCAAAATAAGTTACGAATCCTTCTATATCTATGATTCTTTAGATTGTGACGTATATTCTGTTTTATATGTATACTGTTTAAATTTTATAACATTTAGGTCTGTCGCAAGTCCCATTTTGTAAATTGATTTATGATTAAAGTTTAGTGTGTGAAAACAGATCGGTCAATTGTCTACAATCCCTCCAAAGAAACGTACGTATGAAGCCATTCGTGCATACACTGCAAGCAAAAGAAGCCTCCCGCACGAAACGTTAAAGGGAGGCTTCATTCTCGAAAAGATTGTGAAGCCTCTTTCGATGGGGGAGATCACTTTGAAAAACACTAATGTAGACGCCAACCCTTCCGTCACTTTCAACTACTTCAGCCATCCGGCTGATGTGGCGCGTTGTGTGATGGCGTCCGGCTTGTCGAGAAACTGCTAAAGTCGAGGCCATTCATGAATTACACACAGTTGGACATCGAAACAGAAGAGAGGGTACTCAACATGAGTGTTAGGGCTAGTGTGAACCTCATCCCTAAGCATACTAATGATACAAAGTCATTGGAGCAGTTTTGTAAGGACACTGTTATCACAATTTGGCACTACCATGGTGGATGCCACGTCGGGAAGGTCGTGGACCGCGCCTATAGGGTTCTTGGAGTCGAGGGGGTCCGTTTGTGGACGGCTCGACGTTTTATGACTCCCCGGGGACTAATTCTCAGGCCACGGTTATGATGATGGGCCGGTAAGATTACTCTGACTATGATAATCAAGGTTGAGAAAACGCGATATAACATTATTTATTTGTTTTATTGTTTATGACTCTATGTAGGTACATGGGAGTGAAGATTTTGAGAGAGAGATTAGGGAAGGCAGCTGGAGTTTGAAGATTGTCTTGGTGAAAATATTAATTGTACTAATTTTTTAGGTTTCTATTGTACGTTGTTGGCTTGAGGAGTTGCAACGTGTAGAGTCAGAGGGGCCAATTTCAGATATTGCATTGGGAAATCCATTGCTTGTGTACGACGTGTCCTAATATTGCCCTATGTTCCTATTTTTAAGATTGGATCTTCTATTTTGTATCGTTTTTATTATCTTTCTTGTCTAATTAGGACGGGTTCTCGTGAGATTATTCTATAGAATGGGCCAATATCGTTCAAGCCTAGGAGTTAAAGTATTTGCCTCTTAGAACATCGGGCATACTCAAGCTGTGATAAATTATTTTCAGTAAGAAAAATATAAAGATATTAAAACTAGTGTGTCAGTGTGGGCCTGACCAAGTTAAAAATAAAAAAGGCCTCCAACTTTTTTTTAATTGAGAGGCCTATTTGGTCAATAATTTAAGAAAAGAGAAGCACACCACAACATGTTTTAAACTTAAGAAACATGTATTGAGAATAAATATAAACATATATATATTTTTGATACTTTACATGCACTCTTAATCACACTTCGATAAAAATTAGTATTATATATTAACGAAAAGTTGAGGTACATTTATATCTCATTTCTATACATGGAAGAAAAAGGTCAATATTATGAGATTTAGAAAATATAAAATGTTAATATAATTTTTACTTTGGAGAAAGAAAATAAAACATTAACAAAATTAATGTATAAATATAGTATATACTCATTATTATATTACCGATCTTTTCTTTTTTTGGCAACGTTTTCAATCAATAAGTATACGTCGAAATCTTTTATCGTTTCTTTTTCAAACAGACACAACTAGGTAATCAATTATCTATTCTTAGGTCATTTGTAATACATTGAATAATTTTAGTGATGAAAATTTTGTACGTTTTTATTACTATTATGATTGTGATTTTTTAATTATGATATATCGTTACTTAATAAATTTATTTAATTATGTAAAAGTTAACCAAATAGGTCAGCCTCCCTATTGGTAATTCCTGGATCAGCACCTGCATGCAGTTATTACTACTTGTTTGTGTCGTAGATCTTTCACTTATGTTATTATTGACACTCACGAAATCGGCCATAAAAATAGAATAAAATAGAAAATAAAGGGAACTGACATAACAATTAGATGCTCTTAAGAGGTGTTATTTCGAATGATAAGATCATAAACATATAAAAATATATAGGTAATATCGCTAATTTACTTTTTATTTTAATTAATTTGATAAATTAATTAATTTTGAACTTGATTATCATATAAGCCTACAAATATTCAATTACAATTACAATTACATGTACATGTATACACTACATACACAAATGCTCGTCTAAACATTTTACATTTATCAATATGTTCATGATGTGTTGACTTGTAATGTACAACGTGAAATAATATATATAATCAAAAAATAAAGGATCCGGATGTTCATATAAATAATTAATACTTATAAACCCCAATTTGGAAGAAGAAGAGAGTTACAGACTACGTTTCGACCTTGTTATAACATTAAAACCTAGAGATTAAGCATGAAAATTATTTTTCTTTTTCTTAGAAAACAATGATCCAAAATAAATAAGTGGATCTACTTATTGTGAATTTTGTGTTCTTGACTGGCCTATAATGTGAAGACCTAAATCATATGGGCCTGTTCGCTTGTTCCAAATGGTGCTAATGTATAGAAGTAGGGGTGAGAATCGGGTCGGGACCGGTATCCGTCCCGAGTCCTGAGTCCCGAAGTCCCGAAATTTTGCAATTTTTGGGTCCCGGTCCCGGTCCCGATCGGGACTTCGGGACTCCCGGTCCCGAAAATTTATAATTTTTAGTCCCGGTCCCGGTCCCGAATTGAAATTTTCCGAAGTCCCAAGTCCCAAATTACCCAAATGTCCCGAATTACCCGAAGTCCCGAAATTACCCAAAATATCCCGAATTACCCGAATGTCCCAAGTCCCAAGTCCCGAATTACCGAAAATGTCCCGAAGTCCCAAATTAAAATTAGATATATTTAAAATCGGGACTGGATTTCAACGGGACTCGGGACTTCCCGATACCCAAAAATCAAAATTTCTGGTCCCGCCCCAACCCAGAAATTTGGGACTGGCCTGACAGAATTTCCCAGTCCCGGTCCCAAATTCTCACCCCTATATAGAAGTAGCCAAAAACAAAAATAGAGAGATAAGTTTTATAGTCTAGTTTATAAAATTATGAGTTTTCTAATTATTTTGGCTTAAAAATATAAAAGACTTATGATATCATGAAAAAGTTGTGATGATGCTGACATGTCAGAAACTTTACTTTTTCATTGATTTTGTTTTGAAAATAATCTAGAACAACATAGTCTTTGCATTTATTTTTTCGAATTAGATTTGTGTAATAAGGTTGGTAAACATTTAGTGAAAAAACGTATTTAAAATCAATTCAAAACACAAACATCATTCATTTGTAAATTTTAAATTCGAAAAACATAGTTTAGGGACACGAAATTAATTCCGAATAAAAATTGCATTTCTACAAATATCGGAACGTCACTATTCGTTGTGTTAAGGTAAATGAAAATTCGCTTCTACAAATTATTTCAAAAAAAAAATACATTTTTACAAATTAATATTTGCATGTGATCGATCCGCTAGTAAGGTAATGAATGCGAGAAAGAACACGAGGAAGTAACGGGTTCGATCTATTGAATTAGATCTACGTCCACGAGCAAGAGAGTATATGTGTATTGAGTGTGTAAGAAGTGATTACAAAGAGCGAGATGATCTTCCTTCGCCTAATCTAGCTTCTATTTATACATATTCATGATGAGTTCGACTCTAATACGAAGTCTTCTCATAAGGATTCTTTAGATATGCATCCAAATCTTCTGCGCTCGCTTGTGATTTGAATTGTAGTTGGTTTAGGAGTCTTCGGGCGAACTCGCGTGGGCGAGCTTAATGTCCGGCCCATTTATATTGGGCCCGATGTTGGTCCTAGTAGTTGGCAGATCCTATCACACCCCCAAAAAAAAGACGAGAAGTGAGGTAGTGATGGATTGGGAGAGTGATTCGACATCGCCGCCGAAATTCATAGTCCGCCAAGTCGAGCTCGTACGCTTTTGCCGAGTTGTATGTCACTCGCCATAAATTGGCGAGTCGAATACTCGCCGCCTACCGAGGTCGAATAATCGCCGCCCCGCCGAGGTCGAATACTGCCGCCTCAGAGGTCGATAAGCGCCGCCCGCCGAGGTCGAATACTCGCTGCCGCCGAGGTCGAATACTCGCCGCCTCGCCGAGGTCGATACGCCGCCCTGCCGAGGTCGAATACTCGCCGCCCGCCGAGGTCGGATACGTAACGCCGCGGGGGGTTGAATGTAACGCCGCGTGCGAGGTCGAACACGGGATGTTGGGGGAATGTGTACGCCGTGCGAGGTCGAACACAGGATGTCATGCCGATGTCGAATACGGAACACGTCACATTCATTTAATGCGTACGGCAGTTGGAGTCTCGATAAAGTGCACGTTGGGGGAATAACTTCCACAATACGCCTTTTCCCATTTCACTTTATCCGTCTCCAATTTTCAAACTGAAAAAAGGTATTTGTCTCCCGAAAACACTGATTTTAAGGATTTTCCGCCATTGTCGTCCTGCAGAGCATCAGTGCCATCTTCTTCGAGATTCTACATAAAACAAGTAAGTTATTGATGGCTTCTTCTTCTTCCTCTGAGGATTCTCACGGCCATGAAGGTCGTCTTGTGTCAGTGTCGCCATCGGACTCGCCGACGGTTTTAGAAGTTTTCTCTCTTGATTCCCCCTTCCTTTTGTGTGTAGAGTAGGTTTCCCTCCTTTAAGGGATTTTGGTAGGGTTTCTTCTTTTCCTTCATATCTAGAAGCCCCTACAATAAAAGAACTTGCCTCTAGATTTTAATTCCGAAATTGGGTGGGTTGGTCGCCCCAACGGAGGATAGGTCGGCGTCCCTTCTGAGGTTTTGTCACAGCCACTGAGGACCGCCTTAGGTGTGGTCTTCGCCTTCCTTTCCTTCCGTACATGTCGAACTTCAACAAATGTTCGGCATACCTCTTACCCAACTAACACCAAATTCTTTTCGGCAGTTGACGGGCCTTGGTGTGTTTGCCTATCGCCACAATTTTCCTTTCACCCTAGGGCTTGTCCTTATGTTCTTCCAGCTTAAATCTAGCGTGGGGTGGTATTATTTATCACTTCGTCGCCGTTTTAAAATAAAAACGAAGTCAAAGATTTCGAACTGGCAGAAGAAGTTCTTCTTGTGTCGGTTCGAAGAATCCCTCCGCTTTTCTGGAACACGGAAAGCTCGCCGATGTAGCCACCGACGATAGCTTCGTGGCATCGAGGAGGTTTTGCAAAGGGCTGGCCAAGTCGATGAAGATTTTCGAGGCCGAGTCATTGCCACGGGCTAAGCCCTTATGATCCTGCTACTGCAGTGAGCCGTGAAGGTGAGGCCCCTTACCACTTTATCTCTTGATTGATTTTTTGGTTTATGTTCTAACTTGACATTTATTTCAACCTCGCAGTGGACTTCATTGGTTCGAGGAAGATGAAGAGGTCAAGGTCTGATGCCGAGCCATCTGAGGTGGCTCCGAAGATTGTGACCGAGGCCTCTTCTGAGAAGGCCAAAGAAATAGTGAGGTCGCCTTCACCAACGTTCGTCCCACACCCCTTTATGGAAAGGTGTGTGGGTTTCCCTCCTGCTGATGATGTCGATTGTGTGGTCGTTGGTTCGCAGGTCGCGCGTCGGTCCTTCCCCGAGGTAATGTATCTTTGTTGCACGTCACTTATTTATGTATTGATGTATTTGTTTGACGTTGTTAACTTCTGTACAGGGGAACGAGCACATGAAGGCCGAGCTTGGCAGGGTGACCTCCCAACTGATGGACTATCTCAATGACGTCGTCTCCCAGTTCGAGCAAGCTGCTTGCCTTGCTAGGTCGTTGGAGGATGAGAAGACCCTTCTTGTCGACGAGGTGGCCGAGGCTGAAGCTAAAGCTCGGGATACGGCTAAGAGGGAGGCCGCAGCTCTGGCGACAGCGAAGGTGGCCGAGGGGGAGAAGGCGGCGGCGAAGACGGCCGAGGTGGCGAAGGCGGCCGAGGTCGAACTGTTGAAGGCCGAGGTGGAGGTGGCCAGACGCCGGGAGGCCGAGGCGGCGGGCCTGCAAGGAGAGCTTCTTCGCACTTTCACGGAGAGGCTATTTTTATCCAGGAGGTTCTCCGGGCTTGCCGGCAAGCTAGCCGAGGTCCTTAATAAGAGGGTGGCAGCGGATACTCTCGATGATGTGGCCAAGAATTACCCAGATTTGGATAAGTCCAAGTACGGGTATGAGGTGATGGAGGATGAGGCCCTGCTGTAGGCATATGCCGAGGTCCTTGCTGCCGGCATGAAGAGCTTGCCCGTCGTGGAGAGCCCCGGCGTCTTTGACCTTGCCGACCGCCGAGTCGGTCCATGCCCTTTCGCTGGACCGGGACGCCCATTCGAAGCCATCATGGCGAAGTGGCTGGAAAGCGAGTTGTGGCGGCGCCGAGGTCAAGCTCGGAAGAAGGCCGAGGTTCTTTGGAGCTCGGAAGGAGGCCGAGGTCGCGAGCCCGAGGAGAAGTTCTTGAGCTCGATGGAGAATCTGCGGAGGGTCGATTGATCCCTTTTTTCAGATATGTATTCTTGACATTATCTCGCCTTAAAGGCTATAATAAAATTTCTCAATTTCACGGAAGAATACTTGTTTGTTGTATTGTCTTGATCATTCTGAACCTTTTGATATGTCTCCTTGGTCGACCAAATAAAAATTTGAACCGAGCTCTCGAAGCAAAAGATGTCGAGGTCCTTCACTTGGAAGGTAAACTGGGGCATGTGCAGGAGGAGGCCGATGTTAAATTCCGGACTTCTCAAGAGAAATTTGACGAGCTTCAAGCTCGGTTTTTGGAGTTGGAGGAGAAGCTCGAGATCGCGATGGATGATGCCAAATCAGTCGCCGAGGAGCATGCCGAATACGAGGCAATTATTCGCCGAGATGGTGGAATGACTATCTCCGAGACCGAAGCCAAAGTTTTAGAGATCGCAGCCCGTTGTTCGAGCTACAGACATAAGTATGATCGGGACTCCTGGCAATTTCAGGAGCAGCTCGCCGACCTGACAAAAATAGGAGGTCTATACAAGACTGTTGTAGCTCGTCAACCACAACTCGAAAGGGTACTTCGCCGACCGTCGAGGCTTCTTCTTCTACCGAGGCTTCTCCTCCTACCGAGGCTTCTTCTTCCCCGACGATGCGATTTTTCGATAGTCATTCTCGGAAGTTCTATATGCAAGAGAGACGGCAGTTATCGAGCAGCCGAGGTCAAATAGCGAGACGCATAGGTCAAGCTGGCCGAGCTCCTGGCGTCGATCGAGGACGAGGTAGAGGTAGGGGTAGGGTTAGCATAGATGAACTGCTGAACCCTGACTTTCCTAAAGATTGGCTTAGCTTTTCTCAGCCACCTGATCCTTCATCGTCCTCGTAACGTCTTGTATGCATTGTATATTTTGGAAATAAGAACTTACATCTCTTTGCTTTGTGTTGATTTTTCCTGTTTATCAAACACTGCATATATTTTATCCTCGTAATTGAACGAATGTAGATCGTCCTTGAGATAAACGAAGGTAGTTCATCCTCGTACGAAGGTATTTCGTCCTCGAAACAAATGAAGGTAGTTCGTCCTCGTATTAAACGAAGGTAGATCATCCTCGAAATAAATGAAGGTAGTTCGTCCTCGTACGAAGGTAGTTCATCCTTGAAATAAACGAGGGTAGTTCGTCCTCGTATGAAGGAAGTTCGTCCTCGAAATAAACGAGGGTATAGGTTCCTTATTTGTCGAGAAGTGTCGATAGGGGTGGTCCCCACACACGCGTTCAGATATCATCCTCTTAGAGGGTATTTGTCGTTCTCCTTAGAGGGTATTGTTCATCCTCATTAGAGGGTATTTGTCGTCCTCCTTAGAGGGTATTGTTCATCCTCCTTAGAGAGTATTTTTATAATTAGGAAGAGGTAGTATGCATAAGTGACAAATGAAATATGCAAGCATATGAAGTAAATAAAGAAAAAGACTTTATTAATGAAAAAACGACGTTACTAAAGAAAAAGGACCTAAAGATGCGACAAAATGAAATGAACAACTTGACACTTATACAAAATATCTCTTCAGATGAATGATGTGCCACGTATGAGGTATTTGCTCACTGGATAAATGGGCGAGCTTATATGACCCTTTTCCGAGGACTTCTTCAACTCGGTATGGTCCTTCCCATGTGGCTTCTAGCTTGTCGGGCTTTGTAGCTTTACTGACTTTGTTATTTTGAAGTACGAGGTCGCCTACTTGGAATTGTCGAGTTTGACAAGTCGGTTATAGTACCGAGCTACTTGTTGCTTGTACCGAGCTTCTCTAATGTAGGCGAGGTCTCTTCTCTTCTAGCAGATCGAGGTCAGTTCGTAAATTCTCCTCATTTACTTGGCCGAGAAATGGATGGCACAGGGCTCGCATACCGATTTCTATCGGGATGATACCTCGATTATACACCAAACTGTATGGTGTTTCTCCATTCGATGTCCGAGGTATTAGACGATATGACCATAAGACTTGTGGCAAATTTTCCACCCAGTTGTCTTTTACCTTGCCTAGACGAGTTTTGAGTCCCTTCATAATTGTCCTGTTGGTGACTTCGGTCTGACCATTTGCTTGAGGATGAGCCACCGAGGTGAATTTTTGTTGAACCCGAAGCTCTTGACACCACTCTTTGAAGACCTTATCTGTGAACTGCGTTCCATTATCCGAAATGAGGATATGAGGGATGCCGAAGCGATACACAATATTCTTCCAGACAAAGTTGAGAGCGTTTTTGCTTGTGATTTTCACCAAGGGTTCGGCTTCCATCCATTTTGTGAAGTAGTCAATGGCGACAATTAGGAATTGAAACTGCCCTGGAGCTTTGCAGAAGGGGCCCACTATATCGATCCCCCATTGCATGAATGGCCAAGGGCTTTGCATGCTGACGAGGTCGGTTTGAGGTAGCCTTTGCACATTTCCATGAATCTAGCACTTCGGGCACTTCTTTACGAGGTCAATTGAGTCTTGGAACATTGTTGGCCAATAGTATCCCCATCGCATGACCTTCTTTGATAGCATTTGGGGTCCGATATGGCTTCCACATTATCCCTCATGCACTTCTCGTAGTACGTATTAGCTCGGTTCGGGCCTAAACACCTTAGGAGAGGCTGGAGATACGACTTTCTGTAGAGAATTACTTGCTCAAGTACGTATTGCAAAGATTAACTCAAGATTTTCCTTGCCTCGGGTCTGTCATGAGGTAATTCGCCCTTCTCCAAATATGCTTGGATGGGAGTCATCCAATTAGGTTCCTCGTCAGAGACTACGTTGACTTCGACTTCGGCATCGTCTATGCTTCTATTTTGGACTTCCTCTACTGGCGGGCTTGTTGATGACGAGGCCAGTTTGCTTAAGGTGTCAGCTCGGCTATTATGCTCCCTTGGGATACGAACCAACTGGAAGTATGAGAAAGACTGTTGTAGGCTTTTGGCTTTTTCAAGGTATTTCTTCATCCTGTTGCCTTTCACCTCGTACTTTCCCAACATGTGGCTTACTATGACCTGGGAATCACTGTGAACTTGCACGACACGTATCTGAAGACTTTGAGCTAGGCGAAGTCCTGCAATTAAGGCCTCGTATTCCACTTATGTGAACCGAAGTGCGTAGGTGATCTCTTGGCCATCTGGTCCCAGAAGCAAGATGCCTGCCCCGCTACCCGTTTTACCCGAAGCTCCATCCACATAGATTTGCCAACAATTCTCGGATGCTTCTATGATGGGTTCGGCTTCGGCATTGCACGAGGTAGGCTCGGTGGGTTTCGCTTCTGTGAAGTTAGCCTCACAAGGAAGTCTCTGGGCCCCACCCTGATGGCTCGACGAGGAGAAAGAGATATCGTGTTCGCCAACTCAATTGCCCACTTGTAATTCTCCCAAGCTTCCGGCTTTGTCAACACTTGCCAAGTGGATGATCGGTGAGAACTTGTATGGGATGCGCATGGAAGTAGGAACGAGTCTCCTCGCAACATTTACTAATGCCAAAGCGAGCTTCTCCAGAGGTTGATATCTCGTTTCTGGCCCTTTAAGTGCTCGGCTGATGAAATACACAGGGAGTTGGCGACGTTCATCATCTCACACCAAAACTGCACTTATGGTTTCATCTGAATTCGCAAGGTATAGGTAGAGGACCTCTCTTTCCTTCGGGACAGATAGAGTGGGGAGTTTGGCGAGGTAGTTTTTGAGATCTTCAAATGCCAATTTGTGTTTATCATCCCAACTGAACTCCGGAGCCTTTTTGAGGATTTTGAAAAGGGGGAGTTGCTTCTCCGCGGCTTTTGAAAGGAAGCGGCTTAGTGCAGCTATGCAGCCCGTCAACTTGTGCACGTCATGGATGATCTTCGGCACCTTCATCTCCAGAACGGTTTGAATCTTGGACGGGTTGGCTTTTAACCCTTCTTGTGAAACCCAGCACCCCAGAAATTTTCCAGACCGAACTGCGAATGTACACTTTTGGGGGTTTAGCTTTAGGTTTACTTTTCGAAGTAAGCCGAGGACGATCCGGAGGTTGGCTACACATTTGGCTTTCTCCTTACTCTTGACGACGATGTCATCTACATACACCTCCACATTTTGACCGATGTAGGGCTAAAATATCTTGTCCACCATACTTTGATAGGTGGCCCCTGCATTCTTGAGTCCGAACGACATCTTCCTATATGCAAAGACGCTGAAGTCCGTGATGAAGGCTGTTTTGGATGCGTCCTCGTCACTCATCAGGACTTGGTGATACCCCTTGTATGGATCCAAGAAGCTGAAGACTTCGTATCCGACCAAAGCGTCAACCTTTTTGTCAATATTGGGGAGGGGGTAGCAGTCCTTTGGGCAATGTTTATTGAGATCGGTGTAGTCGATACACATTCGCCATCCCTCTCCTCATTTCCTGACCATCACCGGGTTGGCTATCCAGGTCGGATACTTGACTTCGAACAATATGTATGCTTTCGAGTAGTTGGTTCACTTTCGTCATGTATGACTGATTTAGATTCATTGGAAAGATCCGCCTGCTTTTGCCGAACTGGTTTAACACTTGGATCAATGTTGAGCGGTGAGTAATGATACTCGGTGAGACCCGGTCATGTCGAGGGTGACCAGCGAATCGTCTCTGAATTCCTTAGGGTTGGATGATCCGCTTCGCCGGTTGAGGTACTTGGTAGAACTATTTTGGCGACCTTGAGGGGTCGTCTTCATACAATCGACCTCTTCTACCGAGATGTTGAGAGCAGACGACGCCCTTTCCAATTCCAACTCCTTGGGCTTCCTTAATTGCTATGCCTGTGGGTGTTGGGCTGAAGACCCAGCACCTCTTAAGGCGACCTGCATGCATTCTTTTGCCTGTTTCTGATCTCCTCGGATCACTGCTACCCCTCCTCTTGTAGGGATCTTCATTGTTAGATGATATGTTGAGCATACCGCCCTCACTGCATTTAGCTAGTCCCGTCCTAGTATAACGTTATACGGTGAGTAGGCGCTTACCACGAAGAACTGTACCACCTTGGTGGAGCTCGTCGGCGCCTTCCCCACTGTGACAAGTAGTCCAATGATCCCCTCCGGGCACGTTTCTTCTTGTACGAAGCTTCGAAGTGGTAGCGGTGCCGGTGCGAGGCGTTCCTCTTCAATTCCCAATTTGTCGAAGCATTCCTTGAAGAGAATGCTCACCGACGCACCACTATTGACGTACACGCGCCGAACTAACTTGTTGGCGACCACCGCTTAGATTATCATCGCGTCCTGGTGAGGTACTACGGCTGGTACGGGGTCGTCCTCGGAAAAGGTGATTGCATCGTCCCTTTAAACCTCTTATTTGCTGTGTTATTTGGTATGGGGACTTGGGCCTCGGCTTTTAGAGGACTTACGTAGTTCCGCGAGGAGCCCGTGATGGTGGATATGATTCCATCGTATTGAGGCTCATCATCACCTTCTTCATCGGTGTCGTCCTCGCTTTCTTGTGAGGCCACAATTTCCTCTCTTTCACTTGCTTCCGCTTTTTCGACCTCGTTGGGGGCCTCTTGACCAGTTAAATGGCCATGACCTTGTACTTCTTAAGGACCCCGTCACCTACCAACTTTCGATGCACGCCATGAGATCCTGCATTCCTCCGTGTCGTGTCCATGATCCTCATGGAAGGAGCAATACTTATCTTTGGATCGGCGTTTCGATCCTCCTAACATGGGTCGAGGTTTCTCAAACATATTCGTATGGAGCTCGTAGATCTCCACCCACGATTTCGTCAAGGGTGTATACTGAGGTTGCTCCGGGTTATGACGTGGCCCGAGCCTAGACTCTATCGAGCCACGTTGTATTCTTTCCAAGGCACTTCGTCGACCTTAGCCTTGGTCTCCTCGACCATCTTCTTTCCTCTTCTTGTCAGAGGGCTCCATCTTTTCCCCTTCGCGCTTTCTCCTATCCGCTTCTTCCGCTTTGGCGAACCGATCTGTTATGCGCCACAGCTCCGGCGCAGTACGGGGCTCGTACTTGACGATCTCCTTATATAGGGCCCTGGCAAGATGCCGTTTTGGAAAGCCGATATAATGAGGAGGTCGTTTACGTCCTCGAATTTTAGGCATTCCTTGTTGAACCTGGTCATGAAGTCGCTGATGGACTCACCTCGGCCTTGTCTCGCGGTGAGAGATGAGCCGATGTGATCTTGGACTCGACTTTTGGAAGAACCTTCGATGAAAAGCTTCCATTAGATCTCAAGTGGATCGATACTACGGTAGGTAAACTGTCGAACCACCGGCGGGCGTTGTCGATCAGTAACTCCGTGAACAGCTTGCACATGTGGATGGTGTTGTGATGCTGGTTGATCATGTTGTATTGGAATTGAAAAGGAAGTTTTGTGGATCCATGATCCATCATAGGGGCGATACTTGGCACCTGTGACTTGTCGAGGAGAGGGTATCGGTATCTCGTTGGAAAATGGGTAATAATATTCCGTATCCATCGAACCCATCTCCCGGAGGCGATGCCGAGTTTGTCGGTGGACTCGTTATAATTGTGAGGTCGATCTCGCGGTGATCACGACGATCATCCCGTTGCTCATCCTTATACGATCGATTTGAAACCAACTCGTGTAGAGGTATTATTCGCGGACGAGTGCCTACCATCCAAGGTGGGGATGCCGCGGGGGGGGTCTCGTGTCAGATGAGACTTGGCATCCTTTTCACCATGCCGAGGCCGACCTTGTTCTCACCGAGGTCTTGGAGGAAGCTCTCCTTATTTTTCGAGGAACCGCTAACAAACCTCGCCGAGATTCAATCGCAGCAGCTTGGGGTTCTCCTCCGTTCTTTATTCGACTTCCTTCAACGCGATACTCTTCTTCTTCACGTAGGATAAGGTAGCCTCGCTCATCCAGGCTCTAAACGTGCCCTTCGGGGGTCGTATCTCTGATCGGGCTTTTCCCAGGCCACGTTTGGCGCGTCCTGAGGCCATTATTGTTGCCGTGTGACCTGGATGTAGCGCTTCTTGTGTTCCTCATCGTTGTGATTGTTACCTGAGAAAAATAGGATCGAAAGCATATAATTTTGACTTCCACAGATGGCGCCAGTGATCGATCCAGTTTCGTGGGTAATGAATGCGATAAAGAACACGAGAAAGTAGCGTGGTTCGATCTATTGAATTAGATCTCGTCCGCGAGCAAGAGTATATGTGTATTGAGTGTGTGAAGCGATTACAAAGAGTGTAGATGATCTTCCTCGTCTAATCTAGCTTCTATTTATACATATTCATGATGAGTTCGACTCTGTCTGAAGTCTTCTCTCATAAGGATTCTTTTAGATATGCATCCAGATCTTACTGCGTCTCCACTTGTGATTTGAATTGTAGTTGGTTTAGGAGTCTTCTTGGGCCGAACTCGCGTGGGCCGAGCTTAATGTCTGGGCCCATTTATATTGGGCCCGATGCTTGGTCCTAGTAGTTGGGCCGTATCCTATCAGCATGTTCATGAGTAAACGACGTACACGATTACAATTTAGGACCCAAACATAATTTCTTTTGTTGATGTTATGTTACTGGAAAGATAGTTTTCATGTTTAGGATACGAAAAGATATGTTATTGAGTACACAGTTGAGTACATGAACTGACTAATTTTATATTTAGGACCATCTAATGGATTATAACACCTTAATTAGCACGTATCAAGAGTGCACGTTTGAACCGTGCATGGAACATGCATGCACCCCGTTCAACCGTGCACAAAGAGGTTTTTAATTGAGTAAAATTTACAGTTTGTGTCTTCTTTTGCAACAGATGACGTGGCAACGTATCATTATACATCATGTTGGTCATTGGAATAGAGCATAGTACATTCGCGGCGACAAGGTTCTTGTATACGTTGCTATGTAGAATAGGTTTGTACATTCTGGCATTTCAGGATCTTCTATATATATATATGTTATGATACGTGATGAGTCTAACACTCAAGGCTTAAATATCTTCGTGTTTCTTCTGTTGAATTGACTCGATTGCTTTATCGAGATCTTGAACTTCAGGTTAGGCCAATCGAGACTGCTCCATCTTTATCACTCAGGTTGGACTCCGTCTTTTCTCAATTTGGGAACCTGAGTCAGTATGACGCTTTTAGCTTTGACTTAGAATAGTCAGCTTTGACTTTTTATCAGACAGCTTTGACTTGGTATCGTCAGCTTTGACTACTTGTCACCAACTTTGACTATTGATCGATAACTTTGACTTTTGGAAGCTAGCTTTGACTATATGTTAGTCAGTTTTGACTCTTAGCTTGAGCAGTCAACTAATGGTATGATACTTAGTCATGTCTCCGACTTCTTTGCTTTCAGCAGTGTCAAGTCTTTAGTCTCCGATCTTCAGTTTACCGATGTCAGTCTTTGACTTCACTCTTTAGTAGCTATGTTCATCAGCTTTGCTATACATCAATCTTCAGATTTCAATTGGTCTGACTTCAGTCTTTAGTATGCGATCTTCATTCAGTGTTTCTTTTCAGTTGCGTTGATACTGATACTCTTATCAGTATGACTGGCTTCAGTACTACTTGAACTCCATCAGTCTTGGGCCTGTCCAAACTGACATTTCCTTTGTTGGAACCTGTAACCAAAAAGGCTAACTCCTTAACACGTGAGCAGCATTAAGTTACATCAGCAGGACAATCATTAGTAAAGTTTTAAGATCTAATCAAAACACACAAATAAGACATAATTTTCTGAACACCATTCTTCTATTAAATCAGAGGTGGGCCTGCATTAAATTAAATAGTGTTGAACTGTTTTATTTTTCTACATTAGACATCCCAATTGGGCCGAAAATAGTGTGAAGTTTTGGGCTTGTTCATAATCAAGTAATTAAGTAAGGATTGGGTTGAAGCTATTTTATTCTTAGAGCCCAATTAAAATTTAGAAGTGAGCTAATTCTACATTAAAATATGAGACTTAATCTTAAATAACTATATTTGAGATTAATTTCTAATTAACTAAGTGAAAATTTAATACCAATTATTTAGATGATAATTTAAATTTAATAATTGAACCTTATCCTAAGGCCTAATTATTTTAGAAATTGAATAGTATAATAAAAGTTATTATGCTAAGAAAGAACGATTTGAGAATTTCTATTTAAATTATTTGATGGAATGGAAGTTGAATTACCAATTGGGCGCAACTGGAGAATAAGTTTAATTGTTGGATTATTTAATTGAATTACATTTATGTGATTAGTTGATTAAGTATTTCTTTGATTTAGTTAAATCCATAATTTGGTACTAACTTTGGATTTTAGTAATTAAATAAATTATTCTAAATTAAATTTGGATGATATAAATTAGTGAACACAAAAGGAGTTCTCGACTACTTGTTTCTGAGTTAATCAAAATCATGATAATTAACATGTATAGTTTAGTAAGTGAACGTCATGTTTTATTGCTCTGAGTGAGTAGAGTTATAACTTATGCATTTATTTACTCGTTGTTGGGTTTGAGAGGCAAGGACTGCGATGAGCTCGATTAAGAATTAGCTTCTCATTGACTTAGCAGAGTGGTTAATATTTGAGTTCACGTGTTGAATATTCTCACGTTCAAACTCAAGAGGCTAACTTAGAAACGAATAGGTCACGAAGAAATTTTCAGATAATTTTCACCCATTTCGGCAAAACAACGATATCTTTTAGCTCGATTGTTCGTTTTGACCGTCGTTCGTGCCAATTAAGCTATAGACTTGTGTATTTCAAACGATATAGGTCTCTTTCCCTGAATTAACTGCGTTTCAGATCTGTGTGCATTGAAAGAAGGTTGATCGCACGATAACTCTCTTCAAGTAATTAAGTCAAGTAATCTGATCGAGTTTCGATAAGAAGTGAACTTAATAATCAAAGATTAGATAAAATACAAATCCTTAAGACATTAATCAATATTTTCCTTTCAAAGAACATCTTTAGTTATGGACGTCTTATCATCTATTCATTACAATGAAGGTTAAGCACAAGATAGGAGGAAGAAGCTGCGAAGCGAGCACTATTAGTTGTTGAAACAACCAGGTGGGCTTTCTTATATATCAAACAAGATGAATGATTACCTTGAGCAATTATTTCTTTTCAAGAAGCTTTGATACAAAATATTTTCAAGTTATTGTCTTGCTATAAATTCTTTTGATTTGTGTATGATACCTTTTAGCATTGGCTTTGTCAATTTATATAATCGATTTTGGATCCTCTGCTAGGTAAGATACTAGCAAGGATTAGTGTAAGCTTACGACTGTGAGTTAGCGAGAGGGTTGACCGATCATCATGTTCGTCGAGGTGGCCACCTTCCCACACAAGCTCAGATACGGTAGAATACTAAAAGAACTTAGACTGATCAGTCGAACTCTAAGAATCACGAATGATGTTTTGTTGGCATGTGCTTTTCAAATAAAACCCCCATGTTCTCTGTTTACATGGCATGACAATTATATTTTTCTGTAAGCATGTTTAAGTTTTTGGCATATGTCCACTGAGTATTTTTGTATTCAGTCCTGCTTGTGTTTCTAAATATACAGGTTAAGTTGTGATGAACGATGATGAAGTGCAAGGCGGACTTTTGTTGACTGTAGTTATAATTATCAAGATATGTTTTCTCACATACGTATCTTATTTCAAGTCTTCTACTGAAATCACTTTCTTTTATATTAAATCTCAGCTATTGAACAACTACGTTCACTTCCAATCGAACCTATGTATTTGGTGTGGGTATGTATTATCACAAATCGTTATGATCGTTAATTAAATATTTTGTTTATCCTTGTTAAGGTCTGATTATTTGGCTACAAACCAAATGTAATGATCCTATCATTTCATTGTTTCTTCCTTCTTTTGTATTAGGTGCAAATTTTTGGATTAAGCTATAATTAACAAAATCTGATCGTGATATTTAACCACTTTATACCCTCACCCTAATTAATCGTGTCAAAAAGAAACAAGTTATTTTGAGGATGGAGAAATTATATAAGTTAATGTTGAAATGACATTTGTTCTTGTATCTAATACGGAGTTAAATTTTGATTGAGAAAACACTATCTATTTTTGTTAAAAAATAGTTATCAATGAAATTCATATATATTAAATTATTCTCATAAACATTCTGGCCCAACAGACTAATCCAAAATTAAGTGAGTTAGAATTAGAATAAAATTATTATAACGCCTCTATGGGTTTTGAGCTGTCACACCTGGTTTTCCAAGTGCGGTTTACACATCTCATGTGGTTTGCGGGCTATTGCAGCGTGGGGTTTACCCGGTGTGCACTAAGGTAGCGGTCATGTTCCCATGATATAAAAAAGTATGTAGTACATATGTCATCTAAAACAATTGAAGCATTCGTATATGGTTTTTTATTGAAGAAATAACTATACAATGTGTATTGCTATAAAATATCTGATCTTTGCATATAAAAAAATACTTTAATTAATTATAACTCTACTCAACTTCTAAGTTTGTATATAAGTTCTATTTTGATCATATTAAACATATAATTTCTCTAACTCTCTTCGTTGCCTGTCTCCTAGCTGATGTCCCAATAAACTAAAGCGTAATTTTATTTTATTTTTAAAATAATTTGCAACATTTATACACTTCTCTTTCAGAAATTATTCTCAATATTTTCGATGTCATCACCGTTTGTGAGGGTGAAATTGGCTGCAGCAGACTTTAGCTCATTTTCGTCTTGGATATATGAAAACTGCTCATTTTCTGCCCTGAATGTGGCTTTTCCTCTGTCAAAATGGCATTGTTGCTGCAGCAACATATATCATGTTTAATTATTACAAGTACTACATATATCCTCTTCCAGGAATCAATAACCGAGTTATGTATAAAGAAAAGAAATGTAATAAATGTTATCGAGCATGACTATTAACTTGAATATGGTAGCAAAAGAAATGTAACAAATATCACTAAAATGCAACAGAAGATTCAAAAATGAGATGAAACACCAAAATCAATGATACATAGCAATTTTTTTCATTTAAAAACTCATAATTCCTTCAATTTCAAGTTTCGATAAAAGAAATGCTACCAATCAAAAGGTGATTTAACAACAATCTTTATTTAAGATGGCAATGAAAAACAATCTCATACGTAATATCAGATTCGTCTAATGTGCCGAAAGAATGAAAAGGAGATATATTTGACAATGTTGAAACGCCAACACATATCAATTATTTTATAAGATCATAGCAAATTAACAAACCTTGGTAAAATATCTTCGTGGCAATCAAATTTGTACCCATTTTCACCATCTCGTGATAAATTCTCAAGAATAATCTTCAAATCTTGATCATGATCTTGATGATGATCAACATTGAACGATGACGACGATGATGATTCCGCATGCGCATGCACATTCATTCCATTCATGAAGCTCCATGCATTAATCCCATCATCAACAACCGCCGCATCATTCTCCCTCCACTCAGCATCTCTGCCGTCGTGCCGAGGCGGCGGAGCCCCCTCCTCCTGGATGCCGTTGGTGGCGCGGCAGAGGGCGACGTGGTGGAGCACGATCTCGAGCTCGGCCGTAGCGAGGTCGATCTGCTGCTCGAGGTCACGTATGATGCGGTAGCATCCGCCGGCGGGGTCGGCGGCGCGCGCCTCGGACTGGAACACGATGGTGCGCATGGCGGCGTCCTTCGCCGGTGGGTCGAGGCAGCGGACGATCTTAACGATGTTGCTGACGCCGAAGAGGCGATGGGCGTTCAGGAACTGCCGCTGGCGGTCGTGGGGAAAGTAGGGGCGAGGATGCAGTCGGCGGCGCACTTCCGGCGCTGGTACTTGCAGGCGGCGCAGGCTTGGGAGGCGGCGGAGGCTGTGCGGCGGTGGGCGGAGGTGGGGGCTGTGGGGGCGGTGATTCTCTTGTTGTTCATGAAAACTTTGTTGGATTGCATGTTTGATTATTTATATATGATTGTATAGTGTGTGAGAGATCGGTGGCGGGAGCGGCTCCGGCGGCGGCGGGGGTGGGGAATGATGATAGGGGAAATGAATTGTATGTTTCTTGATTGAATTAAGGATTTACCTTTTCTTTTATTTTTGTGTTCCTCTCCTTTATTTTCTCGTAATTAGAAGTCAATATAGTCAAAGACTCAAAGGTCGAGAGGAAAAGCTACTCGGAATTTTAATTTATATTTAATACAATAAAATGTTGGAATACTTTTCTTATCCAAAAACTATTTAAAGTGTGCGGATGTGTATATGTAATTATGAAAACCAAATCGATAAAATAATTTACTTAAGCTTGATACACAATTTTTGCAGTTCATCTTGCCATATGCAAATTATTTTATCCGATTTGGACTAGATATTTTTCATAATTACAAGTAGACATACGCACACACTTCAAATAGTTTATGGATAAGAAAAGTAATCCAACATTTTATTATATTAAATATAAATTAAAATTCAGTGTAATAATATGGAAATTAACAACAATAACATTTCTCACCTTTCTTTTGGAATTTATGGAAAATTCGCAACTTACATTCTCTACCACTAGATAAAATTCATATTTCTATGCAATAGCTTGCAAAATCACATATAATATATAAATTACACTTGAAAACCTAAATCTAATAGGTTGTAGGACTTCATTTGGTCGTCCAAATGCACAATATTTCTCACATTTATAAAAGCGAATGATCGTGTTCGATTCCAAATTCTCAACCCTAACTGAAAAAAAAGGAAAGTAAGAATAAGATTAACACAATTGTTATATTACCCAGACCGAATCCTGTAATCTACTTATTACTTCCTGGTCCGTGTCTCAATAACACATAATCAACTTTTTTTTTTTTGAAAATAAGAACCATATATTAATCCATCAAGTCTTCTCTAGCAAGATCAACGAGCCAACTAGGGAAGTTGTCATTCCAACAAACTGGACGATTACAGTTTAACGCAAATTGAGCAAGAGCATGAGCAGCCTTGTTTGATGTTCTATATGTATGAGTCACTCCTACCAGGGCATATGATCTAGCATCTTGAAGGATATCCACAATAACTTCAGGAAGCAGCTCTTTCTCCTCTTCCGGTTTCGCCATGAGTCGAGCAGCCAAGATGGAATCCGTAAACACTTGGAAAGGTGAAATATTATTTTCAACGCAACGAGAATACCACCAATAATCGCCTTAACCCGGTGAACATGGCGCGAGGAGGATGGCGTCTGTTGTGATTTAACCAGGGATAATTTTTCCAACATGATCCCGGATAATGATGCCCATACCAAAGCCTTTCCTCAAAGGGTTGAAGAGGGCATCAACATCCACTCGGAAACTTCCTTGCGTTGGTTTCTTCCACTTTCTATCACCGCACTTCAAACCCAACTGGGTGGCCGCAGCAAACAACGGTCTAGCGCATTTGAAACTCTCGATCAAGGCTGAGCAACTGGTTTCCGAAACTTCTTCGAATTTCAGGTCAGAATCATGTGACGCTCTACATAAAGCTCTCCAAACTTGCCATAACATAACGCACCAAAGCTCATAGTCTTCAGTCTTCAATTCGTTCCTGATAACCAACGCAATATCCACCAAGCTCAGCGACTTAGCTTGTCGAAGGAGAGTCCAGAAATGGCTCTTCTTCCATCCACCAATGCTACGGGGGCAGAAAATGAGGGAGTGTTCTGTAGAGGCCCATCGATCCTTGCAAAATTCACATATGCCTTCCGAAGGGATGTGGTGATTCTTCAAGTTAGCAGCTGTGGGGATAAAGTTCATGATAGCTTTCCACATGAAGATTTTTGCTTTAGGGATCGTACCTTCCTCTTTTGGAAGTTGGAACTTTTAGTGACCAACGACGGAATCGGAATGGCTTAAAGTATCATCCTATGGATCGACGGCGACCAGACCAGCTTGTTCCAGAACTTGTGATCAAACTGGCTTGTAGAAGGATGGCACTCGAAGTAGCCAGTCGAGAGGAGGTATGCCGTCTTCACGAGAATGCACCGTTACTGTTCAACTTCGAGCGGGAGTCGGGCGCCTTTCTCCCCAATTGGCGTCGAAAGGATCCCATCGCATTCAAATGTCTGAAACTCCTTTGAATCCGGTCAGTCGCCCATTCACCAGATTCATTAATCAACTCCGAGACCCTCATGTCACTACCGTGGTTGTCCCTCGTCACCTCAAGCCTTCCCTCATTAAGCCCGTATACCCATCGATCCCGAAAGAGGTAGATATTACGGCCGTTTCTAACTCTCCATCGTGTTCCATTTTCGACCAGATCCCGGCTCCACATCAATGATCGCCAAACGAATGAGCAGTTATTCTTCGCTCTCGCATTAAGAATATCTCATTCTCTAAAGTATTTCGCCTTAAACACCCGGGCCATGAGGGAATCTGGTTTACTCATCATTCTCCACACTTGTTTAGCCAGGAGAGCACGGTTGAAACTAACCATATCCCGGAAACCAATCCCACCCCATTCTTTTGTTTTACACAACTCTTTCCATTTCGCCCAGTGGACACGTTTCTTCTCCTCCTTCTCACCCCACCAAAAGGCTGCGCACATCCGATTAATATCGTTGCAGATAGATATCGGCAGGCGAAAGCATTGCATGGCGTACGTTGGTATTGCTTGAATGACAGCTTTCAACAGGATCTCCTTCCCTTCTGCTGAAAATTCCCTTTGGTTCCACTCAAAAAGCTTTTTCTGGATCCTGTCCTTGATATAGCCAAATTGGAGACTTTCTGCCGGAAAGAAAATGCAGGCATACCAAGGTACATGTTCAACCCTTACTCTGCATTAACTCCCAAGATCTGCTTGATTCTGTTACCTTTGTTCCCTGGTGTATTGGGGCTAAAGCAAATAGACGATTTGGCTCTGTTAATCAACTGACCCGAAGCACGTTCATAATGCTGGAGTATCTCCCTGATAGCCGAGGCACCTTCTTCCGCTGCTTTAAAGAAGATTAAGCTATCATCGGCGAAAAAGAGGTGAGTAATACTGATATCTCTTGGGATGATTGGGACTCACTTGATTCTGCCCATCTGTTCAAAGCTTTGAATAAGCGAGGAGAAGCCCTGTGTACAGATCACGAAGAGGTGGCGATAAAGGATCGCCCTGCGAGTCCTCGGGATGGAGAAATTGTGCCAAAAACTCTCTTATTAAGGATAAACGAGAAGTGAACCGACGACACACATCGCATGATCAACGTGCAAATGCGTGCTGGGAATCTATTATTTTCCATAACAACAAGAAGGTAACTCCATTCAACTCTATCATATGCTTTGCTCATATCAAGTTTAAGCGCCGCGAAACCTTCATTTCCTTTCGTCCTCCTCCGGATCCAGTGTTGACATTCAAAGCTCACAAGAACATTGTCAGTAATAAGACGTCCCTTAATGAAAGCACATTGTGCCTGGTCGATGACACGACCCAACACGATCGAAGCCTATTAGCTATCACCTTCGCTATAATTTTATAGCTCGTATTGCACATGCTGATGGGCCTGAACTCTGATACCAACGTAGGCTTACTCACCTTCGGGATGAGGCAAATCAGGGTGTCATTCCAGTCTCTGATCGGGGCTTCCTCATTCAAAATGGCCAGGGCTTCTCTCGTAACAAAGTCTCCAATCATCGGCCATAATTTCTGAAAAAAACGGGCGTTAAAACCATCAGGTCTTGGACTTTTAGTTGGGTGCATATCAAACACGGCGTCTTTAACTTCTTTTGCCTCAAAAGATCGATCCATGAGTGAATAATCCGCAGCAGAGATTCTTTCATGAATATTATTAGTCACAACTGAAATATCCTGTTGTGAAGGCGAATTAGACTTGAACAACTCCGTAAAATATTTCTTAATGATCCCGGCTTTGTCGATCTCCTTCGCAGACCACTCCACAATCATTCCTCAGGGATTTTATGCATCCCTTCGTTCTTCTCTGAGATGCTCGAGCGTGGAAAGCTCTAGTGTTTCGATCCCCATGAGCAAGCCAGTTCAGTCTTGCCCTCTGCTGCCAATGTAGCGCTTCAATTTCCACAGCTTTTTCAATCTCTTTGCTGATTTGGAGAAGCTCTTAGTCCGTGTTCTCTGCAATTAGCAAGGCTCATGAGTTGTTGTCTTTTTTCCGGAGCTTTACAATATCCCTCCCTTCTTTGTTGAAATGACACCGCGACCATTGGGAGAGGAAGCCTGCGCATTTCCCCAGCATTTGGGAAGCTTTGTTTCACCTTCTAGGTCCTTGAGATTGCATAGAAGGTCAGGGACGAAACTTTTCTCCATCATCCATTTATCCTCAAAGAAGAAACGACTCTTTCCCCCTTCATTAGCTTCTCTTTCGGTCGCGTTGAGGCTACAAAGGACCGGCCTATGGTCCGAGCCGTGGAAGTCCAGTCTTTGTCTGCGTATGAGGGAACATCTTCTGCCATGTAGCGTTCCCAAGAAAACGGTCAAGCCTTTCCAAAACCATACTATCCTCACGCTTATTATACCAAGTGAAACCCATGTCTGGGTAGGATATTTCATGAAGCTCACAGTCCGAAATCGTACTTTTGAACAGGTCCATCTGTTGAAGAGGTCGCGGCCTACCTCCTCTCTTCTCAGTGTCATACACAATCTCATTAAAGTCTCCACCGATAAGCCAAGCCATCTCCTTGTACCACTCCACGCTGCTGAAGCGCCACAGCCCTTCCTCACTTCTAACAGTACAGTCAATATGTCCCGACGAATAAGACATTATATTAACGTCAATTCTTTCATCCCACATTAAAACAAGACCCCCCCTTATGACCATCAGCATCTACAAAGAACAAACCATTGAAACCAAGAACATTTTTCCACCATTGACACTTACTTGCAACAAGTTTAGTCTCACTAATAAAGACTAGACTTGGGGAAATATCGGCGAGGAGTTGCCGGAGCTCATGAAATGCACGTGAATTTCCCAGACCACGTGCATTCCATATTAAGCAATTCATAATTCCCGACGGGGCTGCGAGGCAGCCTCCGCCGTTTCCATATTGTTGTACTCCTCCCCAATATCCAATCTCGGTTGTTTCGTTTTAGGTGTTTCCAAGTCGAAATCAAGTTCCCTTACGCCTGGTCTCTTTCTTCTTTGATCGGGAGAGTCCTCCTTACCTCTACCTTGGAACGTTCTGGCCCTTCTTTTCCAGCCCCCTCTCACACCTTTCTTTTTAAATTTCTCGGGGGATCCCTTCTATTTGTAATTATTATCCAGCTCAACACTTATGGGCGTGTCCTTGCTAACATTCGCCTTTTGTTTTCCTCGTCCCACATCATGGGCTGTTATAAGGCGTCTCCCGGTTACCTCCTCACCGACTTTATGTGCGTTATTTTCGTCTCTTCCTAACTTAACAGTCACAAGCTGAGCCTCATCCTCTTTCCCCTCTGAAAGCTCATTGTGTGAGTCGGCTTCCATTAACTCATCCTCTTCTTCCCGTGATGCTGAGATCGTCAAGATTTTCTTACCGTTCCCGCTATCACCATGTTGTTCTTTATTGTTATTCGACGAGGTATTTTCGTCCGACCCCGATTTTCTCCTCGTCGAAGCCGTCCTTCCTGCACGTATCCATGAATCATACTGAAAGTTCGATTTGTTAGCATTGCAGTCAGTCAATCCTTCGAGATATGCCCAATCCTTCCGCACTGTAATATCCCGAAGAATTAAATGCCTAATTACGATATTTAAAATTCGTAAATTAGGGTTTCGCCGAAATAATTGAATAAGTAATTTATCGAATAATGATTTCGATTAATTACGAGAGAATGAATTCCTATTTTTATATTCACTAAGAATTGTGAATTAAGGAATATAATTTTATAAAGTGTTTCGGCAGTATAATTTTAACGTCGATTGAGTATCGATAGTTAAAATTTCGTAAAATTTTCTAAGCAATGAAGCTTAGAATTAAATTCCATTATTAATGGAATAAGTTAATAAAGTGATTACGACTTTATTATGACCATTTTAAGATGAGTCGATAATGAACGTTTTGAGACGTTTCAAACGTCAACGTTTAGAGATGAATAGAAAAATGAGTTTAATGATCAAGGAATTATAATATTTAAATTCCTATGATTATTTTGTATAATTAGAGTATTATTTAGCATTAAAACAATGCTAGAACATTAAGGATTAATTATTGAACAAAGTTGAAATTTTCGAAAACCCTAATTCGAAAATTAGGGTTTTCACACATGAAATGATACTAATAATTTTCCTATGATATAATTTATCATCTAAAATATATATTATGATATATAACTATTTATAGCATGAAAATCAAATTTTGGCACTTATGTTTCAAAAGTGCCGTGAGTTTGTAAAAATTTGGAATAAATGGATTGAAATCTTACTATCAATTGCTATGTTGCGTTAATAATATAGTGGTATGATATATTTTGCACTCTAACCAAGTAAAGTAAGTGATAATCAAGTGGATGTCTTTGTGCAATGGTGAGAGCCGTATATGTTGACTCAAATTGGAGGTTAGAAGGAAATTTAAAACTCTTTTGATGACATATGTGCATGTTTAAGAGTGTAGATATTAAGCATGTAGAATGAGACAAATTAAAAGACCATCCTTGCAATGTGAGTGAGAGAGTGCCGGCACTTTGAAACAAGTGAAGGAAAATTGCTTTGTTTTGTTCAATGTGAGTTAATGCATTAACTATGTGTAAGTAGTAATGATGTATTAATAAATGAGTCATCACCTAAATCTTGAAAATATTGTGTGTTGTGTGAGAGAGCCGATGGCTCTTGTTGCTTCCAAGTGGGATGTATTTTGATTTGTTCAAAATTGTGTAAGAAATACTTACTTTAGTGATGTAGTATCTTAGTGAGTCATAAAGCATTCTTAATTTGTCTTGCTTGGTGATATAGAGAACCGAGAGAGAGACGTGAGATTGTAGAAAATTATTAAGTCTTAAATTCATATTACTTTATGTACTTAAGCAATTTTGATAAAGCAAACAAACACACTTATCACTTCTCAAACCAAAACCACCGAGAGCAAATTAGAGGAAAAAGGCTTGTGTGTTCTTCGTTTCCTTTCACCAATCTCCTTGATCTAAAGCTTTTGCACACTTAATCCAAACCGTTAAAGAGGTTAGATATCGAACGAGCTTCGATTGTACGTTAAAATTTTCAATATCCAATGGTTCGATTTTAATATTTAAGTTTATGTTCTTAGTTCTAAAATCATGAAAAATCATGCTAGCATGCTAAATTGTTTCCTAAATATGTTTAGCATAATAAGTAAGCATATGTATTGTTATTTATTTTAAAATTAAGCATGTTATATTAATTGTTTTAATATGACCTAAAATCCTAGGATTAATTTTTAATGATGGATTTATGTTAAATAATAGCAAAGGAGCTCATTGTGATTATTGGGAATTTTTTTTTGGAAATTGGTTGTAATTGTTTAGTGATTACCGAAAATCTTGAGAAATTAAGTGTTAATGTATAAATCATGTTTATGTGATATTATAACATATTAATGTTGTAGAGCCTTAATTAAGTGTTATATGATTTTATTAGAATTTTTAAAAAATGTATTCATATATATTGAAAATGGCGAGAGCCACTAAGGCTGGTACCTTGATGTGTGAGTTGAAATTGTTGAATATTATGATGTATTAGTGTTACATAATGATGATTAGGTATTGTGAAAATTTAAAAGAATTTTAGCAAAATATTTGCTAAATTAAAGTGTGATGGCCGAAACTTTAGGTGAAGGATAATGATGTCCAATTTTCCTATAGCTAATGTTAATACATATTATTGATACTATGATAATATAGAGCATTATATGATTTTATAAGAATTTTTGGAAAAAGTTTGAGTATTAATAATAGAGAGGGCCGAAAGCTAGGCTTGATAAATTAAGGGTTTTTAAATCCTTTTATCAAGAAAAATAATGTTTAATGAATAAGTTAATTGATATTAAAGGAAAATATTAATAGAGTTTATCGATTTGCGTGAAAAATCGAGAATTATGGTTTTATGAAAAGAAATCGATCGAAAATCGATTTATATGGAAATTAGATATTAAAAATATGAATTATTGAAAAGTTTATTACGAAAAGTCAAAATTGTTGACTTTTGATTTAACGTATGAAATCGTTCGATAAATCAGCTAATGCGTGTAAAACGAATAAATTTTATAAGAAAGTCTCTTTGGTGAGGAAAGATTTCATACTTGAGATCTTTATATCGAAAACGTTAGAATCGTTGAATGTTTAACCTAAATGTTTAAAATGAAATAGTTGATCATATCTCGCCTCTATCAAGCACGAGAAATGTTTAGTTAAGATCTGTGATTGACGACGTATTGAATTGCTTAAGAAATTGAATTACTATAGTATAAGTTATCAAAGTTTATTTTAAACTTTGAAAATCTCAAAACGTGACCGACGTCTTGAAATCGTTTTACGTAAAGGTTTGGACGGACGTGATGGTTGGCGTGAAACGAAATCGAATTAAGAAAGTCTCCAATCGGTGGGCGTTTTTCTCCTCGAGGATAAAATGTTTATCAAATGTTTATTTTACAATGCTCTCTGTTGAGAAATGATGTTGAAATGATTACCTGCCCAAAGTGTTTATGATTTTATGTATGATCCTATCAATAGTGTTGGTTCGCCACCAACATATTATGATGAATGTTATGATAATGAGGAGAATGTTTATGAGATGAATTGTTTATGAGGAGGATGATGATATTTTATGAGGAGGATGATATGATGTGTTATGAGGAGGATGGTATGATATATTATGAGGAGGGTGATGTGGTGATATGAATGTTGTTGGTTCGCTACCAGCGTATGATGGTGTTGTAATGAGATTGATTGTTGTTGGCTCATCACCAACATATTATGATATTATGATGTTATGATGATATTAAATGTCGTTGGTTATTACCAACGTATGTGAAATATGATAATGTTATAAGGAAATGATACGGATCATACAGACGAAAAATATGTCGGCGAGACAACTTTTGAAAATGAGAAATGTTTTAGTAAGCACAGTATTTACACTAAAACCTCGTGTGTTACTAATGGGGCGAGTAATTTAATGAAAATGTTTTGGCATAAGCCCACCGAGCGCATTCTTGTACTCGACCGCATATTTGTTTTAAATGTGCGATTGAGTGATGATGCGATGGAGCGATGTTGAGCAATAGAAAAGTTGTTCTTGATAGTATACCTTGATGGTACATCGTCATATGTACACATCACATGTTTCCATTGCTAGATTATGAAGTCGTATGTACAATATGTTTAGTCGCACCTTGAGCGCTTGAAATTCTAGAAATATCTCTTGTATATGACTCACAGCTTAGTACTTTATTATATAATTGTGTTGCTTAACCCTGTTCCATATAACCGTCCCTGTTAATCCGTACTTAAGATTAGAGGGCTGTTACAAAGACGCATAGCAAAAGTCTGGTAACCTCTCGTATTGGAGCATAATAAGGGTTTCGTTAAGAGCCTCTATATTAGTCAGAGGAACAGATCGTATCAGCGGAGCGTCGATACGTCTGGTAACCCTTATTCTAGCAAATTTCCTCATGCAAAGGCCACCTTCATCCACATCAATATCATTAACAGTCCCAACTCTCTCTCCAATTCGGCGTATAATATTAGGTTCCATGCAGGAGATTGGGATATTATGGCACTGAACCCATAAGGTAATTTCATCGAAGCATACATCGAAGAGTGATTGCATCTCCTCCGTCTGTTTTAGCACCATGAGATCTTGAAAGAAATGCCACGGTCCGTCCTCCAGAGCAGTTTGTCGGTCTACTTCAAGCGTGAATGAGATAATGAAAAGGTTGTGACCCACAATCTCAATCTCAGTACGTCCCCTAGATCTCAAAATTCTGGGTAGGTTTACTTTTAGTGTCTCCCTATTCACCATCTTTTTGGCGAAAATTTTTCCAACCACGATCTTCTCTATTCTTTTCTTGCCTCTGTCTGTTTCCTCCTTCGTCAAGACGACCACCCTTTCCTTGGCATCGGAAGTTAGTTTCAGAACACTTAACAGGTTTGCAATCTCTTCTGCCTCCATATCTGACGTTGTGGATCGCCAGAGACAAGAGGACAAAACCCTACAAGAGAAGGGAGAACAACCTTTCCAAGAAAGGAGGAGAGCGCTCCACAAACCCTAGCCGCCTAGGGTTGAGCGATTTTTTAAACGCTTGTCAAGTTGATGTTAACACATAATCAACTTAAACTTCATAAAGACCCACCCTCACTTTGATCGACATGCGATGTTGTGGCCTCGGGGGAATGTCACATTGCACATTATTAAATTCTTCTTTATTTAGAATCCATTATTTTCACATGTGAATATCCTATGCATAATAACTCGTATTTGCAAGTGTTCCAAGTACAAAACTTGATTGTTAAAAGTTTGTTCGTCTTTCTATTTTTAACTACAATTCCACAAATATACGGTGTAGTATATAGTAGTGGTGAACAATATCATATTCCATGAAGACTAGTGATTTCAAATTTATAGTTATTACTAATTCATTATCCTAAATCTATTTAGACTCATTATTCAAATGAGTTGTTATTACTAATTACTATGCCAAACAAAGAACTTTACTAAAATAAACAAAAAGAAGGTGAACGAGGAAGTTAATGAAGGAAAAAGTTATCATAGGGATTAAACGTTTATGGGTAGTTATTGGACTTCACTCTACATTATTAACTCTTAAATGGACCCTAATGATCTAGGATTGATCTCTAAACTAGTTTTGGCCCCCTTCCGAACAATCAAAATGGTGGATTATAGGCTAAAATCATCGTCCCCGATCAATTACTAGCCTATAACTCCTAAAAAGAACCTAAGATCACTAAGAATCCTCACCCAAACTCTCAAAGTTTATTGAGATGATGTGTCTTATGTTCCTATTCAAATGTTAACTCTTCTATCCCGAGCTCAAGACAACAGAGTAGATAGATGTATAAATCACTACAAAAATACAGCCGAACAGTGACGGATTAGCGACGGCCAAAATTCGGGTAGTGAATCAGCGACGAAATAGAAAGAAATTTTATTAACGACGGATCAGCGACGGCAAGGGGCGGGAATATCTCGCGCGAACTGTTAACGACGTCATACATGTCGCTAGTCCGTCGTTAAATTTAATGACGAACTAATTCCGTCGTTAAAATTAACATTTTTTATTTTTTTTATTGCAGTTTTTCTTTAGCGACGGATAAATTCCGTCGTTAATTATTATCCGTCGCTGATCCGTCTCTAAATAAACGGATTTTTTATTTTTTATTTTGTATTTCATTTAATGACGGAAATAATCCGTCGTTAATATTAATTTTGAATTTATTTATTTCAAATAATATTAACGACGGATATTCCGTCGTACATCCGTCGGTAAATTTAACGACGGACTGTTGTCCGTCGTTATATTAACGATTTTTTTAATTTTATGCGTAATTTAACGACGGATGCGTGTCGTCGTTAAATTTAATCCGTCGTTAATGACTTAGTTAAAATCGTTAGAGACTTTTAATTTAACGAAAAATATCATCGTTAATCATGCTAAAAATTTAATAACGACGAGATTTCTTCCCATTTCATATCTGCGCCATAACTCCTCCCATGACCAACCCCGCCGCCCAGCCCCTACATGCCCGTCATGGTCGCCCGCGTCGTGCCTTTCGCCAGACCCGCCTGCTCTCGGCCCGTGCCCAGGCCCGCTTGTGCCCCCATGCGTCGCCCATGACCTCGGCCCGCTCGGCCCGCCCCCGTGACCAGCCCGTATTGACCCATAGTTACCCCGCCGTCATCAGCCGTCGCCCGTCGTCTGGTTATATTTCGGTTTTATTGATTTGTATTTCAATTTTTTTGTTGATATATATTTGTTGATTTTGTTAATATCTATGATATGTTGAGTTTATACATATATGTGTGAATATTACCGAATTTAGTGGAGTTTGTGAAAGGATGCCTTGAATATTAGTCTTGTGATTTGGGCTTGTGAAATTGATAAGGTTGGATGTGAATTGGGATGATAAATTCATCATTTCGTTAATTAACTGTACGCATATGTGGTTGTTGATAAAAATGTTTGCGAGAAATTGATAAGCTTGGATGTGAATATGTTTAGCTTGGATGTGAATTGGGATGATAAATTCATCATTTCGTGAATTAAGATGTTTTGAGTTATTAAGTGTATGATTATGCATATGGTGATGATTTGGTGAAATTTGGATGAGTTTGGTTGAATTGGGAATGAAATGGCGATTAATTTTATAAAACTTACTCTTGAAATTTTGTTAGAATTGGTATATGAATAAGATGTTTTATAAGTAAGATTTGCTCACTTCATGCTTAGGTTAAGGTTAAGTATATGAAACTTGAATTAGGGTTTATGTTGCCTCGTAGATAACAAACCAATAATTATAAGTAAGATTTGCTCCTCCACTCGATAAACTGCCTATATTGTACAACTTATGTTGAATATGTTTAATTAATTATTTATAATTAGGAGCTTGAAGAATGAATAACAATCGTGAGTGGATGTATAAGAGGTTTAGTTGGGTTGGTGGATTAAATATTGAATTTCGAGATGGACTTGAAAGTTTTATTGAATTAGCTAGTGCTCGATTTTATTCGCGGATGGAGAGAAAATCAAGTGTCAGTGTAAGAAGTGTAAGAATATACCTTATCGGAAGAAACATACTATGCGATATCACTTATCAAAATTTGGGTTTGTTCCAAATTGTCACATATGGATATTCGAGGAGACAACCACGACAACCACAAGTAGGGACAATGTTGTGGATTCGGATGTTGGCGTCAACCAAATCGTATCATACGATGGTGGTGGATCTCTGCTGGTCCTGATTCAACTTTGGCGAGATCGAAGAGGATCCAAATTCGATGCACAAAATTTTACGACATGTTGAATCTTGCCGATAAACCTATGTGGTGGGTTGCTCGAATCACACACGGTTGTCATTTGTGGCTCGACTTACGAGTTGGAAGCGAGAGAACAACATTCTTGAGAAGAGTTTTGATCAAATATCGAGGCGATGAAAAGTCGCATCGGATGGAAATTGCGTGCTGATGACTTCTCTGACGAAGAGATTGTTGCGTGGCATGGGGTTGCCCGTACACAAAATTGATTGTTGTCCATTTAATTGAATGATTTATTGGCGCGAAGATTACGAATTGACGAGCTGCAAATTACATAATCATCCTCGTTTCAAGAGCAATACTCGAAATGGTGGAAGTCGAAAAAAAGCACAAGTAGCATATAAAAGATGTATTATTTTCCTCTAACTCCTCGACTCTGATTGTATGCATCCAATGCTACAAATGGAAAATATCGTTGGCATGCATCGTTGGTCGATGATGGGATCATCGTCATCCGACAAACTCAATTGCATGGAAATTTGAACAGTTTTCTTATTTGCATCGAAATTGTAACATGCGATTGGGACTCTCAACTGACGGTTTTCAACCATTCGGTCAATCGGAAAGCAATATTCATCATGGCCGTTATACTTATCCTTATAATCTTCCTCCATGGTGTGTATGAAGGAGCAATACATGTTTCTTACGATCTTAGTGCGGGACCGCGTCGAAGGAGAAGATTGATGTGTTCTTACAACCATTGATAGCGAGTTAATAGATTTGTGGGATGACGGTGTTCTTACTTATAATGTATCGTTGAGCGGAATTTTCAAATGCACGCTGCATTACTTTGGACAATTAGTGGCTTCCTGCATACTCTATGTTTATGCGGATGGAATGCAGTGGAAGATTAGCTTGTCACTTGCATGGAGTATCTGGATGCTTTTACTTTAGCTAAAAGTGGTAGCGGTCATGATTTGATAATCATCGTAAATTTCTAGCTCCTAATCACCCATTTGAAGGGATCGAAGAGGTTTGAGAAAGAACACAATGATTACTAACAATCCACCGAAGCACGATCGGAGATGAGCTTGTCACTAATATGGGTATGAGACTAGTCTCCGTAATGTAGATTGGCGGTGATGAAATAAATAGCGAGAATATCCAAGCAGGTTTGGGCGGATGGAAGAAAAAGTATTTTCTGGATCTACCTTCTTGGAGTTCTCTTTTGATTCGGCATAATTTGGATGTCATGCACATAGAAAAGAATGTGTTCGATAATGTCTTCAACACGATCGTGAATGTCGAGGAAGACAAAAGATACAAGCGAATCTAGAGAAGAACTTAATTTATCTTTTCTGAGACGAGTTGACGATGAATGAATCAGCAGAAAATATCCAAAGGCTTCTTATACACTTGACAATCGTGAGAAAAAGTCTTATGTGAGTGGGTAAGAGGTTTAAGATTTCCGAGATGGAGTGCGTTTGAACATGGGTAGATGTGTAGACATGACAAAGCGAAGATGTTTGGGATGAAGAGTCATGATATCACATTTTCATGCAATAATTCTACCGATTGCATTTAGTGAACTTCTCCCACCCAATGTTTGGAAAATTGTATGAAATTATCCTTATTCTTCAAAGATTTAACTTCTCGAAACATAGGGCTTGATGATCCGTGTAGACTCGAAAAAATATTTGATGATTTTATGCAAGCTTGAGCGCATCTTTCCCTAGTTTCTTGACTCCATGGAACATCTACCGGTTCATCTAGTGATGAAGCCCGTATTGCGAGGTCTGTTCAATACCGATGGATGTATCCATTTGAAAGTCTTGCTTCAGTACATTATCATATATATATATATATATATATAAATTGAAGAATAACGTTAGAAATTTTGTAGATACTTACGTAAGTTGAAGAACAACGTGAGAAATAAAGCCGGGTTGAGGTTCTATCGCAATGCTTACTTAGTAGAAGAAGCATCGATATTTTGCTCGTATTATTTTGATGATCACGTAGAACGAAGTTGATTTGCATCATGGTCAAGCGGAGATTAGGCACGAAGACTATCGGATATGCTTCAAATCTTCAAGCAGATGGCGGACCTTTTGGAAATATGTCAACGAGATATTTGGATAGTAGAGAATATCTTCTGCTTCGTTTATCGTGTTGCTCAAGCGTGTTAAAGTTGGAGACATTTACATGGCGTAAGTGTCGTGTTTTCTCGAAGTCATTGTTAATTATTATTATTGTTATTATTAGCTAGGATCGTAAATATATGTTGATGTAGTTTATTCATCGATGATGTGAAAAGATAAAATCCACCGATCTCTAGCTACGATATTCAAGGTCGATTGAAAGAGGCTTTCCGCTTTGGTTTGAGGCATATGTGAGTGTTCGATGATTATTAGTAGGAAATATTTAATATTTAATATATACGTTTAGTCATTCTAATCGTTTTATACTAATAATAGGTCGAAGATCATACTAACAACATTGTGAATCCGTTCATATTGTCTCTTGCCAAAGGGCCTTGACTCTAATTAAGGCGTACCGGTATTATATAAATGGGTACAAATTTCACACATTAGAACATGGGTCACAAAGATCAACTATGAATAGTGGAGTGTGCATTAAAGGTGAAACTTATGGTACAAACACTCGAGAACTCGATTTTATGGGCGATTATTGGAGGTTTGTGAGTTGGAATATCTGGGCTACCAACGAAGACCACAACATTGTTTAGATCACGAGTGGTTTGATCCTTCACGATTGGGGTTATCAATTCATTCCAGTGCAAGTTGGTTTCGGTAAATCATACGCGAAGATATAACAAGTTCGAACCGTTTATCCTCGCCAATCAAGCCATTCAGTATACTATTGTGCATATCGAGTTTAAAACAATCTATGAAAGAGTGGTGAGTATGCAAAATTAAAGCTCGATCTAATGTGGAAGTCTCGGATGAGAGTTCGCATCGATAATCCTCCCCTTTTCAAGAGGATGCATTAGGTTCGATTACTAATGTGGTTGTGGATGATGACACGACACTAGTTCATCCCGACGGTACACTCATAGACATTGAAGAGACATCGATGATGCGGATGATGAAGTTGAATTGTCGAGTCGAGAAGACAATCATACATTGGATGATGATGATGATGGCGACGACGATGAATAGGGTTTGAATTTATTAAATAGTATGCGGAAGAAGCGTTTTATTTTCTAGTATGCACACAAAGCGTTATGATATGTATTATTGTGAAATTTTAATACAACATTTTTACCTTTGTTTGCGGATGTCTCACGATGGACGAGGTGCCTCGTCATCACGTCGGAGGCATCCGGGATCATATCGCCGTCGTCCTCACCTATCGGGCTCGAAGAGGCATGGAGGCACTATCTCACCCGCCCCTCGGCGATGGTGCGGTGCCGTCGAGAGGGGATGAAGAAGATAGCCATTGTGAATAGGTATGTTATCTATTGTATGTCCTGTTAAAATAAATTATAACATTTCGATGTCTTTATTTCTTGTAAATTGTATCATTTTGTGTCCGAGCAATGATATAACTCGTGATTACTGAGTCATTCAGTAAAATCATGAATCACAACAACTTCAATTGGAAATTGGTGCCTCAAGAGTTCAAGCATTTATTTCGATGAATTCGAGGTTCGTGTTGTTTATCTGAAGTCATTTATGTTTTGACCTTTGACACCACCATATTGTAATCATATATTTTTTACGAAATATTTTATTGGGATGATACGATGGGCGAGGCCATGGTCTACTCCCTCTTGGTGTAAAGGCCGTCGAACGCTATAAAGATATTGTTCACAAGATCAAGCGGCGAGAAGGACTCGCCTAACTCACCTCCATTTATCCCCGAGCGAGATTGGGATAATTGGAAGACATATTGGCCTCGGACATACGTCGAGAGAAGGCGCAGTCCATGACAGCAGAATGTCCGAGCCGGATGGCGAGGGTCTTGGGATAGTCAAGCATCGGGGTGGCTCACGCTCTGCACTCAGTATCACGAGAGATTGTAAGTACTTAATTTGAAGTTTTAGATATAGTAAATTTATTTAAGAATCGTGAGACTTGTTAATTATTTAATTTGTTTTACTTATTTATAGGCGAGAGCGTGGAGTAGACATATCGGAGGTCGATGAGATGTATTCAAAGGTATCATGCCACCGACGACTGGAGCTATCTGACGGAAAGCTCGGAGTATCGCGGTAAGTATATTCGTTAAGCGCAATAACGAGCATTTAATTAAATAATAATTATGCGAAATTATATTACAGAGGCGGGTTGAGGAACATGTACCACTCAGTTGAGCGATCAGGGGGAGTGATGAGCGACACCGAAATGTAGGACTCAAATTCTAAAAATGTCCTGGGAGCTCCTCAAAGAAAAAGAATAGGATGTTTGGGTGGTTCTCTATCACGGACATATATGCGAGGCGAGTGTCGTCTCATTCGGTGGAGAGTGCCGGTCTGCGATCATAGCTTATCATCAACATCAATTGGAGATGGAGGCGGATGGCGGTGAGCGAGCAATCTGAGGCAGTTGCAATCGAGGTGAGGCGCGAGATGACGCAAGCAGATTCGAGGCTCGATTCTTGCGCTCAACATGAGGCCTTGGAGCGCTTCATGGCCAGCTCCCGTTTCCCCCCACTCTCGTGATATCAGCTCTTGTTTCCCCCCACCCTCGTCATATTTGGGTTGTATTATGAACAAACAAAATATTTTATTGTAAACTTATCGTATGATTTAAATTGTTTGGTTTGTTTGATATTATGACGTGAAATTGTTTTGTTTTAATTGTGTCGCCTGATTTAGAATGATAATGTTTATCATTTAGAATTGGTTTGTTTGGATTGTGTTTGTTTGAAAACAGGTTTGTTGTTTGTTGTAAACGGCCGTCAAAATCTGAATAAAGCTGTCCGATCTGTGTACATTTAGCGACGGATCGGTGACGGACTAGCGACGGATCAGCGGCGGATTTACAACGTGAAATAACATAACAAACTGTAACTAACGACAGATTAGAGACGGAACTGCGACGGACTAGCGACGGATTGGTGACGGATTTGTTACGTGAAATAAAAAATCATAATTTTAACGATGGGCGTGTCCGACGCTGAATAACGATGGATCAACGACGGATTGTCGTCGAATTAACGGATTTTCTGACGGTATTTTTAGCTACGGTGTGATTTCGTCGTTAATCTGTCGTTATTAACGACGGATTAGAGTCGTATTAACGACGGAATATGTGTCAGACGACCGTTCGGGAGGTTATCGATTAGCGACTGAAATTTTCGTCGTTAATCTGTCGCTAATAATTAGCGACGGACTAAATTCCATCGTTAGAAGTTTGCCAACCAGCTTCCCAACGATGCCTTGATTTCGTCGCTGATCCGTCGCTAATCCATTTTAACGACGGATCCGACATGATTAACGATGAAATATTTCGTCGCTATTCGCCTGTTTTTTTGTAGTGAATGATGGTCAATCATTCAACATACAAAATAAACCTAGAACATAAGAAGATATAGGCATTCAAACAAGAGTTTCATCAAAAGAACGATCAACCCATTACAAACTCATTTAGTCTAATCTCTAGAACAAATGGATTTGGATATTATCATGCTTAGCATCATACCAAAATCAAAAGAAAACATGAATAAAGATGCAAGAGTTCAAAGAGACTAGTCCTATAAATTTTGGTGTTTAAGCTTGTTTCATTTATTGCTTCTTCTTCACTAGCTTCAATGGAGGATGGTGGATAATGTTGAGCTAAAAATATGTTCTTGAGTGGTGTTATGGAGGTTAGGATTTCAAGATCTAAAAAAATAGTTATGGTGGTCCATGGGCTAAAAGTGGACCGAAAATGAACTACAATGGGAGAGAAAAGACCCAAAAGTCGGAAAATCCGTGAGTTCCAGGACCTCGCAGTCGCGGGCATCGAGTTTGGGCTCGAGTCGCTGGCCTAAGCCTCGAAAACGACATTCTGAAAATGTTTGGAATCGCGATTGAGGTTCGGATTGCGGGCCAGACCAAGGGCCCATGCATAATTTTCCTTCTTTGGCACGTGGTCACGTGGTCTGATTCGCAGCTTTGTTGTTTTTGTTCATTTTCTCTCTTTCGGACTTCGAATTGCTCTTCGTTTTTTCCTATACCTTCGTATCGAACTGCTCTTTGATCTTCTATGATCATTTCATCTCAAATTGGTTTCCATTTTCCTGCAAATTTACATAAAAAACCATAAAATATCAAAATTTCACAAAACAATAAAATTTGTATTATAACTCATGACAAGCATGATTTTTCTTAATGAAATGACATCTATGCAAAAACCATGTTTGTCAGAAAGCCAAAAAATTGTACTCTCTAGATAGCGAGCAGTATCAATAGCTTAACTTGGAAAGTCTAAATATTGAAGTATAATTAACAAAATATAATTTTATAAATATGAAATCTCTACTGAATTAAAATGCAAATTAATGGTCTACTTCACAACTTACAAATATCGTACATAATATATTTTTTATTTGAAAAAAGAAAATGAATAACTATTTGTAAAAATGAGGCTCAATTAGGGCCCAGAGCCAGAGTAGCCCAGAGTGCAGAGCCCAATACACCGTACGTCGTCGTTCCAGCTCGATTCCAGGCAGAAAATGAGGAAATGGGGAAGAAACGCATATATACAGAGGAAGAAGCTGAAGAGCAGCTAAAGGCGAAACTCCGTTGACAAGATTTCCAACTTCTTAAATTCAGGTTAGATTCTCCGGTTATTCTTCGTTACCTTGCTTAATTTTTGGTTGTCTATTCATTTGATTAGTCTGTAATTTTGTTCATCCTTTTTAATGTGTCCAATATAAAGGTTATAATTTTATTTTGATCCGTTACAATCATGATTCGCGCCGTATGTGTGTGTACGCGCGCGCATTATATGCGAATTGGTGTTTTTTTTTTCCAAATTCTGATATTTTTTTTGGGGAGGGGGTGATGCATTAGGACCAGCATAATTTTATTTTATGAATCTGATTCGTGATATTATATTTTGCTATGATGTTGATTGGTTGGGCTAGAAATTGAATGCTGTAAGCTTTCGAGTTTGTAATCCAGTTGAATTTTGGAAGCATTTCAATCGGTAAAATTCTGCTGTGAATTTGTAGAGTAATTTTGGTTAGGTTTCTGCCCTCTGATTGAAGCTTTGAAATGGAGTTGCAGGTCATAATTGGTGGCTTGAAATGATAGAAACTTTAAATCTTTGTTTAAAACGATTTTTTTCTCTCTGTGTCTGTTTGTGTCTGTGTTGTGTGTTGTGTATCTTTGAGCTACATTGCGAGTCTATGCGATTATGTCCCGTTGGACTTGGAGGAGACCATGAGTGAGATAAATCGAGAGCTTTAAAGAATAAGGGGATTCAGACTTTTTAGTTGCTTATTTGTGTATACAGAAAACATTAATGTAATTGATTGGATCGAGTGGAGTTGGGAATAAACTGAGTTGGATGAAGATAACTTTAGTTGTTTGTGTGGATGATTTGAAACCATCTTTTGGAGGTGCATTAGAAACTCCAGTTTGGGTGATCGGAAAACTTGGTTCTTTGTATGAATGTGATTCGTGTTGGGATTGTGGTGGCATGGTAGAGGTGGCATGTAACTCGGTGTGACCTCTAAGTGTCGATATTTTAGATTTACATATGTTGAATGGTTGAACCCAAATATATGAGACAGTATCGATGAAAGCATGTCATGCATCATCAGATTAAGTAGTGAAGATCAAGCCCTTACAAATAACCTATCCTCTTGAAAATCAATCCTTTTATATCCTTGCATCCATTTTGGTCGTTTTCCTCAAACTGTTTCCGGCCTTCTATACTATTCTTTGTGGGAACGAAGATCCTTGTTAAGGTACCTGAGGCTTTGTGTGTTAAACTTGATTCTTATTGCTCCAATGGAAAATCGTTAGTGTTGAATTCCATGAATCTGTATTTAGCTAGCTCCCATCCTCCATCCCATAGTGTCGATAATCCAACATATTACAAGCTAATTAAGCTCTTGTTGTGGTAAGCAGAGCCTGATCAGCATGTTTGGCTTCTATTTTATCTATTTTGACATATCTAGCATAACTTGAGCTTGCTGCATTGTAGAACATTTTGTATAATTTGATTGACAGTTTTGCTTAAAGCTAGAATTTGCATCTTTGTGAAATTCACTATGGTAGCATGTGAAGTAAATAAATCTCCGTGTTTATGCTTCCTTCTATGTTCATACACATTTGTAGAAAATAGCTCTGAATTTAAGGGTGCTTACTTTGGGTTTAGGTAATAGCTTAGACATACAACAATAATGTAGGCTAATCCACAACATACTCTGATTGATTGAATACATTTAAACTTGTTTCGTCTAATTCTTCAAGTATTCAATCATATGTATGCCAATCTAATTTATCATCCCAAGTAAATACTCCCTTAATCGATATAATGATCAAATCGCTACCTTGAAAATTTTGATATCTTGCTCCTGGAATGCGGCCACTATGATCTTTTTTCTTTCCACATTCAATTTTCTTCTTATCCATGATTTTATCTATCGTGTTTGTAGATTCTTGACCTAAGCTAACTCTTTTAAGGTCTTCATTGCAGATATCATGTCGGTGAAACCAACAGTTGCATTACGAGCTATACTTGTAGGAGGAATAGCTGCATTTGCCAAAATTGGAGGTGCGATGAAAGCTGCTGGTGGAGTGAAGCTAGGCGCCGCAGCTGCTGCTGTGAGTGCCGCAGCAACCGCTGCCGTTCCGGGTCGAAGAAGGAAACAAAGGATGCTCCAGCAGAATCTTCAAAATGACATATTGAAGCTGCAAAACTATGGTTTCCGGTTATGATTTTTTGCAATAAATGTAGCCTATAGTTGAATAACATTGTATCGTAATAGTCCCTGGGCAGCCATTAGTGTTAGGTGTTGTAATCTGCTGAGGATAAAACACGTGAAGAAATTTTGTATTTTACTGAAAACTTCACTCATCTCTCTGCCCGAAGACGGCAAGTAGGATGTAAATGGGATTAAGTAGGAGTGTGCATGGACGAACCGAATTGTTTCGATCGAGTAAACGGTTTTGGTGTTCGGTTCGGTTTTGATCGGTTTCGGTTCGGTTCAAAATTTTAATTAAAATCGGTTTCGATTCGGTTTTCGGTTTTTTAGGTTCGGTCGGAATAACCGAACCGAAACTATTAATTTTATATATTTATATATTTTATATAATAATTAATTAATATTTTAATTAAATAATTTTAAATAATATTTTAACAAACCAACTTTGATCCACTATTTCTCACTTCAAATCGGTTTGAGAATGTGAATACACCACAATCATCTACTCAAACGTAGATTGATCCTATACCATTTAATTTCACAAAATAAATGTTACGTCATAAAATCTTGGTCAATAAACATTTTATATATAATATTATATATATATTTGATTTCCAACAATCCCATGAGTGGAAATAGCCATATTGTATAATTCGATCCTCGAGATGTTAAAATATTTGGACGGTGGTTTATGGCTCAACCTTCCATAGTTAGTACCATCGAGTACAGGCGGATTAGTGGACACGATGCCTTGAACTATTCCCCACGTGCGCTTGAGACAATGGTATTAACACTTTAACACCTCAACCTCATCCGTTCTCACGTTTGATTCCATTTTGGCCATGGACATCCACTTTGGATTCATAAGTGTTTTGTTTGAGCGGCCCCTCGCACTTACATGGGTGATTCTTTACCGAGTATCTTGCCATACTCAACCTCCTCGGTATCTTAGGAATCATTAAGAGTCAACGACTCAACCTCACCACTAGGCAAGTTTTTTTCACCACTCGTTTGCTTTCTGGGAGCAGACTAACTCGAGTGTTTATACACGAACTCCATAGCTTAGTTCTCCCATTGAACCAAGTTCTTGGGATCTCCAACATCATGGTTGGGTTACCACTATGATTGTTCTTAAGATGTGGATTTTAGTCCTATTCCTCTGTGAGAACTTGATCATTTGATCTCGGTTCAACCCTTTGGTTAATCGGATCGCGGATTATCTATCGACTTGACATAGTCGATTGATATAACCCCACTCGAGATCAAATGCCTCGGTTATTATGTCGCCGACGATATGTCGAGACTTACCATTATCTGAAACCACTTTTCGCCGCTTCCAATAGCGCTTGGTTATCACGGTGAATCATCACCGGTGGCGCGGGTTTAGACCGACATGGAATATCTTCCAAAAATTACGAGCCACTCGGCTTCCTCACCGCCTTTATCCAAAGCTATGAATTACGATTCCATGGTGGATCGGGCTATACACGTCTGCTTCGTGGATCTCCAAGAAACAGACTCCCGATCGTGAACACGCACCCACTTGAAAGTGAATCTTCGTGTCGGATATCGATTGGCATCACGGTGCCCTTCAAGCACCGGGATATCTCGTGAAATGCGACCCGTGATTTTGAGTATACTTGAGTACCTCAAAACTCTCACTAAGGCCTTCCAATGCTCCTTGCTTGGATTGCTCGTGTAACGACTCAATTTGTTCACTGGCAAGCTATGTCGGGTCGGGTACAATTTGTAAGATACATCAAACACCGATAACCTTAGCATAGTCTTCTTGCCCAACAAAGTTCACCCTGTTCTTACTCAAGTGAACATTGAGCTCCAATGGGGTCTTAGCGGTGTAAACTATCAAACGCGTTGAATTTCTTAAGCACTTTCTCGACGTGGTGAGATTGTGTCAAGACAATTCGTCGATCTTCTTAGAATCTTGATTCCAAGAATCACATCGCCTAATCTCATGTCCTTCATGTCAAAATTTCTATTTAACATGCGCTTTGTGTCATTAATGACTTGAGTATTACTACCCATGATCAACATGTCATCTACATACGCATACACTATAACATAATCATTATCGGTGTTCTTAACGTGACACATTTATCACACTCGTTGATCTTGAAACCATTTGCCAACATTACATTGTCAAATTCAAGTGCCATTGCAACGGCGCTTGTTTCAAACCATATAAAGACTTCACGAGTTTGCATACCTTGCCTCTCGACTGGTACTACAAACCGCCGGGTTGCTCTATATACACCTCATCCTCGAGGTCACCATTCAAAACGCAGTCTTAACGTCCATTTGATGAATCTCAAGATTGTGCAAAGCAAGAATTGCGAGAAGCACCTAATAGACGTAATCCTCGTCACGGTGAATAGGTATCAAGAAATCGTACCCTCTTTGTTTAAACCCTTTACAACCAAACGGGCCTTATACTTTTCAATTGATCCATCCGCATTGTACTTTCTTTTAAGGATCCACTTGCATCCTAAGGGCTTACAACCTTCGCAAATCAACCAAAGACCCAAGTGTGGTTTTGCAAAATGGAATCAATCTCTTTGAGCGACCTCTCGCGAGCATCCCGTCTGGCCGAGCATAGCTACTTTGATTGAAGTTGGTTCTTCGTCAACATGAACGCAACATAGTCGGGACCAAAATCCTTTAGCGTTCGACTCTCCGCCACGCCTCGCTTCCGATCCCTCGGATCGCACCTCGATCGCTTATGCGATATCGGTTCTTCCTCCAAAGGTTTAGAACTCAAGCTTCACCATCGCTTCTATTGCTAGAATGGCTTCACTTTTATCCTTATCTTTACATGGATAAACACTTTCAAAGAATATAGCATTCCTCGACTCAATCGTCGTCCCCACAACATATCCGTACCTCGACTGTGGATCGAAAACGATAGTATTTGCTTGCTCATGCATACCCAATAAAGATACAATCGACTGTTTTAGGTCCAATTGTAACTTGTTTAGGAAGAGGCACCTCAACCTTCGCCAAACACCCCCACACTTTGAGATATTTGTATGATGGCTTTCTTCCTTTCCACAACTCGTAAGGAGTGACATCCTTACCCTTGAGTGGAATCTTGTTCAGTATGTAGTTGGCTGTCAAAACAGCTTCCCCCCACAAGTTCTGGGGCAACCCTGAACTAATCAACAAAGCATTCATCATCTCCTTAAGTGTTCGATTTTTACGTCGTCGCCAGGAAGGTGAATAAGGATGTCATTTGATGTATTATACCACTTTCTTGCATAATGCCTCAAACGTGACTACATATTCTCCCCTCATCACTTCTATTCGGTTTTAATTCGACCAAAGTTGATTCTCGGTTTGGTTATTGAAGTTTTAAAAGCTTCAATAGCCTCGTCTTTACTTCTTAGAAGGTAAAGATAACAATATCTTGTCTGATCATCAATAAACGTGATGAAGTACTTTTACCACCTCTAGTTTGTACAAACTTTAAATCAAACACATCGGTGTGAATAAGTTCTAGAGGCTTAGTGCTCTGCTCTACCGAATGAAACGGTAACTTAGTCATTTGGCTTCCACACAAACCTCACATTTCGTTTGTGTATTAACTTCATTTAACTTTAGTAAATCTAAATTTACTAATCTTTTTATTGCATTTAGATTAACATGTCCTAATCTACAATGCCATAAATCAGAGCACTCAGTCAAGTAAGAGGAAGTAGATGCATTTTTATTCATAGCAATCTTGGGTACACGGCGCACAGCCATTACATTCAATTTGAAAAGACCCCCGGTGAGATAACCCCTACCAAGGAACTTCCCAAACTTAGTCAAGACAAACTTGTCCGACTCAAAAACTAGTCTAAAACCCTTATTAACTAGAATAGAGCCCGACACTAAATTCTTGCGAATGTCCGGGACATGCAGCACATCCTTCAAGGTGATCTCAATGCCGGACGACATCTTGAGCACCACATCACCAACTCCGCAACCTCGACGATGCTTGGTTCCCAATGTTGAGCTTCCCCTCAACAGGCTTGTAGGTGGAGAAACGATCTTTCGGCGCATACGTGCGTGATTGCGCCATGTCGATGAACCATCCACCTTGATTCTCGACGTGGTTGACTTCTTCGGTCACCACAGCAGCCAAGTCATCCTTGTCCCATTTGTCAAGTCCTTCTCGACAACGTTGGTAACTTGCTTAGCCTTCTTCTTCTTAGGTGACGGCCCCACTGTGTGGCCATGCTTACCACAATTGTAATCCCGTCAAACTTACGGAAACCACCTTCCTTGCCTTTATCTTTGACATTGGGACGAACACGTTTGTTGGAGGGACCGCCTCTCTCAACAGTTGGCTCTAGCATCGATCAAGCCTTTCCTTTTAGTTCTAGCTTCTTCACGTCGGACTCGATCGCGATCGGCGATCAAGTCTTCAAGTGTCATATCCTTTCGCCAGGCTTAAGGTAGACCTTGAAGTCTCTCCCCCGGGTAGCTTCTCAATCATCGTGGCGACGACAAAGCCGTCCGAAATAGTGTGCCTTCGGCTTGAACCTCGTACACAATGAGTTGAAACTCTTGCACTTGGTCCATGATCGGTCGGAATCGACCATCTTGTAGTCCAAATATTTGGCTACAATGAACTTCTTAGTACCGCATCATCACTACGGTATTTCTTTTCTAACGCATCCCACATACTTTTGGATGTCGTTACAACAAAGATAAACACTATGCAAGCTATCTTCTAAACTACCAGTATAAAATTTTACAAAGGTAGTCGCCAAGTCGCCATTGTCATATCTTTCCGGACGTGAAAGTCCGTCACCCAAAGATCCGAACGGCGGGCTCATCTTCCACCGAAGTTGGCGAAGCCCAACGTCGTGAGGTAGAACAACATCTTTGTCGCCATCTCAAGTCGGATCCTCCAAACTTGGCGGCTTCTCGGCGGCGGCATCATCCTTGCGGTATGAACAAGCGCCGAGATCGATCCATGACCGGATCCACGGTGTTAGATCCCATGGATCCAACAACGACCAGCGAAAAGTGCGGTCATCGAACGAAAGGAACCACTAAAAGTGGAACCAATTGTTGAACCACTAAAAATGGAACCAACGATCGACCCAAAGGGTCCCATGGTTGACCGAAGGCATCGAACCAAACATGACCGAATCCATTGTGCCAGAATTAGCGGCAGCAGCAGAGGCAGCGGCAGCAGCAGTAGCGGAGGCGGCGGCGGCGGCGATGGCGGAGGCGGTCGGTGGCAGGTATGGTCGACATCTCCAAGCAAAGGTATTAAGTTTGAACGTTTTAAGTTTATTAAGAGTCGAACTCCTTGGCAAGTGATATCTCTTCTTGCGATTGTTGGAAAAAGGTTGTACGTAATGATCTTGACTTGCGGGCGTGTTCTGACTCAAAGCAAAATGTAAGTAGAAGATCAAAACTAACATGAATTTGAAAAGAAGAAAAAGCTAATAGAAAATTACGATAACCGTAATCTAATGCCGAGTTGAGGAGTCCTCTTTCCGCAAGACGAGATACGCCCGTAGTGCTCTCGCCCGGCGATCGTCTCCAAAGATAAAGCGACAAGCGTCTCGAAGGTGGCAAAGACCAGACCAACGAGCTCCGTGAACCGGACGGAGGCGAGGACAAAGCTTGGACACGAGCTAAGTATGCGAGAGTTTGGAATGTTGGAATGCGATTGTGATGAGGGTGCTAATCTTTGGAGCCATGTCCTATTTATAGGCGTCGTCCCTCATGGGGAGCATCTTTGAGTCAACACCGCATTGATGTCGGGTGTTACGGAGTTATATCCCCTATTGAGTGCGGCGGTTTACGGAGACAACGTGGGCACGTTTCCGCAGAGCCATCATGTCGGGCGTTAAGCGACGGCGGCGAATCAACTGACAACGCGTGCGTCGGGTTCATTGGACGTATCCGGACGTCTCTTGAAGTGCACAGCGAGCCCAACGGTTGGGCCACGAGTTGGGCCTCGGGGCCCGGACCAACTCCATCTTTAGGCTCGATCAAACGTTGATCCAAATGTAAGGGCAATGGGCCACGGAACCAGCCCAAAGAACACCCAAAGACCAATTGCCAAGATCCACGATCCACGCTCCACGGGCCGAACCGAGCCGGGCACGCACGGCGCGGGGCGGCGGCGGCGGCGGGGCTTTCCACCCATCACTTGTGCACATAATTATACTAAGTGTTCAATGAACCACTTATATAGACAATTAATGAAGGTACATTAATCAATGTGGGATAAGGATTAATTAATCCATGCTTATCCCTTAAGCACAAAACTCCATGTTTAAGTGACCAACTTTGATCCACTATTTCTCACCACCGGAAATCGGATTTGAGAATGTGAATACACCACAATCATCTACTCAAAACGTAGATCGATCCTATGCCATTTAATTTCACAAAAATAAATGTTCGTCACTCAAAATCTTGATCAAAGTAGTTTCGTGGAACTTATAACATATATAATATTATATATATATCGCTTGATTTCCAACATTCTATAGCATCGATGATCACCAAGTTGATCACCACTTGCCATTTTTTTGGTTAGGAAAATTCACAAAAATGGAAAGGAAGAGTTTGCTGTTTGCATGCGCGGACAACAATTAAGATTTTTCATGAGCAAAAAATTAAATAGTATATTTTTAGAGAACATGATGATCATTGGTAGATGTAATAGAAGATATTTTTCACTCTCAAATAAAAGTAAAAACAAACTGGTAAAATTATTTCTCTTTCGAGAACAGAAAACAAATTTATAATAGTTCAAGAATCATAAGTTGATAGTAGTTCTCTTATTATACAACATCAAAAAGAAAATTAACTTTTAAATAGAAATTAATACAATATATAGAATTTTAGAAAAAAATGAATCTTGAATAGTTGCATATTCAATTTTAAAGGAAAAGGTAAAAACAAAATGATAAACTTTTTTCTCTTTTTGAGAATGAAATACAAAAACATAATACTAATCAAGAATCATAAGCTTATAATAGTTGTCTTATTATGAAATAAAATAAATTAACTTTTAGCTAGAAAGTAATACAATATATAGATTTTACCAAGAAACTAAGAAATGAGAAATGGCAAAGTTGATTAGCTATGGCGATATCGATATATATATAAGACTTTCTAGAATCAATCCATCCCTTTGGTGTTATATAATTAACAAGACCAAATGACCAATCAATTCGGAACACCATTAATTATATAAATAAGCTAAATCTGAATAATTATGATACAGTAATGTATAAAGGTGTAATCATTATGCTCTCCATCGTTAACTTTATGATTAAAAATTGCCAACATGTGAATCAAAACATCAAATTAATATGAAATGAATGACACTTTTTGTCCTTTTCTTTTGTCATTTTGTCAGTTTATGTGTGTGCATCGACACACTCTCTATATGTTATCACTATTTGTCTATAATAATTTGGCCTCTAAAATTGTTGTAAAATAACCAACCCCTAATATTTTTATTTGTTTTAAAATTCCCCCTTTTTAATGATCAGTTACTTTCACCTATTGAATTTTTTTATGTGCATTCAAATACATGAAGTAACATTCAAATGAAATATAAAATAGTAGTCAATACTTTCAAATTCACATAATCCGCTCATGCAAATTGTTTCTTTCCAACTTCAATTCCAATTTTAACTCTTTTAAGTTATTTGCCAATTGAATATATATAATTTCTAAAATACTTTCCGACATTTTTATTAACACACGTCACACCAATGTGTCCAATCAACGGAAAACGTAAATGTAATAATGCCTAAAGAAAACGAAAAATGTACCATATAGTTAATAATACATTAAATAAAGAAACATGCATATGACCCAAAATATTACAAGGTTGCTATCGTAATAAAACACAACTCAAAAAACATAGGAAGAATAATAATAACAATAAATAACTTTAGTGCAAATATTAGAAAACGAATTATTACACTTGACACGTACATACACTGATACACACAACAGAAGTACTAGTATATATAAACACACAAAAAAGACATATATATTTATGTGTAAAGGAGAGACACAACTGCTCCATTCTTGGGATTGAATCCCACTTGCACCAACAGCAGGAATCACACAGCATCGCCCATCTTTTTTGTTTTTGCATATAAACAGCAAAATCTAACCATTTTTTTATTTTTATTTTTTCTTACACATTTTCAAGAATCTTTTCTCATGAAAGAATCCTATGCTTTTTTTGTGCTTCAACCACTATTTCACTTTTTATTTTCCAACAGTCACTTTTTTTAGGGATTCAAGATTTACTGAACGATAAAACAAGAAAACAAACACTTAAAGAAAATATGTCAAGATTTTTCTTGATTCCCATGTACTTATCTTTGTGCAAAACATTCTCTGCAACTCCAGTTTTTTTTTTTCATTTAAATTTCTATATTGATTGAAAAGAGATGTATACGAACTTTCTTTTTCAGACAGAACTTTTTTTACTTTCCATGAACTTAGAACAAGATTTGTATGTCACCACATCTTGAAAATGGTTCGATTCCCTTTTGCAGTCTTGTTTATTTAAATTAAAACTTTCCAATATCATGCAAGCAATACCGGAAAAAGTGCATGGAGATAGAGGTGCAATCAAGAGTGACCGTCGAATTTCAATTTCTTACATCGTTTTATCAGCTAACATGCTTAGTATACAGAAAACGTATTTTACTTACAGAATTAAATTAATAAGTACAATAAGAAACTTTAGGTATATAATAACATTTCAAGAAACTACCATGAAGAACTAATTTGACTTTCGTTCATCTATAAAATCCGACTTAACTATGACTGTTAATTGTTATTCTTGCAAGGTAAAATTTTCTAGATCGAGCTACACAGACCAAATCTACTAGAGTAATTAAATACGCATATAGTTCAAGAAAAAAAAAAATTAACACACTTTATATATAGATAATGTATATATCGTTAGCTGCATAATTAAATTGTGCAATGCTCCCTAATTATTCAAACTCATAATTCAACTATATACCAATAACAATTGCATATTGAGTTAGTAATATGCAATAACTAGCTAGGGTTTCAACTTTCAAGACTTAACAAAATGTTCCAAGATTGAAGAGCAAAAATAGACAAAAAATTGACTTAAGCAGCATAGGGTCATAGCAGGGACAGTTCCTACACGTACCACTGTTCCTTGGTGATATGGGTCGGGGCCCGACCGTCTAACAGTCGGGTCTAAGTGGACCGCACCAACACATGTTATATCGTGACGAAAAGGGCCCTAACCTTACCAAGATTTGGGTGTCTGTTTGTGATTTTCTTCACAAGAATTACTGTTGATGCAGCTGTCAAAACCAGTTAGGCTCAGAATGTCGTTTTGCGACAATGGCCTTAATCCAAGGAAATCCCTCGTCAAATTGTCGCCTTCGTTGCCACTTCTGCTGCTGAACTGATTAACACTTGCATGGAATCTGTGGTGATCTTGGTCGAAGTCCACGTGGCTGAATTCCGGCCCTTGATGGAATCCGGCGTTGTTCATCATAATCATCTGATCATGAATTAGAGGAGACGGAGGAGTTGCGCCGCCACCTGTCATTGCGGAAGCTTTATCTGCATATGAAGCCAAGCCGTGGACGAGCTGGTCACGTGTTTGGCCAAAGCCGTCTGACGGGCTAGTCACGTGACCGGCTTGGTGGGGTCTCGTAAATGCTACACCGAATGGGGATGGGAATTGTTGGGAACTGGATCTGGATCCCATTTGGGCAGCTTTTTGTAGCAATGCGGTGGCAGAGACGTGCGCTGGCGGTGGTGGTTGGTGGTGGTAGTGGTGGTAGGGCGGGAGCGCGGTGGGCCCGAGGCTAGTGCTAGGGTTAGGGTTTGGGGATTGACGATGATGGTGATTTTCGGGGAAATCTTGATTTTGGTGAAAATCTTGAAAGATTAGTGATGATGGGGTGGTGGTGAGCTCAATGTGTGGGGGTGGGCCTAAATTGGGTCCAATGATTGGTGAGCAAGATAGCCATGGTGGGATTTCTTGTTTTAGGATGAGGTTTTGATGCTCTTTCTTTATTGGAAAAGGTAGGCTAACATGTGTGTTCTCTAGAGAAGAATTCTGAGTGTACTGCAGCGGAAAGTTGTTGTTCGATCTAGCGCTCTCTTGCGCTAGAGCGTCGCAAAAGGCTCTGTGCGTGATGAAACTATCTCTCCTACGTAGAGAAAAGATAATTAATAAACCATCAAGAATAATCAAGACAGCTAAACACACACACTACACATAGCAAACATTATTTCTTGAAGAAGAAAGAAAAAAATTACTAGTCAAGATAATGCACCCTAATTGTGGAATATCGTATGATGCAACTCTCATTAATTAACCAAAATCAAAAAGCATGCTTTCTCACTAACTCATTCTCTCCCTCAAGTTTAAAACTCTCGACCCAGAAAATGACATCATCAAACATACCTAGAAAAAAGGGTTCCGCATTCGCATCTATACTCTCGGGTGCCGCAGATTTTGGAATGAGCTTTCCAGTCCGACTGAACCGCGTATTTCTTCGAGCATTTCTCGCATTTCCACTTCTTCTCGCCGTGTTTCCGGTAGAAGTGCTTCTTGATTCCGGTTAGATCGCCCAGCGCCCTCGATGGATCGTGGTGAACGCAGCTCATTTCCGGGCAAATATACACTTTCCTTCTCACCTCCTTCTTCGATTTCTGCTTCAACTTCCATGGCAGATTGTGGCCTCTTCGGTGAAGCTGCAGATTTTGATCCCTTTTGAAGCCTTTGTTGCATACATCACACACGAATCTGTTTGTTGCTAGAAGGGTCCTTGGTGATAGAGCTATCACTTCGGCTCCAGGGTCTAGAGAGAGAGAGTGATGTGTTTTCTTGAAAAAAAAAAAGTTCAAGATTTGATTGATTTATTTTAATCTAACCTGGATGGCCTGGCTGATTTCTCTTTTTCTTGATTGGCTGTTGAGAGACATTACTGCTGTTTTCATTGTTCGAAGAGAAGCTAGCTTCACCAGATGCACAAGTCAAATTTGACATATTTTCTTCCATAGCCGCGATAACTCGAATATATACGAGCGAATTGGGAAAAGCTCAGCTTGAGAATCGAGCTGCCTGAGACCTTCAATCACTCTTCTATTGAAATAATAACTTCTAATAACATCACTAAAAAGGGACAACTTTAATTAGCTAGATCTTAGAATTTAGATATAAGGGATAAGATATATTCGAGGTCTACAGAAATAAAATACTAACCTAGAAAAGGGCTTAAAGTAGTTGAAAAATGGTGCAATAAATCAGGTGGAAAGTGGCAAAAGAAATACTTCAATTTTGTTTCTTTGTTTAAAACTCTTCCAAAAAAATTCAACCACTATCTTCTTGATGATGGCTTCTTCTTCCTCCTTCACTTTGGATTCACCACAGAAGACAACCGTAATTTGTAGAGAGAGAGAGAGAGAAGAAGCGAACCTGTCTGCACACAGACTAATTCACCATCATGAATCCATGGCTTTTTCTTGTTAAAACCAAGGAATTCCAATTATAGGTATTCATGTAAGAACAAACGCATAAAACTATCTTCAAACACATCGAAGTTTTCTCTCTATATATTTATTTGTATATTTAAATTTGTTTTGGGGAGAGGAAAGAGAGAGAGATGTGGATGAGAAGGAAGCTCTGCAAAATCATCCACCTTAGCCCAAGGAAAAAAACAATATACAGCCCTATGGCTAAACTCTGACGTGCACTTTCTGTCTTTACTTTTGTTCTCTTCTCCTAAAATTTCCACTTTTTTCTTTCTTGCACTTATCTCCTTTATTTAATTTATGATATATATATTGAAAAAATAAAAGAAAATTACAAATCTTTTCTGAGATCAAAATTCAAATATGTATGGCATTATGCTCTATGTCCGTCTTATACTTTATGATTCTTTTTAGTCGTATTGTCTTTCAACTGAAGGTGCAGAGTTAGAAATATAAAATAGGAGCTAAAGTTGATTTTTTTTATTACAAAGATGCTAATACAGAAATTTGTCCAAAACAATATAAATTATAAGATTAAATAACAAAAATAAGTAATGGGTGGGGGGCTTGAGCTAGCTTACCTCAACTCCCTCTAGCTCCGACAATGTTCAGTTGTATGTATTTTTAATAATTAGCTAAATAGTATGTGCGATACATATACAAATTAAAAATATAATATATATACACACTCATATTAAAATAGATCAATTTCATCCCAGTTTAGATATAAAAGGATTATGAATATTCACAATATATATATATATATATATATATATATATATATATATATATATTGTGTGTGTATATATATATATTAAAAATTTATTAAATGCCGGTTTAAAATTCAAAAACTAAAAATATTATAGGTAATATCAAAACTTGTAAGAGCACACAGTTTTATAATGCTAATAATAGATAATATAATATGTCATATTACACAATGATTCTTTACTAATTAATTATACATAGACAAACCAAATTTTTAAAAATAAAACTATTTAAAAATAATTTTCGATGTATATATGTTATTATATATAGTCACACGTTTTAACTGTAAAGGCTTATGAATGAAATAAATCGTGCAAAGTCTCTTCGGGGATAAGATAACTTGCATGTATATTATGTCAAAATAGTATCGGTAAAAATAGAATCTCAATCAAAAGATTATGCAGAATGATTTTTTTGTGTTTCGTTTTAGCATAATACGAACAAAACCATCTGGTATTTGTCGATCTCTAATTAAACAAAACCAATAAGTACTGTTTTCAATTTCAAAACTAATATGTGTGTTTCACTTTGTACATTTAGTGAAGTATTCCTTTGTTCTAATTATTTATAAACATCACCAAATTCATGATATATATATATATATATATATATAATATTTATATATATATATATATATATATATACAATAACTTCGTTGTACAATAACTTACTACGTTATATGTATCAATTTTATATAGTTTATATGTTCGGAAAAAAAAATTATAGTTATCATTTTATACACTCCCTACATATAATACTATATTCGTAACACTTATTATTCTTTTTACATAGAATACATTATATGCTGGTTCTTTGAAATTATATTATAGTTTAAGTTATGACGCTACTGTAAAGACTTAGGGCATCTCCAAAGGCTTCTTCAAAATAGCGTTGGACGCTATTTTGATGTCAAAAGCCTTCAACCATGCTTCATATTTATGCTCTATTATTGAGCTATGTGAATTTTGCTATAAAAATACAACAGCAATTGTTGCTGCGCAATCCCCACTTGTTTCAATTTTAATATTTTTAATTATTTTAATATATAGTAATGTATATATGCTTTATTTGATGTGTATGCTATATTGATTGAAGTGGAAGGCTATTGCATATTTATTTTATTTATTATGTTTAATTATTTAAATTTTTTTTAGAATTTCTTTTTAAAAAATTAATATTACACTAAAGATACATAAATTGAAATACAAAATTACATAATTAACTCAAACCAAACATTACATAAAATAACTCAAGCTGAAATAATAACTAAAACCAAATAAAATTACATAAAATAACTAAAGATGACACAAATTTAAAACACACAACTAACAATCAGAAAGACAACCAAATAAAATTAATAAAATAACTAAAGATAACACAAATATAAAACACACAACTAATAATCAGAAAGACCACCAATGGAACCTCCAACGTCCGGAAATAAATTCCGAAAATAGCTAGAGTCGTCTTGTTGTGTTATTCCTCGCTTTTGAAGAACTTTTTGTTGTTCTTGTCAAAAGTATTCACGTCGTGTTGGATCAAAAATCTTATTCAAATCAATCATTAAAATATTATCGTCTCTCAGCAACATCTTAGCTTCGGTTTTCATTTGAGCTGAAGCCAATAGTGTTCGCCGAAGTTTCTCATTTTCTTTGTTCTTCTTTCTTTTAGTTTAGCTTTTTTAACACCATCTGGTCTCTATTATGAAGAACCACCACTGGTAAATCCTCCATCACTATATCTAAATTTAGAGAAAACGAGGATAATGAAGGATTAGGGGACTCCGGAACACTTTCTTCATGCTGGGAATATAATCCGATTGTAGTTTATGCTTGTACAAAATCTTTTAGTATAGGCTATACATGCTCAAATTTGAAGCCATTCTCATATCCTTTTTGTTGTATCAAGAGGTCATTTGCTCGCGTAATCTGTGTATGACATATAAAAGAAAATATTTGAGAAATAATAGACAAATTAAGATCAAAATGTAAATAAATAACCTCGTGAAACACTACTTATAAGATCGATTTCATTTGCCCCACTTGGATTCATATATTCAATTTGTGACAGACACCCATTGAATTTTCTTGTATCCTTCAAGATAGTTCTCATTCGGCATTACAAATATCTTTGAGTACGAGTTTTTACTTTAATTGGAGGGTTGGGCTTTTCGGAGTGAAACTTTTCTTCAGTCATTTTCCAAAACTGATCTCTGGATTGGTTAATGTCCAAGATTAGATCTTGTGAAATATAAAGAAAGATGTTACAAAGGTGTCGATCTTCACCAATAGATTAGTTGGAAGAGCGTGATATTTTTGGTTTTGTGTTGGTGTTAAAAAAAAGAGCAAGATTGTAGTAGCAATGTGTATCTAGGGGTGGATCGGTACGGTATACCAAAAAAAATTCGCCGTCCCGTATACCGTACCGAAAATTACGACATGGAAAGTTTTATACCGATACTGTACCAAACCATTCGGTATACCGAAGACTAAGATATGAAAAAATCTTATATCGTTACCGTACCGATTTTTACGGCATACCGCATGCAGACTTGATATCTTATCGAAAATTGCCGAAAATTATCAAAATTGCCGAAAATTATCGAAAATTACCAAAATTACCGAAAATTATCGGAATTATAATTATATGTATATAAATATGACTATGTGACTCGTACTTCTATATTTATATATACTTTAGTATAATTAACTATATTGATATTCTAATTTAAAATAAAACAATTAGTAAATCATGTAATTACTTCTCAAGTTTTATAATTAACTATAATGATATTATATTGTTCTAATCTAGTGTCATTAACTAACTATATTGATATTATAATATACTTGAAAATATATAATAAGGTTTGATTAAAATATAAAATACATATATAGTTATTGAAAGTTTAAATTATATGTCAAATATAAGTATTTTTCATTACGTACTAATAATATGGCCTATACAACGTATGAATTAAATATTATATTTAATATCATTTGATTATATTTATTCCATTTATTTTCAAAGTCTACTTATGAACTATAATATTCTTATCTCATTGTAGATTAGTTATATAAGTTAGACGTAATTTATTCTTGATTATAATTATATATATATATATATATATATATATATATAACTATATAACTCTTACTTATATATTTAATTTTATAATTATATATATTTGATATTATAGTTTCAAATAATAACTAGTAGATCATATAATTATTTTTGAGTTCAACCAATAGGTATCTCATTGCATTTTTTTTTTTTTAATTTTACATTATACTATACATAAAAGTATATATTAAAATTTGATTAAAATAAAAAATCATATATTGTTATTAAAATTTTAGACTGTATGTAAAGCATAAATTATTTACATGATCTAATAGTAATATAGACTATAATATAAATTGAATATACTATTTAACATAATCTATTGTATAATTTATATAATTCCATTTATTTCTTTTAAAAGTTATTTAAAAGTTATAATTATTTTAAACTCATCGTAAATTAGTCATATAACGTATAATTATAATTTTATTAATATAAAAGTTCTTATTCATTTTTAATCATCAATAATAATATAGGTTATAATTTATCATTAATTATGAGTTAATATATGTTTTTAAATATATTTCGGTACTGTATACAAGTATAGCGTACCAAAAATCATATCGAAAATTCGGTATACCGAATATTTCGATATCTACCGCATATCGGTATATACCGACATACCGGTATGTACCGATATATACCAAAATTTCGGTATATACCACGGTACGGTATATTTCACGGTATATGCGGTATCCAAAAAATTGATATCGTTACCATAGAAAATTTAGTATTTTTTGATATTTTTTCAACACGGTAAGTCCTAGTATATCAATTTTTCGATATTTTTTCCCACCCTATGTGTATCCAATAACATGTGTTTGTTATATATTCATAGAGAAATGCTTTCGTGAATTATGAATGGATAAGATCAAAATGATAATTGTATACATGTGAGTTATTGTAGATAGCTTTGCAGGTGATTCGGGATAGCTTTGCAGGTGATAGCTTTGTAAGTGGTGAATAGCTTTGCAGGTGATAGCTTTGTAGATGAGTAGATAACTTTGTAATTAAGTGAATAGTTTTGCAGGTGATAACTTAACTTTGAAGGTGATAGCTTTGTAGATGAGTGGATAGCTTAGCTTTGCAGGCGTGAGTGGAAAAAGATTGACTAATTTCAAAAGCCATATATTATGCTTTTGTGAATTAAATTAATGGATGAGATTGATTTGTGTTTTTCTAAATTGAATTAATGGTTGAGATCAAAACCACATGTATTGCATCAAACCATTATATATTCAAGATTTGAACAACAATTTATTCACATCAATCCTCATACTTTTCTCTGAAACCCAAAAAAAACAAAAGCAACAACAATGAATTCGAATTGGTTACATCAAAATCATATAGCTTCCTTTTCATCTGACGGTGATGAGGAACAATTAGTTTATCAACATATACTAAACAACAATAGTATATATATGCTAATTGATGATGGGACAAAGTTCCAAGCCTCGTGGAGGCTCGGTTTCGGGACACGGAACAATCTTTCGTGATCGAGAAGGAGCTGCTGCAAATCTCTTCAATGACTACTTTTCTGAAACTCCAACGTACAATGATGAGCAGTTTCATCAACGCTTTCGAATGTCTCGTGAGTTATTCTTGCGAATTATTGATGCTGTAAAAAATCATGATCGTTGGTTTTTGCAGCGAAGGGATGCAACTGGCAGACAAGGTTTGTCTACCTTGCAAAAAATAACTTGCATTTCGTATTCTAGCATATGTACTTCCTGCAGATGCAACTGATGAGTATATCAAAATTGCTGAGTCGACAACAATCGAGTGTCTGAAGAGGTTTTGCAAAGCAATTCACGAGATCTTTGCACCACAATATTTAAGAACATCCACTGCTGCTGATGTTGCTAGACTTATTTATATTGGTGAGCAACATGGATTTCCAGGGATGTTAAGCAGTTGGATTGCATGCATTGGAGATGAAAGAATTGTCTGACAGCTTGAGTAGGTTCTTATGCAGGTCGAAGTGGACACCTAACAATTATTCTCGAAGTTGTAGCCGATTATGATATTTGGATATGACATGCATATTTTGGGATGCCTGGAGCTAACAATGATATTAATGTGGTGGAGACATCTCATCTTTTCACTAATTTTGCTAGAGGCCTTGCTTCTCCTACGCGTTATGTGATAAATGAAAATGATTTCAATATGGGGTATTATCTAACGAATAATATATACCCCAAATGGGCAACTATTGTGCAAACAATTCATGCACCGGTTGGTTCCAAAAAAAGTATTTTGCTCAAAAACAAGAAGCATGTAGAAAGGATGTCGAACGTGCCTTCAGAGTCCTTCAAAGTCATTTCGCAACTGTGGTAAATCCAGTACGTTTTTGGGAAAAAAATTATTTGGGAGATATTATGACTGCATGCATAATATTACATAATATAATAATTGAGGACGAACGAGACCTTGATGCTCCAATTAAACTAGCAAGAGACGTGCCACCTCCAGATGTTGAATTTGATCCACCTGAACTTGATCAGTTTCAAGATTTTCTTACTCGGTTTAGACAAATCAAAGATGCAGACCATCATTTAATGCTTCGAAATGCATTGATTGATCCTTTGTGGAGTGAATGTTCTAATTCACAGAATTATAGTATATTATTATGTAACATATTTTTTTGTTTTAAGTTTTAGTTATGTTATTTTTTATGTAAGCTTGAACTATGTTTCTTTATTTTGGTATGTTTTAATTTATGTTTTTTGTATTAATATAATATTAAGTTTTCATAATTGAGTTTTTAGTTTTAATATTTTAACTTTGAATTAATAAAAAAATATTAAGTTTAATAAACAAAGAAGAATATTTTTTTTCTGTTATAAAATAAAGTAGATTGTTGTGAACGGATTACTAATTCTGCTGTAAAATAAAGATAGAGATGTTGTAAAATGGTGCGAACCCTTGGAGATTGTATTATACTCCCTTGATATTATACACCATTATGTACTTTTTCAACTTTGATTTATATTATTGTTTTAAATTATCAATTTCAGCAGTTACTTATATAATACTCACACAGTCCCATTATTGTTGGCTCGTTTTCCTTTTTGGGCTGTTCCACTATCGTTGGTCCGTTCTAAAAAAGAAAATAATTTTACACTAAAAAGTATCTCGAATTTCATATCACACCCTATTTTATACACAAAACATAACTCTTCTTAATCTACGTATAAAACGAAAGTAGCCAATAATATCGAGACGGAGGAGTATAAGGTAGTTAATTATAGAATTATCAAAATAACCAAAACAATTCAACCTCATAGATTGATTTGACCCACCTCATTTAGAGCTAGGCGGAGACGAAAAGCCCGAGATCTATCGGACCAAAACCATCCACTTAATTTGATCTTTTTAATTTCTTTTAAATTACATATTAGAGATATAATATATTAATATTACTTATTTATTTAGTAATTAATTGAATATTAAATTAGATTCTCTTAAAGCACTTATCTTTTGAGTTAGTAACTAACTTAGTATTAATTTTATGGATAGTAATATTTGTGTTTTGAATTTATAAGTTCATTATTTGTCTCTTTAAAAATAAAAAGGAAATATAAGTTGGTTTTCCCACTCGAAAACCCGTAAAAGGTTGTGTTGTGCTAGTATTTCAGCAAACAAACTTATTCCCAGTTTGGCTTGATAGGTCCAAAGTTTGAACGAAAACCCGATAGTTCGGACTAGACCAGTCTGATCCGACTATTAAACCGCTCTAGGTAGTTATAATTGAATATATCTACACCTTTATATGCAAGAGATATCAATATATGATTTGAGACTAAAACGTGAATCTTTGTCTTATTGGGATAATTTGGCACCTGCCCAAATATATATAAATGTGAATAATTGATTTTTTTATAACTCTTCTCTTAATTGAAAAGTTGTTACATCTTAATTACGATGTCAATTGGATCGACTTATTTGGATTGTCGGGTTAGTCGGTTCGAGTCATTTGGATTGACATTTTTTTTTAATTAGAAATTTTAATTTTAACCCTCTCTCGAGTTTCGAGATAACCCGTTAGGGTGATCGGACCAGAAAGCTTAAGAAAAAATAACTTAAATATATTTTCATGATAATCATATATTTATAGCAAATATTGTGTATTAAACGATAGTGCATAAAAGACAAAGAAATGATAACTGTCAAATATTAAGCAAAACACATTTCACAAATATTTCAAAAAAACTTATTATACTAATTTTTAGATATAAGTAATGAAATTTAAAAACCATATAAAAAGGAAAATTTCAGTTAATCGGATCAACTACTCGATTTTCGGGCCATCTCATTCGAGTTCGGCTTATTTACGGGCCTACCCACTCAAGTTGTCGGGCTATTTCGTTCGGGTCATTCGGTTGATATTTTTTATTTGGGTTAGAAATTTTCAACCCCAACCCTATCAAGTTGTCTATCTATTCAGGCTAACCAATAGATTTTGATATGCATCCCTAATCTTAATATAGATAACGATATGCAGTATGACGTATAATTAATATTAAAGTCAATTTCACAAATTCGATGGTAGCATGTATGTATATCACGAAAATGATTGTGTTTGGAAAATTATGTCCTAATTGTACGTTTTGATTAGATTCCAAAACCCATTGATGATTACTCTGATGATGTAACATAGTGATGCTCACTTGTTAGGGAGCCAACTTTTTGTTTAAAGGTTTCAATTTGAAGAAAAACTACCAATTTGAACAGACCCAATACTAAAGGAGTTCAAGCAGTATTGAATCCAACCGTACTGAAAGAAATTTCAATACCAGCACAACTGGAGAGAAGCACTACTGAGGATCGCAGACTGAAGACTGAATTACAGTGATACTCATGAGCAATGCTACTAAAGAGTGAAGTCAAAGACATGAGACTAAAGACTCAGTCTTTGAAAACAAAGAAGTCAAGAATAAGATTAAGTGTCACACCAACAACTGAGAAGTCGAAGCAGATAAGAATTATGTCAAGCTGAAGAGTCAACCTAACTAAGGGTCACCAAGTTGATAAATGACGAAGTCCAGCCTGCTGATAAAACGCGGAGTAGACTCGACTTATACTATCTGAAGTCAACATACTAAAAGACACAGAGTCAACCTAATTGAAGAAACACGGAGTTATTTAAACCTTGAGTGTTTGACTTATCGTAACGAATTTGTTGAAGATCTTAATGTGCTAAAACCACTTATCAGAGTTGTAGAGCTACAATGGACGATGTTGCAGACATCGAAAACGACGCACGAGGATTCAAAAGGAAAATTTAAATGATAAATGAAATGAATATGATTGGTGTTCCCTCCAATGACACTATTTATCGTCCACTTTGTAAATACCCGTAAAATCCAACATTTGAAGGTTATCAAAAACGTTGAGCATTCAAATATTTAAAGCACCTAGAGCTTATACCTCAAGAATATTCACCCAACGATATCGAAGAAGAGATTCCAAAGTGTTATCAATAAATCCTCAAAGTTTACATATATTTATCAACTTAAGATTTCAATATACACTCTCTTATCTTTTCTAGTTCTTTATCTTATAATATTCTAAGCCTATAAATATTGAGTTATCGCCTGTGACAGTTCAAACCCAAGTTGAAAAAGCCTCTACCCAAAACCCCCAAAGTTTAAGTAGAAATTGGTATGGTCCCCGGGGGTTCGTACTAGTGTATGGGGATGGGGGATAGAGGAATACACCAGTAAAGGAAAATTAAAACTTTTTGTTTTACAAGACTAGAGCTTCTACTTTATCAGTAGTTATCGGTTAATGTCGATTCAAGATTGGTGTCGATCTCACGATCGCTTCAATCGGAGAGTCTTGTTCGAGTAATATCGGTTAGCAAACCCATCGACTCATCGAGTCACTTATCGATTAGACGATAATTAATGTGCTTATGGAATGTGGTGGTTCCGTTTTTGCCTTATTGAAAATTAAAACTAATATAAACATACTTAGTCTGTTTTCAGTTTGTCTCTTCGGTATCAAGCTAATATTGATAAAGTGTTTCAAAACAGTGCTTTGTTGCGGTGCTTGTGCTGGTGATATCTAGTTTAATAATATGCAAAGTAAATATGATAATGAAAGAAAAGAACACTTAATTGTTACGTGGTTTGGAGAGATCAGCTCCTACATCCACGAACTGATAACACAGTCAATCCACTACTTGGAATTTTGTCTTGTTTATGGGTACAAGAGTAAACTTAGATATAGACTTTAACATTTTCTATATGCCGCCTAACTTGGCGTTCCTCCTACGCTTGCTGGTGCTAGAAAACCTCTGACTGCTTACGGTGCAGTCGACCTAACATCTTATTTACAGGTGTAAGATGACTAAACTTTCAGCAACAAACACTTCGTCGCTTACTTGCCCAACTTCTACTTAAACTTTTGGGGGTTTTGAGTAGAGGGTTTTCCAACTAAAAGTCGAGCTATCACAGAAGACAAACTCAATATTTCTAATCTTAAGATATACAAGATAGTATCTTAGAACATAAGAGAATGTATACTGAAATCTTGAGCTGATATATATATTTGAGTAATGAAGATTTTCTGATAGCACTTTGAAACTCCTTTTTCGAAATCGCTGGGTAAATGTTCATGAGATGTGAGCTCTGGGTGATTTAGAATATTTGATTGCGTAGCATTTGGTAACCTTCAAAGGTAGGATTTTGTATGTATTTACGGAGCGGATGATGAATAGTCCCATTAGAGGGAGCACCATTCATATCCATTCAATTTTTTGTTTGAATTATGTCCATTTAATCCGTCATATGTCGATGTCAGGGTCTACATCATCGTATGCTCTAACTATGCAACTCTAACAGTGGTTCTGACATGTCAGAATCTTCTGTAGAAAAATGCAACGATACATGGCAAGTCAAATATTCAAGGTTTAAATAACTCCATGTTTTTTCATTTGAGTTAACTCTGTGTTTCTTAAGCATATTGACTTCAGGTCGTATCAGTTGAGTCTACTTCAGTTTTATCAGTAGGCTGGACTCCGTCTTACAGTTTGGTGACCCAGAGTCAATATGACGCTTTGTCTTAACGTAGTTATAAGTAGCTTTAACTTCTCAGCTACCGGTATGACACTTAGTCATATTTTCGACTTCTTTGTTTTCGGGAACATTGAGTCTTCAATCTCGATCTTGATCTTCAGTCTTTCGACTTCACTCTTCAGTAGCATTGTTCGTTAGTATCGTTGTACTTTAGTCTTCAGTCCGCGATCTTCAAAAGTGGTTCGCTCCAGTTGCGCCAGTACTGAAACTTCTTCCAGTACGATTGGCTTTAGTAATGCTGGAACTCCATCTATTTTGGGTTTGTTCAAACTGGTAGTTCTACTGAAACATATAAGCAAAAAGGCTAACTCCCTAACATTTAAACAACACTATGTTACATCAGCAGGACAATCATCAACGATTTTGGAATTTAATCAGAACATACAGTTAAGACAATTCCAACAATTTTCCCTTTTTTGATGATGACAAAACATATCTATTAAACTGAAAACCATACTAGAAAGATAGACAATCAATTTAAGCAAAATGGTTTAATTCCCTCTTACTGAGATCATCATTCTCTACAAAATAAGGGTCAATTAAGCATAATAAGATTTAAAGTAAGTACAAAGTCTGGACATAGAGTTATTATCGTCAGGGTGAACTGAATCAGTTTATATATGTCAGGTTGCTGAGATACAAAATACATTAGTTTTCAGTTCAATCAGTAGAAAACATATACATGTCTATTACATTGGGATCCTCATCAATTAATCTCCTCCTCATCATCTTCTCCTCGTCGGGTTCATGTTCATACATTTCAAAAACTTATTGTGAGTGGTAGGAATGAGTTTTTTGGTAAATAATGAGTGATTGTGAGGTTGAATAATAAGAAGTGTCCTAAAAAGGAAAGTATACATTTTTCGTGGACATCTAATAAGATAATTGCGATACACTTATCACGGATGGAAGGAGTATTATTTTTATTATTTATTGATTACAATTTTTCTTTATAGTGTTTGCATTGTGTATTATTATTATTATTATTATTATTATTATTATTATTATTATTATTATTATTATTATTATTATTATTTTTTCATGAAAATTTATAATTATGAATAAGTTAGTATATACCTTAATAAAATACATTATTGATACTAGAAACGTGATAATGGAAATTTTTTTGATTGTTAAATACAAATTAATTATTATATTCATTAGTCAATTATATTTAATTAATCGATACAAATTTAGAATTCTAATAATTTTTCTTGGCATATTCCAAACATGATAAGGAATCTATTATGATTCAATTTTTTCGAAATCATTTTCATGAGAGATAACATTCTCGATTAATATTACTTTTGTTTGATGACCTATTTGTTTGACAATGATTCTGTCATGAGAAAGTAATCTAATTCTAAAATTTTAAATTTTTGTGTTTGGATGTATTTTACAAAATAAAAAAGTAAATTTTTATAAAAATAAGGAAAGTAGTGTAATATTTCAGGATTTTGATTACCCAACAAATCTTAGGTATTCTTTTTCCACAGTCTCATGATTCTTATACTATTAATATTTTTTATTATCTTATTGAAATACAAACTATAATCTACATCATTGATCCGCTTAATTTTCTACCAATTAAATGATAATACAAACTACAAGTATATATATCGTATCCACAGGGACTGAAATTCGAAAACACATCGAATAATTAACACATAATCTTTATTATTATTCAGGCAACAATATTAAGAGAGATGATTATTAAACTAGACTCAAATGAAATAAGATAAACTTAGGAATGAAAGACTGATCCTAGGGAAGTATTTAATTTAACCATATTCACACAATTAATCTATTAATCTGTTTATCAATTTAATCCACATTCATATGAAGGATCACTAATGTAACTACAGTCTTCCGTCGGGACAGCCTATAGTAGTAGGTTAGCCTAAACTCTATCTCCGCCAGGTCTCAAGAGAAGTAAGCTAATTACCAAAAGCACACAAAGAATAACCTCGTACAATTCACCTATCTCCGTCAGGTCTCAAGGTAAAATCTGTATTATGTATTCAAGATATCGACTATGCAATTAATTCCGCCAGGACATCAATCACATAACTAGCATGCATCAATATTGATCAGGTACCAACATATGAGAATTAAAGCCAAGAATCATAAATCATGAATGGAACGACAAAACAATATCAACAGATAAATCAGACGAATCTAATTAGACATACAAACCCTAGGATCAATACATGATTTAGCTACTCATAATTAAAATACTAAAACAAGAATTAAATAAACAAAACATAAACTGAATTGAATAGATAAAACCGTAAGAATCCACGATGAATAATGTAGCAACTCGAATCCGTAAATATTTTGAACTAAATATAAAAACTGAATTCTTTAAAGCTAAAATAAATATGCTCTTTATTCTCGAATGTAAAAATGTGCAAAAAGTAAAGCTGTAGGTGTGTCAGGCCTCCTCGATTCTGTTCTGATTGTGCGGCTATATGGAACCTTAGCCCGCATTGATTCGCGAGACAAAGTCACGAGCGATTGTCGCGAGCTAAGCGCCGTCTGTCCTCGCGAGTTTAGCTCGCGACCTTTGGTCGCGAATGAAAGTCACGAAGCATGTCCGTCTCTCCTAGCGAGCTTAGCTCGCGAGACCCCCTCGCGAACTTATGTAGCGAGATGTGTCTTGCTGAATTTTGTATTTACTCGCGAGCAAACGCACGCTTATGTCGCGATCTCTCTCGACCCAATAATCCCTTTATCTCATGATCCATCTTTTTAACATCTAAACCTGTGCAAAAACGACATAAAATACACACGGCATAATATCTTTCAAGGTAAACATAAATATATCAAATGACAGCTCAAATGATCACTTATCAATTATAAAATGAACAGAAATGGCCATATAAATTAGGCAGAAATGAGGTTTATCAACTTCCCCAAACTTAACCTTTTGTTTGTCCCCAAACAAAACAGAACAAAAGAGAGAGACGACCAAAAGCAGGCGATGAGTCGAACGATAAAAGCAATAAGCCTCAGAGCAATGAGCCACAAAAGATTCAATCAAATGAATCAAATCACAACATCTTTCGTTAAACTCCATATATCATAAAAATCATAAGCACAAGCCTTCTCAAACTTAAATCCTCACGACATGGATATATATATATATATATATATAAATATATATATATATATATATGAAATCTCAAACACTCAAGTGTATCAAGGAGGACGTGTATACTCTCAATGTTTAAAAATACACGGAATCTACCATAAGCTTGCAAATCGTCTAATTCTTCATTGCTCAAATATGTGCTCAAGATCCAAGATCAAAAAGGTCTTATAAAATGTTATAATGTAGGCTCTTTGGTAAGGTAGGATATATTTAGGCTAAGTAACTCATAATCCCATAATGAAAAACACAATAAGTATCACAAGACACAAATCCCAACCTTTCATAATTTATTTCAATTCTTCATACTAAGAAGTCATTTGTTTCTAAGAACTCCATAATTTTCATCTAAGTGATATACTCATCTCAAGCACTAATTACTTACCTATTTATGTTCATTTCTCACATTTGTATCAAGAATTTATTTTTATATTTTTTTATTTTTTTTTTTTGAACTTATATGGCTAATCAACTATTTTTTTATTTATCACTTTCTTATCAGATATTATCTTTTTCTTTTCTTTCTTTTTGTAAACCCTCAATTCTGGCAACCAAACATCGCACTAACGAACCCAACCCAACCCACGACTTTATGAAAGAATAAGGTATGCTCAAACGGGCTCATCAAAAGATAAAATGATTAAAAGGCTAGTGTTTGGATAGTATATATCGGCTAAGAAAAGAATGTCTAATATCATCTCTCAATTCTTAAGCACATCAATGCAACCTCGAAAAAGATCCAGAGCAAGTTCTAGAGAAACACATGTTATTTCAAACTACTCAACACAGAAAGAAACTAGACTGAAATAGTATGACAGTCAAAAGCTCAAGTCTCACCAATTTCAAATATGTGAACAAGTTCTTAAATGCTCAATACTCATCATAATCATAACATGTTTCGTTTCACAAAATCGGTTGCAATCAAATTTTCTAATAAAAACAATTCTCATCATCGGATGCTCGTCATTCAACTCAACCCTAAACAGACACAAAACAAAACAAGAAAAACAAAACAAAAGCATGCAAAAAGACACAAAACAAAAACGAAAAAAACATTGGGTTACCTCCCAACAAGTGCTTAATTTAATGTATTTAGATAGACCATTACTTACCTCGATCAATCTGGTGTTTTGGCAACTAACTTCTTCCCAAAGTTGTGTTTGCCCCTATATTTAGCGTTTACTGCAGACCACCATTGAGTGTGGAAGTGGCTTCCCCCAAACTTGAACAGAACATTCGGGGTTCCATACCAAATCAAACTTGTCCTGGCAGAATCCCCATCAACTGGTCGGGTGAAGTCCAAGTGCGAGACCGGGCTAACTGTGGAAGTGGTGATAAAACAACAATCCTCATAATCTGAACTATCATGCCTCTTGATGGCATCATAGATTGAAATTTTCAGCTCATCTTTGTTCACACGGAATGTGATATCACCATCCGCACATCAATTAAAGCTCAGCCAGTAGCTAGAAACGGTTGACCCAAGATTAATGGTTGATTTTTATCATCAGATATATCTAATATTACAAAATCAGCAGGAAAAACAAAGTCTTGAATTCTTACCAGAACATCTTCTATCACTCCTTTAGGATAAGAAACTGACCTGTCAGCCATCATCAATGAAATTATGGTCGGTTTCATCTCCCCAATCTTCAGACGGTTGAAAACTGATAGCGGCATCATATTGATACTTGCTCCCAGATCACACAATACATTAGGGAATGTTTGTTCTCCAATCTGACAATCCAACGTGAAACTCCCAGGATCCTTCTGTTTCAGCGGCAACTTTCTCTGTAATATAGCATTGCATTCTTCAGACATGTTGATCGTTTCAAATTTGCCCAACTTCTTCTTTCTCGCCACTGCATCCTTGAGGAATTTGACGTATCCAGGCATATCTCGAAGCGCATCAAGGAGTGGTATGTTGATGTTTACTTTCTGGAACATCTCCATGAAATGAGTGAACTTCTCGTCTGATTTCTTCTTCCCAAGACGCTGAGGAAATGGAGCTGCAGCTGTCGGGAGCTTCTGAGGGCTCGAGCTCTTTCCTCGCGAGGTTGAGTCGCGAGACTCCCTCGCGAGGCCTTTTCCGTGATTCTTTGCGAGACTCTCTCGCGACCCTTCCTCGCGAGGCGAGGTTCTGCCTCTAACGTGTCTCTCATCGTGAGACTACCTCACAACGTTTCCTCATGAGGCAAGGTCGCGAAGCGAGGTTCTGCTTCTGGCCCGACTTCTCTCGCAAGACAACCTCGCGATGTGTTATCGCGAGGAAAGCTCGTGAGGCGAGAATCCATCAGATGTTCATCCTCGTCCTCCTGCACTCGTTCACTGTGTCCCTTTTCCCTTTTCCTCTTCAAACTCCGGATGATTTATATAAGATGATCCGCTCCTCAAGTAAATGGCGTTGCATTGATTTGGAGGCATATTTTTCGAATTCTATTCTATGTTACTTGGAAATTGCCCCTGCCTGTGCATCCCAGCTCTCTCATTAGCCATCTGCCCCACTTGGTTCTCCACCATCTTCAATTGTTTCCAAGAGATATGACAATATTATTGATGGCATTAACAGTGCTCTCTAGAGTGTTCAGTCTGTTCCCCATCTGTTGTATTTGAATATTTTGCTGAGCCATGATTTGTTGGTGACTCACTGCAATTTGTTGATTGCTCACTAACACTTGCTGCATCATCTCTTCAAGGTGGGTTTATTCGGTTCCACAATCATCCCATTATTAACAGCAAAACCAGGTGGTGGTTGCTGAGCATTCGAGCATAGGATATGAAAAATTTGGATGATTCCTATTGTTGGGATGATAGGCTGGATTACCACTCTGATTCCCTTGGAAGTTGTTTATTTGGTTCACATAGTGAGTCTCCTCTATGTTCTGCGCCATGGCAACAGTCATCTACCATTTCCTCTCGGCTTCATACTCTTTTTGTAATGCCGTGAATTTTTCTAACAGATCATCATATTTATCATCCAACTCGGCAGCAGCAACTCTTCTGATCGGTTGTCTCTCCATCGGCCACTGATAACTATTGGACGTCATCTCCTCAATGATCCTCAATGCCTCATCTATACCTCTGTTGAGCAGACATCCTCCAGCTAAAGCATCCACAATGCTACGGGTGTTAGCATTTAGACAACTGTAGAATTGAGTCACCTGTTGCTCAGGTGAAAAACCATGATGCGGATATTTTCGGATGAGGCTTCTGAACCTTTCCCAAGCTTCAAACAGCGACTGCTTCTCCCAATTGTGAAAAATGGGAGATCTCAGCAATGATCTTCTAAACCTTGGCAGGTGGAAAGTATTTGGACAAAAAATTCTCACATAGCTGCTCCCATGTAGTAATCCTTGAGCGGTCCAAACACTTGAACCATTCTTTTGCTTGACTCCGCTGTGAGAATATAAACATCCGCATCCGGATGACATCAGTTGAACTCCATTATGCTTGATTGTATCACATATATCAAGAAATGCCTCAGTGTGCATTAGGGTCTTCAGTAACCCCTCCCCCAAACTGCTCTGCTTGTATCATACTGATGAGGGCATGCTTTAACTCAAAGTTATTCGCTTTTAAGTTCGGCCCCCATCCTCACCTTAAAATTGATCAGTCGGTGGCCTATACATATGATTGAGCGGTATGGGTGGTGCTCGGCCTCCAACTTGCCCATTTGATTCTGTAACGCTAGTTGGCGTTGCATAATAACTAACATCTCCTCCATTTCGGTCATCCGATCATGTCCTTGTGGTTGTCTATCTGTCATTGCTTGTCTTCTTTCTCTGCGCTCTCTCTTGTGAGATTTTTCAATCTCAGTATCCAATGGAAGAATTTCTTTTCTCTGAAACCTTATATTCATGCACTGCGCAAAAAGACAAAAATCATATTAGATCCAAGTAAACACACAGAAATTTATTATTTTTTTATTTTTTATTTTTAAAAGCCTGAATTAATAACTACAATCTAGAAAATTATCACTATGAAATCTAAACAGTCCCCGGCAATGGCGCCAAAATTTAATCTGCTTAATTTTCTACCAATTAAATGATAGTAAAAACAGCAAGCATATATATCGTATCCACAGAGACTGAAACTCGAAAACACATTGAATAATTAACACAAAATCTTTATTATTATTCAGACAACAATATTAAGAGAGATGGCTATTAAACTAGACTCAAATGAAATAAGATAAACTCATGAATGAAAGACTGACCCTAGGGATGTACTTAACCTAACCAGATTCACACAATTAATCTATTAATCTGTTTACCAATTTAATCCACATTCATATGAAGGATAACTAATGTAACTACAATATTCCGCCAGGACAACCTATAGTAGTAGGTTAGCCTAAACTCTATCTCCGTCAGGTCTCAAGAGAAGTAAGCTAATTACCAAAAGCACACAAATAATAACCTCCTAGTTCACCTATCTCCGTCAGGTTTCAAGATAAAATCTGTATTATGTATTCAAGTTATCGACTATGCAATTAATTCCGTCAGGACATCAATCACATAACTAGCATGTCTCAAGGTAAACATAAATATATCAAATGACAGCTCAAATGATCACTTATCAATTATAAAATGAACGGAAATGACCATATAAATTAGGCAGAAATGAGGTTTATCTATCATCATCATCATCATCATCATCATCATCATCATCATCAATTAATAACTTATATAAAAAAATCTTAGTTAAATTTTTAGAACTATGAATCATACTTTACTTATTTTAGGAAAATCTTAATTTCATTTTAGAACTATGAATTGAATCACATTTTATGGTGTATCTTATTATTATTATTATTATTATTATTATTATTATTATTATTATTATTATTATTATTATTATTATTATTATTATTATTATTATTATTAATAATCAATAACTTATTTTAACAAAATCTTAGTTTATGATTTAGAATTACGACTTGAATCATAGTTCTTTATTATTATTCATAATTTTATTAATTCTTTTGGTATTTTTCAAACAAAGGATAAAGAATATACTAGAGTTTATTTTTCTTAGAATCATTTCCCTATGAATCATATTCTCAATTAATTTTACTTTTATGTCAAACAAACGAGTCCTTACAGTAATTATTTATGAGTGCAATTTTAGTGGTTACTTCAAAAATATTTTTATATAACCTTTTAGTGACAAGGCCGCCGGGTCATAATATTTTTACCACATAAATAAGTTTTATGAAATATATGCTTTTTAGTTATTACAATAGCTAGTTTAATTTATATATATTAGTGGAAAATTTAGACGTTTGATAGAACATGACATGAAGCTTACACATATTAGTATTAATGAATTTATGATTTATATAAATCTAAGATTATGTAAACCTATACATTTTTGTGAATTTATTTATTTTGTTTGGTTAAGTATTTTTTTTGTAAATTAAGTTTTTCTTGCAATCATTAAATAATCATTAATAAGACAACAGACATCAAAATCATTTTCGAAAATTCTGCCGCCTTTTCCAATCACCTAAAACATTGTCATGACTTTTTGCCAACGAAACAATTTTCTTTTTCCAAATAATTGCTTAAAAGTGTGATCAAGTTGAAAGATCTAACAAATTCCACATAATTTGTGTGTATCTGTTACACAGCTCGTGAGAAATTCCAACAGCTAATTAGACTTTTCGATAATGAATAGTTTCGTACATTTTAAATTTAAACTGTAATAAATTCATTGGATTTTAATATGTCAAACTCAAAAATATATTCTTAATATGACAAAATGCTCTTATATTTGTACTCAAGTTAAGATCTCAAAGTAATTCAAGTATTTAAAGATTTTAATTAATAAAAGTAAGATAATACTATTCTTCAATAGTTGGCTTGCATTTCGAGCTGTAAAAAAATGTAATAATTGAAGGATATATATGGAAAACCAAGAATCCACTTACCAAATCTGTGGACCAAGAACATGAAAATTTCACTTAAGAGATTCATATGAATATGATGTGCAGAAGTTATAATTACAAAAATAATTAATGGATGTCTATGGGTGGATGGAAAAGACAATAAAGAAAAGACAAAAATCCCTGCAGAGAGAAAATGAAATGCACATGTGAAAACGAAATATATATTCCATTTACCACCAAATTATTTATTTGCATAAAAAGCATTTATAATACTAACTTTTTTCATAAAAACTTAAAAGTTTCATTCATTTTTATTTGAGTTCGTAATACTTTTATATTGTTCTTTTTCTGTCTTTCTTATTATTCATTTATTTTTTGGAGCAAACTTTCTTATTATTCATTAACCAAAACAGAATTAAAAAAAAGCATAATTTTTAACGGAAAAGACATTCTTGCCCAATGTATAAACTCAGTTGCCGCTAAACGATTCTTCAAGAAATCAGAATCTCACCGATTCCTTCAATGGAAGTCGTAACCGACAACGAAGCCCCGACCCGAATCCGACCGGGTCAAAGCCATGAAATCGGTCGGTTTCACGGCCTCGATTCCTCAGACAAAACAATTTCTCGGCGCCACCTTTCGCTCTCCGTCACCGGAGATATGAACGGCGAAGAAACCCGCCTTCAATTCGAAGTCCTCGGAAGAAATCCAATTTACCTACACAGAGATAACGAAGTCAGGATTTTCCGGAGGTTCGAAAGAGGCGAGATGGGAAATGGTGATACGTTCTGCATTTCGGGAAAGAATCCCGTTTGGTACACGGTGAGAAGAATTGAAGATGGCGCTGAAGCTGTTCGACGAAATGTAGCACAGAGCGAATTGGCTGGGAAAATGGAGATTGATTTTGGGAGTGAGGGAATTCACGATTTAGACCAATTGGATGTTGATATTTCGGGTCTAGATCCTGTTAAAGGTTCTGTTTTCATGAATTAATTGCTTATTTCAATTTAGTGTTGAATAGTAGCTTGATGTTGGATGTGGACTGTGAAACTTGTTAATTTTGACTGAATTCCTTAGCTCATTTTTGCTGTATTTTGTTGCAGAATTTGGTTTTGTAGTTGAAGGGCATGAGTTTGATAACTATCCCAAGAGAATGATGCGTGATATCAAGAATTGGGATTGGTTTATAGAGGGAGAAGGAAGAAAAGGAGAAGAAGATGATGAGGGTAAGAAAGTGAAGGGAAAGAGGAAGAGAGGAGGTGAGAATGATGATGATGAGTGGAGTGGGGAAAGTGAAGATGAGAGGGTTTTGATCGAGAAATCGAGAAAGGCGGGAAGGGTGAAATATGTGACAAGGTCCGAGGATGGTGGGGAGCAGAGTAAGATGAGCTCAACAAGAACGGAGAATAGGGATGTTGATGATGAAGATGAGGACGAAGAGGATGATGATGAAGATGACGAGACATTGGGTGGCTTTGTCGTGGACGATGAAAACTTGGAGGAGGAAGGTGGTGAATCGGAGGAGGAGGAAGATTTTGAAGATGAAGATGAAGATGAATAAACATAATATGATCATAAAAGGATTTTAAGTTATTAGGTTTTGAATATGCATTAGTTGCTTTGTAGGTGGATTGAACATATTGTAGTGCTTTGACTTGTTTGTACGTTGTGAACATCGTCTTGTACACTTTTGCAAGTTAATTTGACCTTATAGAGCTAGGTATGTTTGCTGTAAATTTATAATTTAGGCATCTTATTCTCATCTGCATTAATAGATTGCATTAGAAATTTTCCTCTTGCATATCGTTATTGTATTAATGCGCAATTTGATGGCACCAGCCAAACTAAAATTTGAAAATTTTCCACGGTGGAACAAGTTGATCTGCCTATTGCACTATACATAAATCCTAATAAGAGAGACTCCATCAGCCCGTCCAACATATATGTTCTTAATTTCTGTTGACACGGGTTTTAATAAATACAGTGAGTATAAAATAAGTGGAGAATGAGATCTACATAATAAAATATGTCATGTAAGTGGAAAATATGGGTCTGAATGGTTTTTTTTTTAAATAAGTTGATTAAGTATTGGTAAAAGTTTTGATTTTTAGGTAAAGTTTATGTCTATAAAAAAAGTGAATGAATTTTGTAGACATACCGAAATGAAATTAAATAAACAAATATCAAAGACGATGAAGTACAAAATAAAAACTATTAACTAATATGTTTCCAATGTAGAAGGAGAAAGATAGTGTAACATAAACATAATTTATTTTATTTCAAGGAATAAAGTAAAAGCGAACTATCATTAATGTTTTATATCAAATAGCTCATAAATATCTTGAATGACAAATAACAAAACATAATTAAATCTAAAAGCTAATACATCTCAATGAGAAATCGAGGCAATCTTCAAAATTCTTTTCCAGCCAGATTACAAATACTTCCTCCTGTTTTCTCGTATGTTGCAAAGTCTCCGTTGCAATAGATAATAATAATAATAATAATAATAATAATAATAATAATAATAATAATAATAATAATAATAATAATAATAATAATAATAATAATAATAATAATAATAATAATAATAATAATAATAATAATAATTCTAAAACTTTGGCCATTATTGCAAATTCAATAGAAAACAAAAGATTTTTTCCTTTCAAATAATCGTTGTATTATAATTCAATTTCATGGAAATTTTTTTGAAAAGTTTTATGGGTTGCACTACGTAAATATAAATCCTAAGGAATAGAAAATACAAACTGTCAATATAGAAATAGAATAGATAGTATACACATGCATAGTTTATTTCAAGTTTCATGTCAAACAATAAATAAAAATGAATCATCATTAATGGTTTCATTCGAATAACAAATTAATTAACCAAAAGCTCTACCCTGACGCTCTCTATCTATCCAAGGGATGGAAAGGAGAGGCCTTTGGTGTTCCTTTCCATCAAGAATTGGGGCCTCTAAAGGGATTTTAATGATAGGTTCTATAGAAATTGGACTATCTTATTTGATCAAATATCTAGCGACAAATTCTTATATTCCTTTTATTACGGTATTTTGAACAAGTTCCTGAATAATAAGCCTAAAGTTATCCTCAATGAAAAATAAAAGAACTTAATGATTCTAAAATACTAATAAACATAAAAATGCACGGAGAAATAAAGGCACGAATAGGGCTAGTCAACAAAACTTTTTCAACTAGATTACATAGGCCGATCGCAAAAGTTTCCGTATACAATGATGAGTGTTCAAATGAAGCATAAAAAAAGAGGCGCACCTCTGTGTGCACCATTGCACAGTGCACGTGGGTTGGATTCATCTCGGATCTAACTCATCCACTTTTATTTATAAACATTTTTACTGTTATGCATAAGCACGGTCACTTTCACATAAATCATGTTTCTTGATAAAAGATAGAAAATATTATAGAAAATAACTGTCACTTTTATTCACAGTAATTGTTAGTATTTTTTTTCATGACAACTATAACGTGAGCATGTCCACACACGAGACTTTGTCATATCTTATTGTCTTGCACTAAAATTAATCAATATAAAGATTGTATTAGCGATTTTCCTCTTTTATATAATTAATGTTCAATCTGATGGATTTGTTATTCTATATAATTATTTAATTCTTAAATAATTAACTTTTAAAATAAATTGAAAGAAAGTGAAATTGAAAGCCAAATTAAGAAGGTTAATGCATAAGCTACCAGATACTTTTTTTCTTACTTCTAATTTACAATACACATTGGAACATGAAATGATGAAAAATCCAGTTAACGTTGAATAATTCAATTTGATTAATAAAAAAATATAGGAGCATTCGTTGATGAAAATGGTGTATTGTATCCTTGATGTTTGTTACTTTTACATTATTATTATATAATAATATAATAATCAAATTAAATTCAATATTGTAATGCCCAAGCCTTAGGTAGTATGTTGTAATTAATCTCATCCATCAATCTCATTAATCATATGGTTGAGATTTTTTCGGATTTGTCTTCACGCTGATTTCGCTAGAGTAAGGGTAGAACCGTAATATGATTTGTTATATGATATAGAAAATAAACCATGCATATGTTTGAATTGAAAATTACATATAGTTGTACACGAACTCCATATAATTGAATATAAACATGCATATGTGTTTCTATTTCCCAATGTGCGCTCCTGCATCTCCCTAGCGAGCACTCGCACACTCTCGGTGCCTATTGTAATATCTCAGATAGCTACCTTCTTGAAAATCCGGCCTAATAAAAGATGCTCATACTAATAGTATTCTTTTCTAAGGAATTTTTTTTGTTTAAAATCAATTAGGAGCTCAAATCGTTTCTCATTAGCATGCATTATCATGGTATGTGAATAAATTTTGAATTATTAATCTTGCTACCTGATTAATAGGATTAAGTGTATTTGTATAATAATCATGATAAAATAGATATAGTTATAGAAAGCTATTACCTAATTATATATGAAAGTTTCTATAGCCGCAGGGAGCTATCACCAATAAATAGTAAGACAATATTATATAATTGAGCACCCAACGATTATGTAAACTGATTCTCGTTATTTATTGCCACATCTTGTACACCTAAATGCTAAGTATGCATTGACAAATTAATTACATTATTAATTAAAATTTTAAAATCAAGTAATAAGCACATACGATTATGGTGATATGATCAGAAAATTCTCATGTGAATTATGCGATCCAATTTGTAATATGTAAGGTATTAAATTCAATCACCTAGATTAATTAAATGATTAAAGAATTAGACACCCATACAAGAATGTGTGTATTATAGACACCCATACAAGAATGTGTATATATATATATATATATATATATATATATATATATGGTGTATATATATACCCTATATGTGGATATAATTATATAAGTGCATGAGCGTGTCTTGTGCTGAGTGTGTGTGCAAAGTGTGCGTGAGGTGTGTGCATGCATGTGGCTTAGGTAACAAATGTCACCTAAGGAAGATGACAATTCCCTTCTACCCCATTTCCTATCACTAAACCTGTCGGCAACCACAACACCCTTTCTATTCTCATTTTTACTCTAAACCACAACACCCATCTACCTCTCATCTCTCCACTCAACTTCTTGAAAACTTAATGGACTAGACATTAAGTTGGGCCTAATTAATTAATTGTTAGACATTCATTAATTAAGCCTAAAGCCCACAAACTAGGTAGTGGGTGGTTTTGTTTTATAATGGGAAGTTAATCTTTGAGATTAAAGTTAGACAAGAACACAGAAAACAAAACACGAAAGAAAATCTACTGCAAACTCAATTGGAGATTCTTGGCGTCTCTCGTTGATTTTGATATCTAGGAATTGTTCCTGAGCCTGATTAAAGACACGTGGATACCATAGTTGTGGAAACGCTTTGAAGGATTCCTTGGAAGCTTTACTACTACCGAGGCGTAATAAACACGTAAGTCTTCGATCTCCGTGTTCATAGGGCTCTTCGTATATTTAGTTATAGATCTAGATCAGTTCTTGATGTTATTATTCCGCTGCGCATTAGATGTTGTCAAGAACGAATCCTAACAGTGGTATCAGAGCCCGGGGCTCGATCTATAATTAATTAATTCGTTTCTAATTTAATTGTGGTTTTTCGATGTTTTGAATTTTTGGAAAATCTGAAACGAAAATCGAAAAAAACAAACAAAACAAAATCGAAATTGGAATCTGTTTTTGGAAATTGTTTTCGTCGGAAAACTTTGTTCACCGCCGACTCACCCCTTCCTCGCCGGCAACCTCTTCATCGTCGCCGGGAATCGCCATTGTTGGAAGAACGCGGCAGGCGGGGAAGGAGCGTCGTCATGTTGGCTTCCGCGCAAGACGCCGGTCGTGTCGCGACGCTGCGATGTCTTGGGGGTAGGGTCCGTCAGCTACTGGCGCGTCTTGTGACGTCGTATTGGACCTTCTCACGTCGTTGGCGCTGAGTTTTAGACCTGTATTGGCGAGGCAAAGCACGACCCGGAAACGCGGGCGGCGGAACGGGAGGCGGCGCGTCGCGCGCTCGCTGAACCCTAACGCACGTCCGTCGCAGGCTGGGCCGTTCCGTAGTGCACTGGGCCGCGTGGTTTCCGTCTTGAGGGGCGGGCTTGTGCGAACGGGCCGTGGGCGCGCGGGCTTGGGCAAGGTCTCGTGGGCTCCGTGCGCCTGGGCTTTGGGAGCTGGGCTGCTTCTGCCGGGCTTGGGAATGGGCTGGGCCGCAAATCTGATGCTGGGCGCGTTTTGGGCTTTCTCCAATTTTCGCGGCTGGGCCGCGGATTAGGGCTATTTTGGGCCGCATTTTAAGTGGCAGCCCTCTAAGGCTGTCACAGTTTTATTAAAAAAAAAACGTTTTATTTATTAATTTTGAATTAATAAAATTTAATTTCAATTACAAAATTAATTTATTAATTGGATTAATAAATTTTGATTCAATATTATTATTTTCAAAATAATAACATTTATTTCGATTTCAGACAATTTAGAATTAATACAATCTAATTATGTACATTGATTTAATTTATTAATTTAGAATTAATAAATTTAATCATAATTTTAGAAATTAATTTATTAATTAGATTAATAAATTTTAATTATATTATTATTTTATAAATAATAATATAAGGTTTAATTTTATATTAATTTAGAATTAATATAATTTACTAATGTACATAGATTACTTTTATTAATTTAGAATTAATAAATCTAATCACTATTTTGGACATTAATTTATTAATTAGATTAATAAATTTTAACTTTATTATTATTTTGAAATGATAGAATAAAGTTTGATTTTATATTAATTTAGAATTAATATAATTTGCTTATGTTCATATATTATAAAATTTATTTATTAATTAGATTAATAAATCTCTTTTGATTATTGGGTAGGCGGCACCCAATACTTGTAGTCCGTATTACTATGTTTGGGTAGGCGACGCCCAATATATGTGGTCCGCATTTCATGCAAGGGTAGGCGGCACCCAGTAATTGTTTTGATTTAATATTGGATATTAAATATACAATTAGTATCACATGTTATTATCCCCACTAAAATACAAGTCTTGTTTTTGAAACAAAACGCATCGTCCATCATAATTGTATGAGGATCCTAGCCTCTTTCGTCCAAGAGTTTTACACCAAAGTGTTTACTCCTAAATCGACAAGGCAAAGGCTCATTCATAGATGCATGGTTGGCATCATGTGATGGGGTTGATTTGCTTAATTATTTTGAAACAGCCAAAGCGATTAAAATAATTAGTGGATGCATATTAATTGGATTAATAAACCAAGAATTATAAATTTATTTGTTGTGATCGGTTTTGGAAACTGACCAAGTATTATTATTGTAGTCATCAGCCAAAGCAGAGGCTACAATAATATAAGACTTGAATCACTATGAATTAATGTTGCAATTGGCTTGGAGGCCTACTGAGTGATATTATTTACTGATCATCACCAAAGCGGTGGTGTGATAATATTGACTTGGATCTTGGACTACTAAGATTTATAATTGTTATAAATCCGTATTTTGCATTTTGGGGTGCAATATATGTTAAAATTAGTGGGAGCTAATCAATCTGATAAACCCTTGTTTGATTAGTGATAAGATTGTGATCTGTGTTTACTTTGTTCTAATTTTGTTACTTTCTTTATTTTTCATTTCGATTCACGATGTCGTTTATGTTGTTTAAATGTTTGATGGAAACAAATTTGTTGGTAGGGTCAAACTATACGGATTAGCTCGTTACTGCGTTTGGTATTAAGGACGGATAAGATTGAGTATGTCTTGGACAAACCAATCAATATCATCCCCATGAGTGTTCTCCCAGTATGCCTTGTTTGACCGGGTTGCTCATAAGAAGCACGTTGAGGATGCTATGTCGGCTCGAGCATTATGTTGACTTCTATGAGTTTAGAACTCCAAAGCAACATGAATGCATGCTACCCTATGAAATGATTCACTCTTGGAGAGTTTGTTTGCCTCGAGGCACAAGCCTCGAGTATGAGATACTCCGAGATCTCTCGAGAGCACGCTCATGAAGGGGCCTTTGGAAGAGGCGCCTAAAATTTAAGGCCAAGTGCGATGGGTGATAGCTCGGGTATATTTGTCGTTGAGATAAATATGTCTATAAATAATTCATATTCTTGGGTATTAGATCTCGGTGTGGCTCACATTTGTAATAATGTGGAGGGGCTTAGTGACATCGGAAGGTGAATCACAGGGAGGTTGACGAACGCGTGGGAAATGGAGCGAAGTTCTGTCACCGAGCGCGTGGGGACTTATAGATTGGATCTTCATTCGGTTATAGACTAGATTTACATGATTGTTATTTTGTTCCTACTATTTCAAAGAATATTATTTTCATTCCTATGTTGGACATAGAAGGGTTTTCCTTCCATTTTGGAAACGTAGATGCTCGTTTTCTCTTAACGGAGTGTCTTATGGAAAAGCCTTTTTTTCGAATGGTTTATATATGCTTGAATGTGAACAAGACATTCTCAATGTACAAAACAAACGACCTAAGCTAAGTAATACGAATAATGCTACTTATCTTTGGCATTGTAGACTTGGTCATATTAATGAGAAAAGGATAGCAAGGTTGAGAAAATTAGATTATCTCACACCATTTGATTTCGAATCATATGGTGCTTGTGAATCATGTTTCAAAGGGAAAATGACGAAGAAACCATTTTCTGGGAAAGGTTTACGTGCCAAAGAATTGCTAGAGTTGATCCACTTAGATGTGTGTGGACCATTTCCAACTCAAGCAAGAGGTGGATATTCGTACTTCATAACTTTCACTGATGATTTTTCAAGATATGGATATGTATATTTGATAAAACACAAATCCGATGCTCTTGATAAATTTAAAGAGTTTAAGTTAGAAGTCGAGAAACAACTTGGTAAAAGTATTAAGAATCTTGATCGGATCGGGAGGAAATACTTAAGCCGAGTTTCTTGATTACTTGAAATCACATAGAATCCGGTCGATCGGACACCTCCGGGAACACCACAAATGAATGGTGTATCCGAGAGAAGAAATCGAACTTTATTAGATATGGTTCGATCCATGATGAGTTTCGCTAGTCTCTCTTTATTCCTTTGGGGCCATGCCTACTACTAACCGTTTATATTACGAATAGGGTTCCATCTAAATCGATCGAGAAAACACCATATGAGTTATGGTGTGGTAAAATAGCAAGTCTTAAACATATGCGGACTGGGGTTGTCTGCTTTTGTTAGAAAGATGCGGATGATAAGTTGGAATCAAAAGTGAAAATGTTATTTTGTGGGATATCCAAGGAAACAAAGGATATGAATTCTACTCACCAAGATCACAAGGTGATCATTTCTAGAATGTGACGTTTCTTGAAGACTCCTATGTCTCCAAGGAACAAGGTCACAACGAGGTAGATTTTGAAGAAATTCGAGAACCACAAAAACATAGAGGACGAAGATTGTTCAATGGTGTGAACAAGAATTCGGTGGGAGTATTTGATGATCTATTGGGAGGAAAATGACTCTTAGAGGTCACAACCATCTCAAGAAGACAATGAGATTTATCATACAAGATGACACAATAGTTGTGCCACCTCCACCTCAAGAAAATCATGATGAAATTCTTGAGAATATCCAAATGTTGATCGATCAACACGGAGGAACCTACTCACGTTCGAATGAGCAAAGATGAACTCGCAAAACAACCCAACTCAATAGGCCACGAGAGGACTCGTCGTGCACCGAAAGATTAAATCTAATGGTTGAGAACCAAGATGATGAAGTCGAATCGGATGATGATGAACCTAAGACCTATAATGAAGCGGTGTCCGCATGCGATTCAAAGATGTAACTAGAAGCCTTAATATACGAAATGGACTCGATGTATTTCAATCTAGTCTGGGAACTAGTTGATGACTTACGGATGAGGTTTACCCCATAGGCTGCAAATGGATCTTCAAAAGAAGAGATGCAGATGGTAAGATACAAACCTCTGAAGGCTAGGTTGGTGGCAAGGGTTATAGTCGGCGTGAAGGCATTGACTATGACGAGACCTTTTCACCGATTGCAAAATCAAATCCATTAGGATCTTACTTGCAATAGCAGATACTACAACTTTGACATTTGGCAAATGGATGTCAAACCGCGTTTCTCAATGGAGAACTAGAAGGTGATGTCTACATGACTCACTGAAGGTTTTGTGTTCAAAGAGGCGAATGCGTTATGTAGGCTAAAGAAGTCCATTTATGGACTTAAACAAGCATCGAGGAGTTGGAACATTTGTTTTGTCAGAGCTATCAAATTGTTTGACTTTGTCAGAAGCAAAGAGGACCCTTGCGTTTATAGTAGGCGCGAGAATGAAAACGTTGTCTACCTTGTAATATATGTCAATGACATTCTGATTATGGGGAGCGACCGATCTATGATGCAATCCTTGAAAGACTGGCTGTCTAAATCCTTTATGGTGAAGGATCTTGGTGAGGCCTCCTACATCCTTGGGATCAAGATCTATCGGGATAGACCTAATAGATTGTTGGGGCTGTCAAAATCCACTTACATAGACAAATTGCTACGGCGTTTCTCAATGAAAAATTCTAAGAAATGATTTCTTCCTATGGGACATGGCATCAAGTTGTATAAGAAGGATTGTCCTTCTAATGACAAAGAAGTTGCTTGCATGAAAATGATCCCATATGCTTATGCTATAGGATCAATCATGTATGCCATGATATACACTAGGCCAGATGTGGCCTATGCGCTTAACATAATGATGATTTCAAAAAATCACGGTGAGGAACATTGGAAATCTGTTAAGACTATTCTTAAATACATTAGAAGGACTAAAGAATACTTATTAGTCTATGGTGGGCAGCTAGAGCTATCAGTGACTGGGTACACTGATGCTAGTTTCCAAACAGAAACAAACATATTTCAAGACGATATCTGATTAGAGAAATAATAGAAATGAACAATGTAAAATTAGAAAGAGTACCCACTGACGATATCTTAGCTGACCCTTTTACTAAGCTGTTGTGAGAGCTTGGGTGTTAGACATGTGGGGAATTGGCTTTGATTCAGTGGGAGTTTATAGTTTGTATGTTTTAGAAACTCCTTGTTGAGACGTACTTTCTATTGATCACAATCGAAGATAATGTTTTTTCTATGGGTTTTGTACATTTAATGGAATAATTATTTTGATGTTTGTCGTTATTCTTTTATTTGTTCCTTGAATTATAACTATCATTTTCTTTGTGAGACATCAATGATATAGTATAATTCTAAAATAATACGACCAATGATCATCAAGAATGGGATATTGATGATATGTTATAGGTTAGCATGTGGTCTGCATCACATTCTTAGAGAATGTAGTGGTTCTCACAACTACGAGATATTTGATATCCGTGATGGACACATGAATACTTTGGAGAGTATTGGTATACCCAACTATTAAATCGTTTGTTTGATGTCTACGATTTCTTAGTGTGTGGGTATGTAATAGTCCTTAGACTTGAGGTCATTATACATTTTGTTTGTTGAGTGTTGTACTTTGACCAAGGCAACGCTTGCGAGTGGCAAGACACGGCTTGGATTGGGTGCATCATGAGACAAATGAAAATGATAGTTGAGCCAAGAATGGGATTCATTCCTCGATTAGATTTTCGAGTGAGCACTTATTTTCTCTATATTATTCGACCATAAAGTCATTGGCGATGTAAGAGATATATTCATTAAAGTAATTGAATATGATCATATGGGTCTTATAATAAAGATGAGAAAATGATTGGGCTATTGGGATGACACGTAGCAAAATCTTAGGCTCAATCGAGTGTATCATGAATGAAAGGATATTACATAAACTTCATGTAAAGGTTTGTTTATTGCTTTCCACGTAAAAGTCCGTCATATATCGAGTTCACCGCTAGCAGTCGAGTTTTGTGCGACTTAGATTAGATCATCGTCGGTAATGGGGCCTATTGGGTCACACTATCAAGTGTATTGTTAATCGTTCAAGGGTATATGCATAGTGCACGTATGTTGTCTAATGCTAGTCAAGTGGGAGATTGAAAGCTTAATGGACTAGACATTAAGTTGGGCCTAATTAATTAATTGTTGAACATTCATTAATTAAGCCTCAAAGCCCACAAACTAGGTAGTGGGTGGTTTTGTTTTATAATGGGAAGTTAATCTTTGAGATTAAAGTTGAGCAAGAACACGTAAAACAAAACACGAAAGAAAATATACTGCAAACTCAATTGGAGATTCTTGGCGTCTCTCGTTGATTTTGATATCGAGGAATTGTTCCTGCGCTTGATTAAAGACACGTGGATACCATAGTTGTGGAAACGCTTTCGAAGGATTCCTTGGAAGCTTTACTACTACCTGGAAGCGTAATATACACGTAAGTCTTCGATCTCCGTGTTCATAGGGCTCTTCGTATATTTAATTATAGATCTAGATCAGTTCTTGATGTTATTATTCCGCTGCATATTAGATGTTGTCAAGAACGAATCCTAACACTTCTTGCAAAGAAGATCCACTTCCTCTGTGTACATCTATCTCTAAAATTCCATGTACCTTTCATCTGTTGTCTCTCTCGCACTCCCTGTAGCCGCCACCGATGAGCTCTGCCATCACAAATTCCTTTTCCATTTTCTACCACACCTCCTATGGCTGAAGCAAGGAGATTGATAGCAGCCACCAACCCACCCCCTTCTCGGAAGCTCTAGCACTGTCGCTTTTTCTTTCCCTCTTAAAGTTTCATCTATCTCTCTTGACTTCTTGCAAATTTCTTTCTCAATTTAGGTAAATCTAGTATGTTTGATTCCTTACATGTTATCTTATGACTTGGATGTGACAAGTTGATAAGCTCGGATGAATTGAGGTGATAAATTCACCATTTTCGCATGTTATACGTGTGCACATAAAGTGTTTGACAAAATGCATGAAAGAAAATTTAGCAAACCATGAACTTGTATAAAAACTGGGAGTTTGTTGCGAAACAGTAACTTCGATGAATGTTAAATTTAAATATGTCTAATTTAAGTATGTGTAGTAAGTATCTACCAAATTTAAGGTTGATCCAAGATGTTTTACTATTTTAAATATATTTTTCAAACTCATTTGCACAAGTTGTCAAAAATTCCCTGTTTAGCACCTACGGTATTTAGCTTCCTTCTAGAGTTAGGCTACTAGGAACAGTGGCGGAGCCATACATTTCATGTTGAGGGGCCCAAAAATAATTTTTATAATAAAAATAAAAATAAATAGTATTGTTTAAATTACATTACAATATTCAAAAAATAAAAGTTAAATACAATCACATCATAACATTTCCCTTTTATTCTTCATCTTTTGAAATCGCTGCATAATAGTTTCATTAGTGATATTGACGAACACATCCTTCTCAATATAAGGAACTAAGCAATCATTCGAGTTGGTCTCCATACGATTGTGTGAGAACTTTTGATGAATTTCATTGCTGAAAAAGCTCTTTCTCTCGAGGCGGTGACAACCGGTAAGATCAATGACAACAACTAATAAATAAACCAATGGAAAAACTTCATGTTTTCTTGTAGAAACCATCCGTTGAGCAAGACCTCCATCCACGATACTCTTGGCGTTTTTATATATGCGCACATCGAAAATAAAGTTTTCAAGTTGACTTTCAAGTTCATACAAAGTAACTTCAGAAAATTCAGATGGGTAACACCGTGCAAGACGAAGCAGCTTCTCCGAATCAAATGCAGAAAATGAATATCTAGGATTGAAGCATGTCATGCATAAAAGTAAATCCGTGTTGACTTCATCAAAACGTTGATTCAACTCTTGAGCTTGCATGTCAATCACAGAACAAAATAGCTCAACTCGATAATGATGTAGATTCGTCATTTTCTCAATTCTATGAGGAAAAGCATGCTCACGCGGTTGACATGGACCTTTAAGTAAGTAAGCTCTACGAACCTGCTCTATTAAGTTCAGTGGATAACTCATTATATCAGGTCGTAATCTTGGATCATTTGGAACATTTTCTAAATCAACTTCATTGTTATCTTCCTTCGATGATTCTTGAGGTTGGAGAAGTGTAGGTTCATTAACTGATGAAGATGAAACCTCCACAGCAAGAGAAGTTTTCCTAAAATAACGATTCATTTACCTAAGAAATAATGAAAATATATAATCAAAACAAGATACATTACTACTCTAAACAAGATATATTAATAAAAATGTACAATCAAATGATACAATCAAAAGAAAACGTATTTTCTCCGTCGCACCTCATATTGTAAATTAATATTTTAGCAAAAATCTAGTAATCCATATATAATATAAGCGTCTGATTGCCTTTGTAATGTGATATGGATGCAATTCAAATTACATAAAAGATAGACTACCACCGCACCACTATTTTACAACAATTTTCTTCTACATTATTTATATGAGTAATATTTATTGGGAATTATATAAAAGTACACACTTATGCAAAAATGTGTACCATTAGAACTACCATGTGTATCATTTCTTCAAAATTATATAAAAGACAAAAAATTCGAAAATGAATGGGAAGAAACAAAAGACTGAATGGGAAGAAACAAAAAAGACATGTAATATGTGAAACAAAAAAGAAAAATATATAAAAGACTGAAATTATATATATAAAAAATCAAAAGATTCGATCACATTTCTTCAAAATTATATAGATGATATACTTTTCTTCAAAATTGGGCATTTAACTTCAGACCCCATATTTATTTATAAAAAGTTAAATATCACATTGAAAATGACAAAAAAAGAAGAAGTAGTGTGCAATTTAGGTTTTTTTTGTGAATGAGTTTATGCCTTCAATTTCAACATTTTTCAATTTCTCGCACACGCATTCTTCGACCAAACTTCATACTATTAGTCTTAAATCCACCCATAGTATAAGATTAGTTTATTTTAGAAGCAATCAACACATTCAATAAATCAAACAAACAATAAGAAAAAGAGGCAATATGGTTTCAAACTCCTCAAAATTAGAACAAAAGCATTAAATTCGAAACTTACTGGGAGTTAGAGGGTCGCCGTCTCGCCGATGTTGTTCCTGGTGGAAGATGTCTCAATTGAGGGAAGAAATGTAACGAGAGAGAAATATAAAAGAAGTGAAAAGGCTTCTGTGCAAGAGCTCCAAGATATTTACTGATATATGTAATAATATATTAAAAAATTTAACTAAATTGTGAAATTACTAAAATACCCTGCATTTTTTTAAAATTGCTGGGGGGCCCATGGCCCCCCCAGGCCCCTTACTGCCTCCTTCCCTGACTAGGAACATGCCCATATTTTTCAGAAACGCAATTTAGGGTTCCTAGAAGTACTCTGAAATTTTTCAGAATTTTATAAAAATCTTTACTATTTACTTTTGAATTTACAAACGACTGCGCAATGATGTCTCGGCGAGGGATAGCTTGTTGTAAAATATTTTTAGCTCTCAACCTATTGCACATCTTTCAGTGAGGATTTTTCTGGATTAAACTAGCCTCAAATTTGTTTCCAAATTGATAGGTCTCATTCTTAGTCTTTATAATAAGCCCTCGGTAGATTTTCAAAGTTAATGCATTCCAGTGAATATTTTTGGCAAACTGCCTTCGTCTAAATTTTATTTGAATAAACTATTCAACTCCGACTTTTGCGAGAGATGTTAGATCCATTTTTCATACGATTTTGATTTTGGTTTCTTCATCAAAAATGTCCTTACCATGTCTAGTTGTAATCTGGAAAATTTGATCCCAATCCAAGTTCTTTAGGTATGCTTTTCGTCCACCCAAAGTCACCTCCCTAAAATTATCCATTTTCAACTAGTTAATTGTAAGCTCCCGTATCTCTTAATGCATCGGATATCTTTCGAGTCTTTCTTAATGAAACGTGTAGCTCTTATTTCAAGGTTTCCAAAATCGGGTCTTTCTCCCATTTTGGTGTTTTGAGTCAAAAGTTACGAATCTCGCAAAATCCCTCGTCGCTAAGCTAATTCTGGAAATCTTGGAAAATATTGGGTATTGAAGTTAGTTTCGGGTAACCCATTTTGAGACCTTATATCTTCAGAACCATGACTCTTATGGACTCGATTCCTTCTAAGAACCTGTAGTACACATTTAGATCTTTCCGAACATGTCTTTTTGAATCCATAGGTGTTTTGAGTCGAGAGATATGAATCACCAAAGTAGGCCATTTGCGCAGTTTTCCTGAAAGTTAAATACTAAAAATTTGGCTAAGTGTTGGAACTCACATATATGAAACATGTCTTATATGACTAGCATGTCATTAAATGATGCACTCAAACATGCTATGTTACGAGCATGTTAGAGCATGAAATATGATAAATCAACACAACCTAGTATTCTTACAGAAGCATGCCTTAACTGAAAAGCATGTAACTACGTGATTACTTGACTATATCTCATACCATAACATGCAGTAAAGTAGAAATATGGGTTATAAGACATGATGGATATTTCAATTCCAATACCTTAAGGCCGGGAATAGACAGACTAAGCTTAAGACTTTATTAGTAAATATATTAAAGAATTAGACTTGTCTTGTAGGACTTGTTAAGATTCACCTAAGACAACCAGTGGAGGTATGCAAATAAGACAATCTGTTGGTATCACACCGTGATGATGTGATCTATTTTCTGCAATGTATTTTTGGTTATTAAGTCCCAAGTTGTTTACTTAAATTTGAGAAGCGTATCTTTGTTTTATGCTCATTGTTTGGTGTTGACCTTGGAGCAGTTAAACCGCTACGGCTTCGATCGAGAGTAGTTAACAATCGTGCCTCGAGCTAAGTACTGACTGAGGCAGTGTACACGAAAGTCCGAGTTGGGTGAACTTGACCAAGTTCCCTAGTCTTGGCGAAGGAGGCCATTAGTGGAACGTTGTTTCCCCTATGGTCTAGTAGGTAGAAAAGATGTGATGAGCAAGGAAGTATATCGCGATACGAGCTCTGCTCGGAGAAAACTATGTTTTGCATATACAGGGTCAACATTTTTCTCTTTAAAACCTGTCATATGATATGTGTTTAGCATGCTATTTTCTTGAACTTTTATTTCTTAAAATGGGGCATAAGATCCCACTGAGTACGCTAGTACTCAGCCCCAAACTCTTTTCAAATATTTTCAGGTTGAGGAGTGCATGGCCGAGCGAGACGACTACAGCACCTGGGTATTAACTGGTCAAGAAATCCAAAACTCTTGGTAGTCTAGTTTCCAATATCTTGTTGAAGCTATAAACTGGGCGTTGACTCTGTCAAGTGTTTGCTTTCTGCTTTCGAGTTACTTAATCAAAAACGCATAGGCCCCCATATCTAGGATCTCGTCATAAGTTTGATATTCTGACAAATATATATTATATTAACTCAATATATATATATATATATGTAACTATCTTCCTTCGTTTCCTTTGTCCTTTCCTTATTTCACTCATAACCCTATGATATCCCTCTGTTATGACCTGACTGGTCAGTGGGATATTACACCTGTTGGCCAACATGCGGGCATCTGTTATTTTACATGCATTAATATGTAATTATATATATATTGTTTGTGTTTTGTGGCATGCTAGCGCAAAATGCACGCTCGTGCATATTCCAAACGCGCATTCAGCGCACGTTGGCTAACATGTATTTTCATGTTATCTTTTATGGAGTTTTATGTTTATTTTATATGCATGTTTTGGTTCAAGTTTTGACTCAAATTTTCAAGCTACAACTCGTCGGTTGGTGCCGACGTTGTTGTGCATAAACCATCATCGCATGCCGCTGTCGTTGCGTATACGTCGTCATGAACCCATCTCCATCGATGCACATCAACACTCTTTGATTTTGTTGGTGAAATTAAAGTGAAGAAGATGGAAAGAAGAATTTGATGGTGTTCATTTGCCGTCGTCATTGCTTCTTTGTTGCCGTCATGCGTCATTCTTTGTCAAAGTCGAAGAAGATTGGAGAAGAAGAGAAGAAAGTTGTTTTGCATTTTTTTCCAATTTTACCCTTACAAAATTATAAATAAATAAATGAAATATAAGTTGCCACTTGTTAAATCGTGGTGTGTCCACATATTCAAATATGTGATCTAGATTGAGTATGTTGGAAATGGTTACAGATTTACACTCGTCTTATTTCCATTTACTTGTTCTATTTTTATTTTTACTTTTTTCCAATTTGTATGTATTGATGTTGGGCTGGCTGTTGGGTTGGGCCTCTCAATAAAAACAGTCCTTATGTTTTTTCTTACCCTAGCAGCATCATTTGAATGAGTCTTCAACTCTTCATAGTTTGTTGAGAGTTTTCCTCCCAATGTTCATGTTGTTGATACAGAACGTGGATGTGTTGGTGACTTCTTTTCCAGCTATTTATTTCACTCTTCTCATTCCTTTCAATATATAGAGTACATAGACATATAAGAGATATCGTCTCTTAGTTTCATAAGCTCTTGTTTCTCTGTCATCTTCATTCCATCAAAAGCACGGGATGCGTGCTTTGGGTGGATCTTACGTTAACCTTGGGGAACGAATCGACGTGTAGGGAATGTACCTCGTTGCCGGTTGAATTTCGTGTACACAGCAGTGGCTTTCCATACTAGGACACAATGCATCTTTACTTTTAATGTTTGTTTCTTGTGCAGGATCCTTAGTCAGGACTTTTCTCAAACACATTGTGGGTACTATTTGGTGCAGCAACAAACCCAACGATTTTGTACAGTTTTCCATTAAGGAGTTGATTCGCAGCATAACTTCTGTTCCTACTCTACGTTCTACCATTCTACGTAAGGACATGTACCTCTGAAACCCAACCTTATCTACACACACACACACACACACTGTAATATCCCTAACTTTTAATTAGTAATTAATTAAAGATTAAGGTTAAACAGGGCATTGCATCCTTAATAAGAAAGAAAATAGACATATTTAAGATCTAAATTATTTGATTTTACTTAGTAAATAAAATGTGATCGATAATCGAATTCTAAAAATTTTGAGTAAAATATTTTGTTTAGAAATTTAAAGTATTATGTATATTGATTATTTGATCTTAATGATCAAAGAAATGCTATAACTATATAAAATTAAAATTATGCCTTTATATATGCTATATTTTAATGTTATGTATTAAGTATGATTTTTGGATATAAGATTAGCATATTAGTATTTTTACTTTCTAAAGTAAAGAAAACAAGAAAAGAAAGTAACATGTACATAATTATTAACATTAAATAAAATATATATTCATATTATATTATTATTATTAAGGATAAATATGAATATGGAAGCATTAAATGGGAGCATTATAGAATAGATGATTAAACACATAATTAAATTAAAACAAAAATGAAATAGAATTTGATATATATAAACTCACACCTCCATACTATTCATCACCTTCAAAATTCTCCCAATTTGCTCTAAAATTTTCGAAAACACACACTAAAACACACTTGAAAAAAATTCTTGATCAAGCCATTTAATTCCAAAATTTCCATCTCCAAGCTTGATCTTAAGTTGGAAAAAGGTATATTTCTATCTTTTATTTAATTCTTAATCTTGATTATTGTTGATAAAATTTGTGAAGATGTTGATGATATGAAGTTGAAGAATTAAGTGATCTTGGATGATTATTGATGGTATATGATGATATTTGATGAATTAGTGTAGGAATAATAAAATATTTATGGTTTAATTGTAAAATTAAAGTTAGAACTAAAAACCCTAGTTCATGAACTTTAATTAAAGTGATGATATGTTGGTCTTATATTAAGCATGTTTAGGTATGTAATTTGAAAGAAAATCTAGCAAAAATAAATTTATGATATATATACATATTTTTGAAAATTTCGAAAATGTTGAGAAGATTGATGTTGATTTTATTTTCTTCAATTAGCTTGATAAATGAGTTTACTATGATGATTTGAGTATTATGTGAATTATTTAGAATTTTCTAAACTAATATGTTGAAAGTGGAAAATTTTAGTTTGCATGTATAGTTGATATATTTATGTTAAAGTTGATATATGCCATTATTATTGTTGTTTAAGGTTGATATATGATAATTAGATTAGAATTAGAAAGAAAGTTGAAGAAAAATATAATTTATACATATTGTCATAATTTTCGAAAACTATGAAGAAAAGGAAAAATTCAAAGTTTAATGTTATTCTTTGTAAATCATATAGAATATGAACTTATTAAGTAAATAAAGACTAATGGAGCTTAATTAGAATTTGTAGAGCTAAGAAGGTAAAAATTTAAGGCTTATGTACATGTTCATGTTTGAATAAGTTCATGTTTTGGATAAGTTATGTTATGTGATATTAATTGATTGAAAAAGGTTTACAAGACAAAAGTATGATAAGAGTGAGATGAATTCAATTAGAAAATATGTTGCTTGCTTACTAATTAATTTATAATGAAAGTTTAAGTTAGAGGATTAGTTGAAAAGTTATGCATAAATAACTTAAGGATGAGAAATAAAGTGTTTAAGTAAAGAAAAGAATGTGATTTAGTTTATTAAATTATAGTTATGAAATAATTATTAATCATCCCTTTGTTACTAAAGTAGACTCATGTGAGTCGAATACGATAAATATGTAAAGAAAGTAAAAAACGAAAGAAGGATGCAATGACCCGAAAGACTTATAATGCTTACAGGTGAAAGTTTAGACAAAAAGTGTCTAAACAAAACATAAGAAAAGAAAAAGAATGAATAAGAATAATTTATGTATGTTTGAAATATGAAAAAAAATGTTCTTTATTTGAATACTGATATTATCGATTAATCTAAGGTACGTCTAAAAAGGGAAAAGCGATCAAAGAGGAAGAAGAAGAAGAAGAGGAAGGAAAGTTGATTAGACATATCGAGTAAAGTTTACAGATAGGCTTTCGAACTAAACATAGCACGTGTTAAATTTCAATATTTCATTATATGTTGCATGTTATTTGGAAAAATGTTGACTTGCCAAAATTTTGAGCATGAGCATGATGCATTACCTATCCACGGAAAAGAAAGAAAGAAAAGAAAAGAAAAAGAAAGAAAGAATTTACCGACGTCGGATAGCGACCTTCGGGTCATAGTGTGTTTGAGAATGAGGCATACTTCTCAACACATAGAAAGTACGTGGATATGGGAAGAGAAAGTTGTCTGCATACATAGACCATGCATATGCATTTGATATGATACTATGAATATGAAAAGCAAGTAAGTGTTTATTTATGAAAAGCATGCACAGGTTTTTCACTAAAACTCTTGTGTATTGCAATGTTAGGCAAGTCAATCTTATAGCTCTAAGAGCAAAGTTTTAAATGTTTTCGGCATATGTCCACTGAGTGCTTTATGTACTCACGCCCTGCATGTATTTCTAAATATGCAGGTTAGCTGGGACTCTGGAGATGGCAATTGAAAGTGAACACTGTGGTTTTTATGGTTTCTGCCTTATATGTGGGAAACATCTCTTATTGTTCGGTTTGTTTAATACGGTTGGTTGTTGACGTTGGAAGTGAACTCTTTGATATCCCGTGTTGTTGGAAACAAACTTGGTTTGGTTGGTAGTTGTGGTCTGTGGAAAATGTTGGAGTCGAACTTCTTTATATCTTTTGTTACTCGAAGAGAATTTGGATTGGATTGTTGTTGTAATGGACGTTTGAAAATATTGGAGTCGGACTTGTCATGGTGCTATGTTGTTTGAAAGTTTACATTGAACTAATGGTTATGTTCTCTTCATCTTGTTGTTAGTTGAAAATTTGGTGCGTGTTGTTATATTTTACTGCCCAGAGTTATATGTCCTCATACATATAACTCAACTGTCATTTCTGTTGCATACTCTGACTCAAATGATCGTTATGTTGTTATTGCAAATTTGGAAAAAACCTTTTTGGAGAAAAAGTCGAATGTTGTTGATTATCCTACCTTTGTTATTCCTCTTATTCATTCGACTTATTGGAAATAAATCGTTTTGTTCTGATTGAAGTTTATACATCCTTTGGCGTCACCCATTATTTATCCTCCATATATTGTGGTTATATCACATTATGGATTCTTTCTATCGTCATTAGTCACAATAGTTCGTATAGAGTCATTAGTCACAGTCTAATCTCTTAATTTAGAAAGTGGGTTGTGACACACACACACACACACACACACACACACATATATATATATAGGGGATGAATCACGTGAGAATGTAAATATTGGTGAGAAATAAGAATGCAGCATTTAATGTATAAAGTTGTTGCACTAAATGTATAAATTTGTTGCATCAAATTTAACATATAAAGTGTAGCACTTAATATAAAGTTGTTGCACAGAATTTGGTGCAATAAATTTATACATTTAGTGCAACAATTTTATCGTTAAATGTTGCATTCTTATTTTTACCAATATTTGCATTCTCACGAACTATCCCATATATATATATATATATATATATATATATATATATATATAGGGTTAGGTTCCGTAGTACCCGATCCCGGATAGTATGTAGTACCCAATTTAGATCACACATTTTGAACACGTGGCGCGCCACGTGACGTGTGGCGGCTCGTTTTTTTCTTTTATTTTTTTAATTTTCGCAAGGGACAAAATGAGAATAAATCAAATCAGTATTCTTCTTCTCCTCCTTGGTGGCAACGCGTGCGGTCTTGGGAGGCGATGACGCTGGTAACAACGATGGGCGGTGTCGGCGGCGCGGCAGCGACAGACAGTGAACATCAACAATATAAACAAACAACAACAAACAATAGATTTTGAAAGAAAGAAAAAGTAGAAGAAAATTTGAAAACAAAATTGATGGATTTTGAGAAAAAATAGAAAATAAATTTGATAGATGATTGAATAATCGAAAAATATGGTGGCTATGGCAGTGGTTCATGGCGAATTCGCGATGTCGATGAAAGAGACGGCGAATTGATAGAAAATGGATGAGAGATTTCTTTGTCGAAAATCCATAAAATGCATTGAACAAAATATGAAGCGCATTGAACAAAACATAAAGCATATTGCCACAAAACACAAACATGAATTGAACAAAGCATGTCCATGTATTGAACATAGTGCGTCCATGCATTGGTCAAAACATGTCAATACATTTAACAAAGCGTAACAATGCAGGCCAACGGCGCGAGCGAGTGGCGCGGAGCGGCGCCGCGAAGCACAGCGCATCTTGGCGCGCACGCTGGGTGGGAGCTTCAATCACACAGTATTATTGTGTTCAATGCATGCATTTTTGTTCATTTGAATGCATTATTCGGTTCAAATAAATGCATAGTTTATTTTCGCAATCACATAACAAATCAAATTACTAACTACCCTTATTTTTGCGAAAATCAGTGAAATTAAGCTTAAAATCCGAAAAAATCTCAACCATATGATCTATTAGGTGAGTGGATGAGATTGAGTACTTCATATTATCTCGGGTCGGGTACTATTTGATCCCTCCTCTGTGTATATATATATATATATATATAGAGTGGATCAAATGAGAACCACATCTTTTGCGAACTCTGCGAACCATGCATAAGGCGTTGAAGATGATGCAAAAACGGTATAAAGTTGTGCATAACGAAAACTTTCTAAAATTATTTTGTTGTGCAAAAATTTTAGAAATTTTAGTTATGCACAACTTTATCTTGTTTGTGCATTATCTTCAATGTCTTATGCATGGTTCTCAATTCTCAAAGATGAGTTCTCACCGGATCCAATCCTATATATATGGAGTGAATCAAATGAGAACTCTAATTTTTTTAGAACTAAGAACTAATGTGAACTAAGAACTAATGAGATCCATTCATTTTTATAATCTAACGGTCAAGATTAATTATAAATAGTTTATTATTCTCATATTTTAATGATAACCGTTTAGCCCTAAAATAAAGAAATTTTATATATTGATTTTCATAATTATTCTCATATACACAATTACTACGATTACATGCACAACACCATGAATTATATGAACATAACAAAGAATTGAAATGTATAGCATGCACAAGAACTACAATTATATGAATAACAACATGAATTATATGAACAACAAAGAATAGAATGTGAAATATCCAAATAGCGAAAATTTATGGATTTGACTATTTTATTATTAATTAATTATGAGTTGTCAAATCTTATTTAATATAACGGTATTTATTGGTTCTTAATTAGTTCTTATCTAAGAGGTGGTTCTCTCATAATCAATCCTATATATATATATATATATATATATATATATATATATATAGGGGTTGGATCTAGTGAGAACTCATCTTTTGAGAACTTGAGAACCATGCATAAGGCGTTGAAGATAATGCACAAAAGCAGTATAAAGTTATGCATAGCGAAAACATTCTAAAATTGTTGCACAACAAAATAATTTTAGAAAGTTTTAGTTATGCTAACTTTATACCGTTTAATGCATCATCTTCAACGTCTTATCATGGTTAAATAGTGTTCGCAAAAAGATGTGGTTCTCATTGATCCATCCCTATATATATATATATATATATTTATATATATATATATATATAGAGAGAGAGAGGGAGGATCAAATAGTACCCGAGCACGAGATAGTATGTAGTACTCAATCTCATCCATTCATCTTATAGATCCTATGGTCGGGATTTTTTGGATTTTTAAGCTTAATTTCGCTTATTTTCAAAAGTAAGGGTAGTTTAGTAATTTGATTTGTTATGTTATTGCGAAAACAAACTATGGATTTAGTTGAATGAATAATGCATTCAAATGAACAAAAATGCATGCGATTGAACACAACAATGCATGCGGTTGGAAGCTCACGCCTAGTGCGCGGCACGCCCGGTGTCTGCTTCGTGCTCGCCGCTCGGCCGACGCCTTCGCTGCGCCGTTGGCTGCATTTTACGTTTTGTTAAATGCTGTGACATGTTTTGATCAATGCGTGGGCGTGTTTTGTTAAATGTATGAACATGCTTTGTTGATGCATGTTTGTGTTTTGTGGCAAATGCGTTTTATGTTTTGTTCAATGCAGTTTCATGTTTTATTCAATGCATTTTTATGGTTTTCGACAGCAAATCTCTCATCCATCCTTCTCTGTCAATTACGTCCTCTTTTTCCCTGATTATCGATGAATTCGCAGTGAATCATCGCCATAGCCACCATATTTCTCGATTCTTCAATCATCTATCAAATTTATCTTCTATTTTTTTAAAAAATCCATCAATTTTGTTCTCAAATTCTTTTTTTCTTTTTTCTTTCTTTTTCTTTCTTTCAAAATCTATTGTTTGTTGTTGTTTGTTTTTATTGTTGATGTTCGTCGGTGCTACCGCCGGCATCGTCGAACCATCATTGTCGTTGCCGCCGTCGTCGTCTCCGTGCCGTCCATTGCCACCAAGGAGGAGAAGAAGAAGGCTGATTGATTTCTTCCCATTTGCCCTTGCGAAAATTTAAAAGAAAAGAAAGAAAGGAGCTATCGCGTGTCGACTTGTGATGCGGTCACGTGTTCAAATGTGTGGTCTGATTGTGTATTACATCTACTATCGGGGCCGGACTACTGAAAACCCAACCCTATATATATATATATATATATATATATATATATATATATATATATATATATAATTCTTCATCACAAATAATAGAGACGGTATATAATAAGAGGTGGTCATTACAACGGTTTTTTTTTTTCTCTTTTGATTCTTGATGGTGATGAGGAAAGGGACTCGAATTATTTATCCTAAAATGAATGACCACTAGTTCTCACTCTTATCTATCTATATGACTAAATTGATGACCGATAAGGATAGATAAACATGGCTTGTAATTGTATCTCACTCTCTTATCATTCACTCATATAATATATATAAGGGAAAAAGGGAAAGTTTGTTTGGAATTAAACAAGTAGAAGCAAATTAAGATAAGTTCTAAATATGTAGAAATTGAAATGTTAGCCTAAATTGACAAGAAGAAAGGAAAAGAGTTTGTGAATTAAGTTTTGTAAATTGTTGTGATTTTGGTTAGTAATCGAAACGTGGATATAATTAAAGAAAACAAGGAAAATAGTTTTTTTTTTTTTAAATCAGGTAATTTCGGTTAATTACTAACCGAAGCGGTTAATCGATTAACCAATTGACCGATCGATGTCGGTCGGTTAGTAAATCTGCTCCATTTCGTTTTGGTTAATCGGAATTTCGATTTCGATTAATCGAAACCGAACCGATAAGAGGGAGAGATAGACTGGGCCACAATATTTTCGAAAATTAAATCATTATTGGACAAGGAATTTGAAAGTGTGTGTTGCAAATATGGAAAAGTTCAGACTGCTTGCATGATTGTTTTTACTGAAACCCCCCAAAAGAATCGAATTATTTTTCTAGTTTCAATTTCTTTTTTGTGTGTGGCTGATTCTTGAAGATTTGCTTCTTGTGCAGCTTTATGCACTGCAAGCTTCTCTTCCTATTTCAGCAGCATACTCCGTATTTGCTTCTGTGCTCTCTCTCTCTCTCTCCATTTTATATAATAGCTTCTGTGCTCTTATCCCCTATCTCATCGTCCAAGAAGATATCTTGGTCATATAGGTTGAATTTCTTCATTATAAATAAAATATAAACGGTGAATATTTAAATTTAATTGATAAAATTATATTTTTAAGGTACACACTTAGCTAATAATAATAAACAACAAATTCATAAACTAATGTATTTTTTAAGACTTATCATTAATTATCAATTTTGAAATTATTATTAATTATAAAAAAATAAGTGACATGAAGACCGTTCATGAATGTACTTAATTGGATTAACATGTTTTATATTTGAAAATATAATTTCAAGATTTTCAAATTTAAACCGTAAGAAGCCACGTGATGAATCTAGCTACGTGAGTGTGCGAGATTTATATGAAGCAATAAAGAACACCGGGCTTTTTACGTGGTTCGATCGTTAATGAGATCTCGTCCACGGAGGAATGATTCCTCAATACTTTCACTAGAGCTTTTAAATGCAGTATTGTTTACAAGCCTTTGTATTGATGAAATTGCTAACCCTTCTAACATCGGTTTTCCTTCTATTTATCGACTTGACTCTGTCACGAAGCGCGCGACCTCTCCATTGGTGGTTCGTGACTCTTCCTCTGGCGTGCCCTCCATTGGCGGGCGAGGGACCTCTCGCCTTCTGCTTGCGCCACGTGGAGGTGGCGCGACCTAGTTCATCTTCTCCGTTGGCGGAGGTGGCGGTTACGGGGCTAGCGTTTTGGGCAATGATTGGGGCTCGACCGCGTGGGCACTGCTACCAGCGTTAGGCCCGGCTCGCTTGGGCTGATTAGTGGGCCCGATTGGTTGGGCCATATCCCATCATAGCCACGAATAGCCGAGGCATAGCGAGGGCTAGGTGGAGTGAGATAGTGCTTCGCCGGGGTGAGGTGTGGCTTGGTGAGTTGTTTCTTGGATGTGAGGGTCTTACGGTGCCGATCACGAGGTTGGGTTGTTTATTGTCCGCCGCTTGGAGAAAGATGTGGCACCGATGGAAGTCGAAGTCCGACACGGATAGCAGCGCTCTGCGTTGGTTATGCCGAGTGCGATGCAGTGGTGGTATTACTCTGTGGTGGCTCCGGTGTTCGACTGACGGCCGCCCTTTTCGAGGATGCCGTGGTGTGTCTTGGGCCGCCACGAGACTCTGCGGCCGGGTTAGCCGAGTCCGTCTGGGCGGGAGTGCGACACAGGCGCCGCCATGTGGAGGGCAGCGGGGTCCGCATGATGATTGCTAGGTCGGGGCGGCGGCTCGTCCTGTCGTGGCGTCGTCATCGCGCGCCGGCGGTAGTTGGGCACTCGAACGCGTGCGCGCGCGTGCGGCCTTGCGTCAATCACGATGTAGCGCGTGTTGAATTTAAACAGCGATTTGCGCGCCCTAGTCTTATAAATAGGCGCAAAAGAGGCAGCTGTTCACTTTCTTCTTCTTGACGCTTAAAAATCACGAGAGAATTTACGAGTTGATTTTACGAGTTGACCCGATTTTTATTTGAAGTAGCCGTATACTACTTTGAAAAGTAAGTATGCTTTCCTCATCTTCTTCTCCGCTCACGAAAGTTCCCTTTCGCGTCGGGTTACGGGCGTGAGTTGCGGCGTTAGAGACTATATGTGCTACTACGGTTTGGGTAGATGCAGCAGGGTTAAGTTCTAGTGTTCCGCGGTATCCTCTGTATGGGATGGTGCGAAGGTGGGCTCGGCGGTCGGTTTAACCTTGGAGGAGCTTTTGAGGTTGTGAGGAGTGGGATTAGGGGAGGCGTGGTGGTGTCTGCGCAGGGAGATAGGCGATGGCCCTCGGGAGGGTTTATTCTTGTCTATGTAGGCAGGTTTGAGGCAGTCTTAGGTACCCTTTGTCCTCCATCTATCTTAGCCTTCAAAGTACTTCCGGATCCCATTTGTCGATTGACCCCAATTCCGTTAGGTCGTTGGTGGGGTGGGGCTCTCTTGTTCTGACATTCTTGGAGAGTTGACCTTGAGGTCTTGATCGCTTTTAGCGTGAAGACCATAGGAGGGTGTACTATCTGTCACCCGGCTCAATTTAAGTGTTGTCCTCGAGGTGTCCCGTTGGCGAGCAATTGTTCTTCTGCTGGTGAGGGGGCGGAGGTATGAGTGGGGTGTCGGCCATTGGTGGACCCAAAATCAAGCCCCCAGGCCGTATGGAGGATTTGTTGAGCGGCCTTGGTGAGATCTTGTCCATAAGTTATCTGAGGGCGATCGAAGAAGGCGGTGAGTGTTTTGGTCGAGCGTCGGGACCGGTGCAGGCGGGGTGAGGGCATCCCTTTTCTTAATCCTTATTCGTTTTATTTTCTTTGTGCTAATATGTCTTTTCTTGTGATGAAGGCGAGGGTGGCGGGCTCGCCATCTCGGGCGAGGCCGTGAAGAAAAGCGGTGGGCCTAGTAGGGGCCGAAGAAGGTTGACGTGGGCGGTGATGAGTGGGCTGGCGGGGTCGGCCGGCTTGGTCATGACCTCGGGGCCGCCTTGATCTGGTGCAGCCCCAAGCTCGGTCGCGTCCTCACAGAGTCGTGAAACTCCGTGTTTAGGCTTGTTTGCCTTGCGATCGATTATTGACTTGTGCATCTCCTTTTGCGGTGGGAGCCCGATGATGGGGAGCCTGCGGTGCTGCTTGAGGGAGCTCTGGTCGCCGGGTTTGCGGCGAGGCTCGGCCCGTGGTATTGGAGCGTGAGCTTGCTTGCGGCTGGGCGAGCGAAAGCCCGCGTCAGCGGCGAGCTGCTTGGGCGGGAGGGCTCTGCTTGAAGCATACGAAGAAGAGCCTTGGGCTCTGGAGGCCGCCGGGGGAGGTGGAGGAGGCGAAGGAGGAGGCTGGCAGGGCAGCAGAACTTCGCCGGCGAGAGGTGCTGGTGGGCCGACCGGGGACCACTGTTGAGGGCCTTTGCCGGCCGGCTCGTCGAGTCGGAGGCTTCTCGGCTTTCATTGCCGATCTTGCCGCCGTCTTTGAAGCCGAAGGTGGTGTCGGATCACACAGGGGGGGCGGCCACCATGCTGATTTTGATAAGGTGAAGCATGGGTGGACGAGGTCGACCCGAGAAGTGGACAAATCTTACGCCGGGTGATCGTGGGTGGCTCCTTCCGGTCTTTGGAGGCTCGGCATGAGCTCCGCCGCCCGGCTGAGGCCGTGGCCCATGCAAGGTGGGCGAGGATCGCGAGCCGAGGAGCTCGCTGGCGAGGTCAGGGCTGGGCGAGGAGGGAGGAGGCGGAGGCGGGAGGAGGTGGGGTCGGAGGTCCCGGCCGGAGGTGGGCAGCCGCAGAGCATCATCGAGGTCGTCGAGACCGGCCATAGGCTGAGTCGGTGGACTGATGTAATAGCGTGAGCTAAGGGGTCGATAGGACCACGAGCACTTTGTAATAATTTCTCCTTTTGTTGAGTAATAAGCGGTATTTTGAAAATTTGTGTTGTCTTGTTTACTTTCGATTACTCCACACTTTGAATGGGTCGGACTTGACCATGACTTGTTGACAAAGTTAAAGAGGTCAGGGGTTCCTTGGTGAGAAGGAAGAAGAGGTGCTATCACAGGAGAAGCCGGTGTGCGGTGACCCAGTTTTAGTCACTATGGAGGTCGGCTCGGCCGTCTGCCCGATCGAAGAGGAAGTTGGACTGACGGACCGGAAGTTGCCGCCTCCTTGCCGAGCAGGCGAAGTTGAAAGTTGCGGTGAGTCGAGGCGGACATATCTGCCGGCGCTATCGAGGGCGTTTGATGCGGTCGAGGAACAACTTGAACTAACGCGGAGAGGCTCGCTTGGTTGTCGGAGGAGCATCACAGTCGAGAGGCGATCCGCGGTGGCGGGACTACCATATCTGAAGCCGGCGGCCGAGTCGAGCTTCTTGGCGGAGGGCATGGTCTTGAGGGGAGGAGGGCCCAGCGAGAAGTTCAAAGCTGCGTGAACTCCGTGGTGAGTTGATGGAGATGTGCGACATCATCCAGCGTCGCATGCCGGCGGCGGCGACGGCAGCGGGCTCGCCGACCCGATCATAGAAGAACCGGCGGAGGCGGCTACTCCGATCACGCCGTAGTCTTTGAGGTTGATGGGTCGGCGGGCGGATTATCGAGGGGATCCTGCGGGACCGGGCGGCGACCGAGGTCCTCGGTCGTGAGGGAGAGCTTGGGCGGGCGAGTCGCACACGGCCGGTGTCCGTCGGGGGTCGGGTGTGACCTCGGTGCGTCCCACAGGGATGCCCGTGCTGCGCGCCGCCGGTGTCCTGAGGCGGGTGAAGGTGATCACAGGTCGATGCTTCCGTCAAGGGCTGCCTCAGAGCCAGCGGGCTCTTCGGGAGGCGAGGCCGTGGTGATTCGGCCTCGTCGGTGGGTCGAAGGCACGAGTTCGTTCGAGGCATACATCGTCGGCACAGGGATTTTGTGAAATTGGTGCAGCTTGGCCGGTCTGGCGGCGGGCCGGAGGCGGAATGAGGCCATGTATAGTATAGGACCTTGTATGTAGATATAAGTGTATTTAGACTCGTTTGAAGTGTCGTTTTCCTTTGAGAGGTACAAACATAGCTTAGGACTTCGTTTTGGTCATAAATGTACTTATCTTGTATCTGATATTTTCCCAAATAAAGGGGTATAAGCGAGCTCGAAACACGGTTGTCTTGTATATGGCTTGGTACTTTGTTTGTAGTCGTTGATGCATTTTAGACTTTGTCTAGGGTGCATATCTTCCCAAATAAAGGGGTATGAGGTGGCGAGATCGGTTTGGATGTCGCTTGCATGTAGGCGTCCAACTTAATGGGTGTCTGTATGCTTTGCATGTAGGCGTCCAACAATGGGTGTCTGTATGCTTTGCATGTAGGCGTCGACTTAATGGGTAGTGTATGTCGTGCCCTACTTCGTGGGATTTTCATCTTCGTAGGCGTCCCGCTGTGAAGGTTTAGATGTGGTATATCAGAATGGATGTTCACATAGATGTAAGGCAATAACAGTGAAATACTCGTTAGAAAAGCAGATGTTTTATTAAACAAGTAAGCGACATCGCACATCGGTTAAAACAATAGGAGGGCTAACATGTCGCGATCTAAAATCAAAGCTATGTAAAATACCTCCTTAGATGAGTTATGTGCGGGTTAGGGAATAAGTGCCGGACGGTGGGCGACTTATAGGCCCTTTGCGAGGTCTCGTGAGCAGCGGTAGGTCCTTCCATGTCGGATCAAGCTTGTTAAGGCAGCTCGGCTCGGCTTGCTTCATTATTCAGCGGGGCGAGTCGCCCACTCGGGTGTGGAGGCCTTTACTCTTTTGTTGTAGTGGCGCGACAGGCTCTTGTGCTTGGCCGTTTATGAAGCGAGCTCGTGCTTCTCCTCGAGGCGTCGAGGTTGGCCAGAGTCTTCCTCGTTCGGCTTGGTTGAAGTGGAGAGTCGAGGGCTTGGCGCCGATCTCGGCCAGTATGGCGGCCTCGATGCCGTGAACCCGGGCTAAAGGGTCTCCCGTCGCCGTCAGGGTGTGGTCTGTGGGACCCGAGAGGACTTGAGGAGATTTTCGGCCCGATCGCCCTTAGCTTGATCCGGCCTTTTCTTGAAACCTTATGCGATCGTGCGGTTCGTCGCCTCGGTCGACCATTTGCTTGCGGGTGTGCGACCGAAGTGAGCGTTGATCGATGTGAAACTCTTCGCACCACTCCTTGAAGTTTTGTCGGCGAATTGGGTGCGTTGTCGGGAGACCGGGATGTGCGGTATGCGGCGGCGGACTATATTCTCCACACAAGGTTTGAATCCTTACGCCGTGATGCTCGAAAGTGGCTCGGCCTCGACCCATTTGTGAAGTAGTCTATGGCCACGACTAAATATCGGGTGACACGGTGCTCGGTCGAGCAGACGACAATGTCGATCCCCACTGCATGAAAGGCCGCGGACTCTGCGGTGCTCAAATCCGTGCGGCGACTTTTGGCGTGGGTGGATCGGCACTTTGGGCACTTCTTGGCGAGCTCGGCGAATCTTGCTCGGGGTGGGCGGTGGTATCCCGACCTCGGCGTCTTCTTTGAAAGTGCTCGCGACCCGATGTGGCTTCCACAAGACCCTCGGTGTATTTCGTTGAGCACATAGTCGAAACTTTACGGCTCGAGGCATCTCGGGAGGGTTGAAGGTAAGACTTCCGGTGAAACGCCTCGTGCATGAGATCTTACGGGACTTTGCCATCATCTTTTGGCTTGAGCGATCTGAAGGTAGTCGCCGTGTTCGGGTAGGCCTTGAGGAGACATCGATCGGCTCTATCTGGGTGATGATGCCGGCGTGGGACTCCGCTATGCTTGGAGCGGATCTCCTCCGCTGGTGGACTTGTTGATGTGCGCTAGCTTCTTGAGGACGTCGGCCGGTGTTTTTCCCTCGGGGATTCGGTGGATCTTGAAGTATCGAGCGAGGTCAACATCTCTTTTGCCTTGTCGGTATTGTTTCATTCGGTCCTCCTTGGCCTCGTGTTTGCCTAACACACAGTTCCGACGACACAGGAATCGTAGAAGATTTGGATCTCGCCTTTACTCATTAGCGGTAGTCCGGAGATTAGGGCCTCATACTCCACCTCGTTGTTGGTGGTGGGAAGGTAAGCCGGGTGCGTGGGTGACTTCACGCATTTACGGCGAGGAGAAGGATGCCCGCTCATTGCCCGTTTTGCGAGAGCTCGTCACGTACATGCCAACAACTATCGGTGGATGAGGTCAGGTTCCTCCGTCTGCGGTGGGACGACCGGTGGAGGCGTTGGAGGAGCTAATCTTAGCGGTCGACCGAGCTCGATAAACTTGGCTACCCGGAAATCGGCGAGCTTGCCCTTTATGGCGATGCGGGGAGTGCGAGATATCGTGCTCGCCAAGCTCGAGGCCCACTTGCTGTCGTCCGGATGACTCGGGTTTTGATAAGACTTGCCTCGAGGCGGTCGGTCGATACTGGATGGAGTGAGCTTGAAAGTAGGGTCGGGCCGTCGCAGCATTCACGGTGCCAGTCTTTACCTTTTGAGGCGGCGTACCTTGTCTCGGTCCTTTGAGTGCTCGGTGATGAAGTAGATAGGAAGCTGCCGTCCGACCTCGTCCACTTTGATGCCGCGCGATTGCCTCGTCCAGAAACTGCCAGTCTAAGGAGAGGAGTTCGCCTCTTTTGGGGCGGTCGAGGTAGGCGGTCGGTGAGTACTCCTTGGTGTGTGAGGCGGTGGTGCTCTTCCCGCATCAAGTCAGGGGCCTCCTCAAGATTTTAAAGAATGGGGCTAACTGCGGCCGGAAGGAACCTCTTGAGGCGGCGGGCACCGGTAAGTTGTGGACCTCATGAATGGTTTTGGCACTTGCATTTCAAGCACCGTCTTTATCTTGGTGGGGTTCGCCTTCAAGCCTTCTTGGGAAACCCAGCACCCAAAATTTCCCGTTTTACCATGAGCGTGCATTTTGGGGTTAAGTTTGAGGTTGGCCGACTGGCGGTTGGAGGATGGTGCTTGGGTCGTCGGTGCGACTCTCCGTTTCGACTTTGACTACTATGTCGTCGGCGTGAACCTCGGCGATCTCCCGATGTGGTCTTTGAATGTTGCATCCACCATCCTACGGTAAGTAGCCCGGCGTTCTTGAGGCGAATGGCATCTTCGATGCAAAGGCGCGAAGTCGGTGATGAATGGGTCTTTGGTGCATCCTCCGGACTCATCGAGTTTGGTGGTACCCGCTATATAGATCGAGGCTGAACATCTCGTGGCCACAAAAGCTTCCACCTTCTTGTCGATATCGGGGAGGGTAGCAATCTTTTGGGCGATGCTTGTTGAGTCGGTATAATCGGCCTTTGTCGCCACCCTCCGCAGGACTTCGGACCACGTTGGATTAGCCATCGGTCGGTGTTGACCTCGAACAAGATCTTGGCCTTGAAGTTGAGTCACCTCATCCCTAACGACACTGCTGCTGCTCTTGCGAATATCCTTTTCTTACGCGGATGGCTTGGTGGCGGGTCGATGTTGGGCGGTGAGTTATGAGCTCGGGCGACACCGGTCATGTCGGCGGGGACCAAGCAAACACGTCCTATATTCCTTGAGTCGTATGGCGTGCCGTAGGACGTCCATGGGCCACAGGTGCCGACTGGATGACCTCGTGGGATCATCGTCGTATAGTTGGAGGTCCTCGGTCGGTCGTCCAGGGTGTCGGCCTCAGGGGCCCGTAATTGCTATGCTGGGGCGAGGCGCGTCACGAGTTGAGCCGTAGGCATTCTTTTCTGCCGTTTGGTCCCTTGGATCTTGAGCACTCCAGGGGGTGGGAATCTTCTGGTGGTGGTAGACCGAGCAGGGCGGCCTGGTGGCGTCTGACCAATCTCTCCCGGGATAATGTTATGCGGAGAGGGCCGGACCGGGAAGAATCGGATGGCCTTGGTGACCGACACAGGAGCCCGCCCTACGGTGGCGGAAGGGTAATGACCCCTCGGTGGGGCTAACTTGAGTGAAGCTCCGTGGGCGGGAGGCGCGGGAAGCACTGAATGCCTCCGACCTCAAGCTTATCGAGACGACTCACGGAAGATGATCTTGACGGAGGCTCCGATGTCGATATAGACCCGGTGGGCGTTTTGTTGCCACCGCGCACTGTATGGTGATGGCGTCACAGTGCGGCATGATCTTGGGCAGGGGTCCTCCTTGGAGAGCGTTATGTTCTCGCCATCCGGAGTCGCTTGTTCTTGGCTCTTAGGGGCCGGCCTCGGCGTCGTTCTTGAGGGCGACCTCGTCGTCGAGGCGATCCGGTAACAACATAGACTGCTCCATGGCGTTGGGACCTTCGTCCTCGTCGTCTTGGGTTGGGTCACCCGGGGGTTGGCCCGCGATTGTTGCCGCCTCCATTCCCTGCTGCGCTTCTGTTCTTGGACCGGCTCGTCCAGGTATTTTTGAGGGCTCCACCTTTGGCGAGCTCGTCGATCGTGAGCCCGTTTTTGCAATCCTCGGTATCGTGACCATACCCGGTGATAGTCCTGATACTGGTCCGTGGACCTCTTCTTGGATCCTCCTTTCATAGGGGCGGGTTTGGGAAGAGCTCGGTGGAGCTCGAATATTTCCGCCCTTGATTTGGCGGGGTGCTGCGCCTCGGGGTTGGGCGAGGTCGAGCTTGGACTCGGTGGGCCTCTCTTGATCACATCGAGCCGCTCTGCGATCTGCGCCTCGACTTGATCGTCCGGCTTTTCTCTCGGACTTACGCTGCGTCCCGGATCTCCCGCTTCTTCGATCCGACTCGTCTCCCTTGACGAAGTTGTCCACCAGGTTCAAGCTTACTCGCCGTCTTTGGTTTCTCCACAGGTGATTTCTTTGTTCAATGTGGCGGGTCGGATCCGTTTTGAGCAGCGTTGATGATGTAGAGATCGTTCTTGTCGTCGATTTTGAAGCGACTCTTTGATGAACCTCGAGGCAGTTTGACATCGTCTCGTCCATATGGCGGATTGTGAGTAGATCGGAGGAGGAGCTCTTTGGGTGGCATCTTGATAGAGCGCCACTGAGCTGTTCCATGAGGTCACAGAAGCGATGTATCTTTGATACAGCGGGCGGGTGAACCAACGCCGTGCGTTGGAGATCGACACCTCGGGGAAGATTTTGCACATGTGAAAATCTTCCATTCCTTGATCGCCATGTTGGTGGTGTGGCGAAAAGGAAGTGGGAGGGTCTCAGAGGCCATCGTGAGCCGCTATGTTGGGTGCCGTCTGCATTGGGGCGGGGCGTGTCTAGAATCTCCACGGAGAAAGGGAGATGATTCTCCGTGCAGTCGAACCCAGGAGATCGTTGCCGTCTCTTTACGGAGGGTGGGGATCGATAGCGGCGCCTGTCGTCCTCAGGGGAGTTCGACTCCGCCTTTCTTCCCTTCTGTTTAGCTCGACTCTGCAGTCGGCATGGCGAGTGGAGGCGGTGCTGAAATGGCGGGGCGGCCGTTGGTGGCGGCTCGGCGCGGTGGCGGCTCCGCGAATGAGGTCGGCGGCTCGGCGCGGTGGCGGCTCCGCGCGTCGGGCGCGATCGCGCTCTCGGCTATCACGCCGCGGTGGCCCCATTTTACGTATGGGGGCGGCCTCGGGAGGCCGTGGTGTTCGATCAGGGGCCTGAGGGACCCGCCTCGTTAGTCCTCTGGTTGAGGAAGCTTTGGAATTGGCGAGATTGGCGTGGAGGAACTCGCTCACGGCTCGGCCGAGGACCTCGTGGGACGAATGAGCTGTTTGCTCGTCCTCGTTGAGTCGACATCTTCACGCGTTGGGGAGGCGGTCTGAGGGTGTATGGAGACATTTTCCATGTGGCCCTCGAGTGTGACCGCTCGTGGCGTCTGCGATCTCCTTTCCGTGGCCGGCGACCACACAGGTCGTCCTCCAGCGGTTGTTGCCAGCGTTGGCGGCGGTTGTCGCGTGTTCTTGCCATTTAGTCGTGGGGGAATGAAGCTTTCTTGTTGAAGGTTCCCACAGGCGGCGCAATGATGAATCTAGCTACGTGGTGTGCGAGATTTATATGAAGCGATAAAGAACACCGGGCTTTTACGTGGTTCGATCGTTAATGAGATCTCGTCCGGAGGAATGATTCCTCAATACTTTCACTAGAGCTTTTAAATGCAGTATTGTTTACTGACGCTGTATTCGATGAAATGCTAACCGCTTCAACATCGGTTTTCCTTCTATTTATCTGACTTGACTACGTCCACGAAGGCGCCCGACCTCTCCATTGGTCGTTGCGTGACTCTTCCTCTGGCGTGCCTCCATTGGCGGGCGGGGACCTCTCGACTTCGTGCGCCATGTGGAGGTGGCGCTGACCTGGTTCATCTTCTCCATTGGCGGAGGTGGCGGTTACGGGGGCTAGCGTTTTGGGCAATGATTGGGGCTGGGCAGCGTGGGCTGCTACCAGCGTTAGGCCCGGCTCGCTTGGGCACATTAGTGGGCCGGTTGGTTGGGCCATATCCATCGCCCACGATAAGTTCATCGATCTTTTGATGTAAATCTGATCTTGATAGGCGATTATATGGATCATTCCTGTTTTGTGCAAAGAGCACGATCAAATAATTTCATTACATTCCTTCTAAACATTGATTTGATGATCCAACGTGTAATAAGTATAAAAAAGTAAGAACATGGACACCAAAATAGATAGGGTTATATTAGTCACAAAAAATTATTTTTGACCGAACCAATTTACAAAAATCGATCCAAAATCTACCCAAATCATAAAGGTATTATACATGTACATATTATGTTAATTTATCACTATCCAGAAAGAAAACCTTTGTGGAAACTAACCTTCAAGCAACCATGTCTCTAATGGGCCCTTAAAAACTTATCTATTGGGCCGATTGAAACTGTGATGGCCCATATTAGGCTTTTGAATAAAGCCTAGAGTGGAATATTTTTTTCTTTAGTTGTGATATAGGGTTACTGGGATTCATTTGGTCTCTCAGTCTTATATGTTGTGAGGAATATTGTTAGGCTACAATGCTTGTTGTTTCGAAAGAAAAATGTTAGCTGAAAAAGTGTGTTACAAGTGTTCACTTTGCGATTAAATTTGTCGTTCTTACTGTGAGGAATATTTATCTTTCAATCTTACTTTTTGTTCTTTTTTTGAATAAACCATCAAACCAATGTGTCGCTTTTATTTTTTTATTTTTTATTTTGCTGAAGGGAACTATATATATCACGTGAAACAATGAAAAGTTGGTCAAAAAAAATTATTTTTCTTAGCACAAGAGTTGTTCAAGAAATAATGACTTGATCATTTTATTTGGTTGTACTTTTCAAAAGAGTTAATCATAAACATGAGTTATTTTGAATTTACAAATATACAGAACTGAAACTATAAGGTCCTTATGATCTCCGATAGCATACTCCAAAAAAGTAAACTTTAGATTAACTGAATTAGAAATAATAACTTAAATTCATTGTCTTGAAGTAACAATGAATTAAACAACATAAGGTCCACTAGTTTTAAGCGTTATTATTCTAACTAGGCGCATCCGAAAACTCCCACAAGTCCAAATACTATATTAGAGCAATTCAAATACGAAACTTTTCGTAAAATAAAATATCTCCAAGGGTCGGTTACAGTCCTACTTGCAATCCATATTTTTAGTGAAAATTTTATTATTATTATTTATTTAATGAGGAAAATAAAGTGAAATAGTCAAAATCCGTCCCCAAAAAGGAATCCTTCTCCAGTGTATTCCGATCTCGTTTTCACATTCTAACACATTCGAAGAAAACAAAAGATATGTTACAATACAATACACCAGCAACATCAATGATGTTGACATGCTGCATCTAAATTCAATCCCTCAATATCATATATTCTAACAATAAAAATTGAAACAAAAATCAAGACTACGTAATCAAGTCACCTCTAGTTGGAGTATTGATTAGGATGACAAATTCTTGCGTGTGGGATGGTTATCGTGTCGATAGCGATAATGACAAAACAGATAAGGTAAACGAGCGAAAATAGATTAAAGATTTGTTCGTAGCGAAACACGAATCGACGTAAAATAACTTTGAAAGTAATAAGCATATATGTACGCATATCATAACTTATCAAGTAAAGAATAAGTAATGAAGACACTGTGAGTATTATTATTATTATTATTATTATTATTTGATATCACTTGTTACAACCGCTATCCTCATTCTGAGTCCAGCTCCAATTACACCGTCCATAGAGATAGCGTGGTGACATCATCATCATCGTTGTAATAACAGAAAATTTAAAACTTTTATTAGTGATGTTTGAATAACTTAGTTGTGGTTCTTAGACCTTAATTATGTTTAAGGAAACCAATGAAGCAATTAGAATCGATTCGGAGATCGAATACTAAAGAAATCAGCGATAACTAGTCCTACTTAGGATTAGGGTTTTCGAGTAGCTCGAACATAGAATGAAAGATCGAGAATGAATCTCCATGAATGGTTTCATTTTAGAATCCTCACGAAAACATGTGAGAATGCAAAGGATGAGAATTTTGGGCATACTTGCGGTCGGTCTTAAAAACACTATTCTGAGCGGGAACAACCTCAGGTCCGTGCTAATCATAATAAATAGTGATAACAACCAAAATCATGAAGGAATGATTTATTATGAATTTAGAAATTATAAGAATCAATTTACGAAGGAATTCACGAAGAACTTAGAAAAGGGTAAAATATCTGGAAAACCCTAATTTGATCCGAACGACCGAAACTCGAACCGAGGTCTAAATCAATAAAATATGCTTTATAAGACTCAAATTATTTGTAAGCTCAAAAATTCAAGAAATTTTGAATGGACATATTTTAATCGTGGGACTTAGTTTTCCGATAACTTCGGAATTGACTTATCAAGCGGCGTCCGAGGCGTTCGTGAAATTTTATGATCATTAAAATAAGTCTTTTAAAGGCTATTTAATAAGATAGAACCTTAAGGTTCAGAGAAATCGATCGAAAGTGCGTTAAAACTTAAAGAGTCGGTATAACATACCAAAGCGGGTAATTTGACCAATCCACCTCCCAACTACCAAGACCACCCAAAATGGGAAATGACAGCCATTAGGTCTGCCATAACAAGGAAAAACCGTCCAAGAGCAGCCCATTTCACCCTTTCACATTTTGCTCTCATTTTCAAATTTCTCTACTACTTTCAAACCCCCAACTCTAAATCCTCCTTTCCAACCTCTCCCACACCAAATAATCCTTCTAAGACCATAGGAAGGTATTATTCATCATCCTCTTCCATCCTAATGGGTGGAATTTTATTTTAATTTTGGGTTTAAAAACCTAGTTTGCTCCCATTTATTTTCGTGACTTTAGAGCCTCCAAATGCTCTTGAGTCGTGAATGAAAAATGCTTAGAATGATGTTCTAAGGCTACTGTAAAAATTTCATAATTTTGGAGCATGTTTATATTTTTTGATTTATGCTTTATTTATTTTAAATATGTTAAAGCATGATTTTATGAATATTATTTGATATTGTTGCTTGCTAATGTATTATAAGCATTTAGTATAAATATCATAATTTTCAGAATACTTTTAAAAAAAAGCGTGAGTGTTGAGGCTTATTTAGGCCATGGTTTGATTTTATTTTTGAAAAATAGTTGAGATATGGTGTTTAAAATATGATGTGAACATCATATAAAATCTTGGAATTTTTGAAACACATCTCCTATTTTATTTTATTTTGACCGATTATATTTATATACTTTTAGAGTATTGTTTGGTTTTGTTTGTTGAAAATAGTTGAGATATGGTGTTTGGGGTATGATATGAACATCATACATTAACCTTGAATTTATTCAAACACCTCTCCTTTTTTTATAAGAACCGTGGCTTATATATATATATATGTAGTCTTTTATTTGATTTTATTGTTGAAAATAATAGGATGTGTAATATTATGAATATTGGTAAATGTTGGTGTTAATATTACATGCTATTACATATACAATCATATTGTGAAGGATTGGAAATTTTGAATATGTATATATATATATATATGTGAATACCGAAAATTAATGATGATGAAAAGCATGGGTTTAAATTTTAATGCATGATACAGTGATATTTCATGTTTAGTATATAGTATAAGCATAAAATAATTTTTGTGGAATTTATTGAACACCAAAGCTTGTTGATTTGAAATTACCGAAAATTATAAAGATTTTAACCTATGGTTTAAAATTTTATATGATGATATTGAGTTGATAATTAAATTCTATAGTATGATAGGAGTACAACATGATTTTATTGGAATTTATTGGATACGTATGCTAATTGTTGCTAATTATCGAAACGTAACGAAATGGCTAAGTATGAGTTCGTTTCTAATGTTAAATAATGCTATGATGGTTAATTATAAACTTAGAATGAATGGTTGTGATTAGAGTGGATGAATGAAACACTTATGCACACTTACACAATGATTGTGTATTGCGTTAGAAATTAGGGTTTCTAATGCTTAGCATAGTTTATGTTGTGTATGGTTTTGTCGATGTTGAATGTTTATGTTTATGTTGAGCAGACAAACCAAAACTGACGTAAACAACATAATCTATGAGCGAGAATCGAAAAGAAATCGACCAATTTCGTTAACTTAAGATGGAATAAACAAGAATCGAGTTAGATACGAATTAGGGTTTTATTAATGAAAGGATACTGACGTGAGTTCCTGTTAGAAAAACCAAGAGTCGAGCTAGCGTTAATATTGATAACGACAACTCACTACGACATTAGTGGGCGTAAACACAACTCGATAATGAATAACGATTATCGACATATGTAACCTCCGTGAGTTAAGTTAAATAAACGATGTCGTGATAATGTGTAACAACGATTCGAACACATGATGTCGATCCTTATGTCTCAAAAGCCGAGTTAATATTCTCGGGTACTCCAATTTAGTCTTAAGTACTAATTACTTACATGATGGCATATGTCCACTTGATTTGTAAGTCGATATTCCTCTTTTAATTATCATGCTAATCGACCAGTCGTCGAGCATAACCTACTAGGGCGTAACTATAATTGTTAAGTCTAGTTAGTGGCTTGAGAAATATCTAATTTACCAATCATAATTTGATTACCGATAACCTATAGCGTAATAACGTTAAAACAAAACTAAGGTTAAGAGTCACGGATAGACTCGGATTATGTAATTCGTAATTGAAGTTCACCACATGGACGATGAGGTAATATAGCCTCGGAATTGGGAATGTAAGATAATAGAAATTATCTTAAAACAATCACATAAAATCATAAAGAAACCACTAATTGGGAACTTTAAAGTCGTAATTTATAAGCGACCATCGATCGATAGAAAAGAAACATTGAGGCGGTCCTAAACACCCATGGTGGCCTCGGCGTCACTGCACGATCGATATGGTCTCTTTTTCTACCAACCGTCCGTTTACTGCGGCTCGCCAAGTGTTTGATGAAATCGCAAGGGATATTCATAAACACATGCGATTTTCGGTTTTTCGTTCATGCTATCATAACAAAATAAATTCTAGCATAATTAACAATTAATCCGTACCGACAAAGAACTAAAAACATCATGTTAAAGTGAACACTCACGATACCTTTGTTGGATTCGAATGAAAATATGTGAAATTAAAATTTTCGAGTTAATAAATGAAATAACAATTATTCCTTCCAACAATGTTTATCGACTTCACGTTAATATGATGTATAAGCATAATGCATATTGATCGAATCATAGCATACCTTTGCACTCCGTTTGATGTCGGGTTTGGAGCAATCAATTGCTCGTTCTCCAAACTTCTGAGGATCAATGTCTCCCTCTATCAAGTATACACAAAATAGAACAAACCAAGTGTGTAGTTTTCGCTAGCGAACTAAACACTCAAAATTCTCTTTGAAATCTTTGAATAGCGAAGAAAAGTTAAGCAAAACAAACTAAACTTCCTGTATATACATTACACATCGACATCACATGCTAAATTGAAAAGGCATGATTGTGCTAATTGAAAAGTCATAACCGTGCATTTGAAAAGTCTCACGTTTACTAACTTTTATTTAATCGATTAACATCCATAAAAATTCTTTAATTCTTATAATTAGAGAATTGATTTTCTTAATTACAAAAACCGTAAGCTCTTCAACTTTCGTATATATATATTATATATATAGCATATACATATCTATATATATATATATATACAATGATTTCATTAGATTTAAAATTAATCAAATTAATTTTATATCTTATTAAATTAATCTAATTAATTTAATATAGAATTAGATTCAACTATTGAATCGATTGATCGTTCATTCTACTTTTAGTGTGTGACCTCTTGGGTTCACAATGGCACTTAATGAGGCTTGAACAAAAACAACAATCAATAACATTTATTGATTAATTTATTGATAAATTAATTCATTTGAAATTAACTCTTTAATTTCAGAACACATAAACCAGGAGCATCTGCAGTAGCATGGTCACCTAGCACTAGGTGAAATAGCGAGTAAACTATTTTGATTATGAATAGACGCACACGTCACGGTCACTTTTTATCTAATTTCCCATTGGATATTGAGTATGGAATTAAATCGAAAACTCATAAATAATCCCAAGGTTACATTTTCATTAAACTCGATAACTCTTATGAATCGATATTCATCATGCCTGGCGAGTCTTGAGTTATGAATAATGAAAAGCGTAGAAATTCTCTTGTCTCGAAACAAGTAATAGATTCTTTGTTGAGCACATCAATCTCCGTATTCATTCATATTACATCGATATAAACTCTTTGATGATTGTCTTGCAATCGGAGAATATATCAAAATGAAATAGAACTAATACAAGATTACTATGTTGTCAGTCGAAGGACTAATCATGTACTATCATAATTTAGTAATTCTTATTTGATAAATTCCATATAAAATTTCTAGCGGTCGATTCGATGTACTTGTTCTTCAACAAGCACCCCGTATACTACTACTCGTCGACTATGTTAATATTGATGAAATATATTCTCGTCTTATGAGCATGTCTATGTGCGAGTTACAGTGACAATTCGATGTCCATCTTGAATAGTTATTTCACTCGAACTAATTTAAGACCAAAGCTTCAAGATATTTTCATAATCACCATCATATGCGTGATCATATCTTATAACTTTTCATGTCAAGGACTTTATCTAAGTACATAATTTATTAAATAACAAATACTTTAGATAAATAAATGCCTTTATTAATATAATTTCCAATAGATTAAATTTACAATTTACACAAAGAGTAAAAACGAAATCTAATTGAATGCTGGTGTAACTCTTTCGATCGAACGATTCTTGCCCATAAACTTTAAAACTTATGGGTATAGGGAGAATGACATTCGATGGTGAGGAGCACTGATATGAACCATTATCTCACTTTCTTGCAATTCTCTCTCCCAAAAAGCCGTGGCTATGTCAAGCTTTTCCCCACTCGATTTGGGGCTAAGCCCATTTCTTGTTCATTAAAACCCAATTCCGTGTTCAGTGAAGGCCTTCTCTTCACGAAATCATTCCACCACTAAAGTTTTTGTGTAGTGTGTGTTTTATAGTTAGCTCTCTAGTTTGATGTTGGACTTTATTTAATTTTGTTTGAGATTCTTTTCTCGTGTCTTGTGTTTTGTTGTTCATTGCTACTTGCTATTACATTGTTGTGACCTCTTACTTAATGTGTATGCAAGCGTTTGTGTGTGTGTGTGTGACTATGTGTGTTCCTTCTTATTTGATGATTTATGTTTTTAGGAGTGATTTACTAATGTGTTAGAACTTCATTGAGAACTTACAATCTTGATTTTAGGTTTTCCTTTACTTTTCAATTTATGGACGAATTTTACTAATTCATGTCTTTGTACAATTCGTATTGTAAAATTAATTGGAAGCCATTATTGATCTGATCAACTTTGATTCATAGTCATGGTTTTGCGTCTCATTGAAAATTTCGATATTGAACAACACCATCATATTTGAAAGATTTTGATAGGTTTTCATCTCAAAATTGTTGCTTGTATTTTGTGTGTTTTTGTCCATTCATCTGAAATTTAAAGGCAGCGTCATGGTGGACTCGAACGAGGACTTTGGATGTTTTATGATAGAATCGAAAATCAAGAAACGTTTACCGACCAGGCTCGAAACACAATTAATCACCTCGATAATCCATCAAAACCTAATAACAACCTAAATACTAGCGCCTCTCATGCGAAATAGAAACATAAACTCGATAAATTTTAACACAAAATTAAAAGCGAACATAAAGCGAATAATAATGCGGAAATTCGGGCCGAACAAACTGCCCGACCCAGCGGCGATAGGCGAGCCGTGGCGAGCTCCCTTCTCCACGTGACTGCTCTATCAACTCCCTCGCCAAAACAACCTGTCCCCAAGGTTGAAGTCAGCACACCTGAACATGTTCCGCCCAACCAAGTCGCTCTGCTTCAACTTGGCCTACCAACTTAATCACACACCGCTCAATCGCGCACCTGACCTGAAACATTCCTCCATGCCAGCGCCGACTCCACTCAAAACCATACTCCTTTGGCGGCTCAAGCGTCGAGACTCGACTCACGGGATGACTACCAGCTTTACATTGAGACCACGTCGGATGTAGTCGACTAGGGGAAGAGATAATTTTTAAGCCGTCGATCCCGCGCCACTCAACCACAAGCGACCCGTAGAACTTCACAGCCAACTTGTGATCGACCAGCGATAGCGTGGTCTGCAACGGCCGCGCGAAACCATCACCACGCCAAACTCGCCATCCGGCGTTTATTAGCTTCTTGATCATCTGTTGCGGGCTGCGCAAGTTTCCTTAAGCCGTCGGCATTACATCTCGGTTCCCAGTTCTTGCCGGCTGCGTTCTGCCACACTCACAGGCAAAATCGGCGCAATGTGGGTGGTGCCGACCTAAACCAACGAAAGGTCGTTTTGGAAGCTATCGGAGCGTCGTATTGTACAATATTCAGCCCGAAGCCAGCGTAACCTTTATGTTGGACGCTCACTTGTAAAGCACCTCAATCGTTTCAGACCTTATTCAACACCTCTCCAGACCGTCGTCTACGGATGATAGGCGGGCGAACTTAAGGCAATACCGGGGGTAAAGTTCCTTCAAAAGAACTCACAAAAATAAGATCCTGTCAGCACTATTGAGCGGAATTCCATGCAAGCGGACTATCTCCCGGCAAAGTCGACCTGTCGAGCCGTGATCGGTAGCTTGAGGCACAAAATGCCCGTGCTTTGAGTCGATCCACCACGACCATTATGGAAGTATCAGTGAGGTTGGGTAGTGCGATAATAAATCCATCGACACGTCCTTCCAGCTTCGGAATTGGCAAAGGTTGTAAAAGCATTGGCGACAAAGTCTCATCCATGCTGACATACCAAACACTTTCCCATACTCACATGACATACTCCAATACCAGTCGCCGCCAACCATCGGTGCGATTACGACGCAGCATGTCCCGGCGCGTATATGGAACTCACTCAGGCGGAATCCATCCAATCATTGCTAGCACCACCGACCTTTATAAAACAAGTGGCCTACACCTCAAACCTCCTTTGTTGTCGGATGATCGGCGAGACCTTGCCCGTATAAACTCGTCCTCTGCTTGCTCATTAAGTACATTTTGCATCCCAACCATTCCGGCCCGCCAGGCGCTCACCTTACCACGCTCGATGGATAAGCCCTGCATTGGAGACCCCATTTTATATTCAATCAGTTATACCCCAACAATTTAGCCATTATACTGTTGTCTTGGGGTTACAATCTTTTGAGTCGGAGATCTTCAAACTTGATGATCCGTCGACATGGTGAATCGTCGGCCCTATCGATGCGCAATGTTGAGCTAGCACCAAACCCATCATTTCTCTCATATGTCAATTTGGAAAGAGTGCGGTTGATAAAGACTTCTTGAAATAAGATAAGGCACCACCTTGCATCATTCGCCCGAATGCCGTCAAAGCATCGCATTCTATAACAATTGGCGGTCGAACCTGGCATAGCTAATCGGGGCTATGGTCAGCAGTTTTCAATCTTGGAAAGCCGTCTCGGCCTCACTCGACCATTCAAACTTGGGTGAGGCTGTTTCTTGAGAAAATTGGTGAGGTTGCAATCATGCCATAATTCCACTTAAATATGTATGTAGCGTCGGTCCCAAAAACCCTCGCGCCTCATACGCCAAACTCGGTAGGCCATTCCACCTTTGCACTAATCTTAACGGATCCGCCATACCTTGGTGAAATAATGTGGCCGTGATCATCACTCAAACAACAAGCAGCAACTTCTTCCGGTTGCCTTAAGATGATTAACTTTAGATTCCAGTACCAACTCGAATCGTGATGATCGGCCCAGTGGTGTATATCATATGTCATCAAGAATACTAAAGACAAACTTCCTCGAGATAAGTGGAACAAATCATTCATAGTGGTGGAAAGTTTTGGGCGTTAGTTGTCCAATGGCCATAAAATTCATAATAATGACCGCTGGCGGGCCGTCTTAGGGATATCCGGTCCGCACCCTGATTTGATGGTACCGGATAGAAGATCTATATTCGAAAAAGACTAATGCTCCTAACTTATCTAGCATCTCTGTATTACGGGAATAGGATGTTCAGACGCAATCCTTATTAAGCTCTCTATAATCCAAAATCGCATGACCACTCTCTTTTTCACTAACAACACGGACTAAGAAAGCGGGCTGAACTTAGCAGTTATTCGCTAACAACATATCAACCACTAACCTTTCTATCTCGTGTTTCGGTGTGCATGCTGGTGAGTCACGTAAATCGGACCTACCACAGCGAAGATTGATCAAAGATCGATCGACCCGTTTGGGTGGAAGTTCAGGGCTCCTAAAACTTCTTGATTACGCAACACCCTCTAGTTGCTCGGGGCTTCACGTCGTCAACCTCGTGGCTCCATCGCTACAACCGATCCGAATTGACATCACGGTGCGTCTAACTTGTAATCCGTTGGGCGCGGCAGGTGGGATGCTCTTCGGTTCAACATTGTTACCTTCCTCAATTTCATGGTCATTTTTCCCAATTGATCGTACATCTCCCAAAGTGGCCGAGCGACCGTACAAAATGGCGTCGACTCCCAAAAGCAAACACTAAAATCAACAACCCATAACCCGTGGAAAGGCCGATTCCATAAATTCCTCATTCTTTCCTTAGCCTATCACCAACGAACTCCAAATCTTCGGTTTATCGATTTCAAACCGTGTTGGTATAGCCTAACTTTGAGATGAAGTTATGGTGGCCCACTATCTGTCGAGCATCTTGCTGTACTGATCCTCCTCGCCATGATCGCATTGTGCGAGGACTTGTGATCCGCATGGAGTATCGAGACCCCGTCCTCGTGGCGGCTCCACATTCTGTGACCCGTCAGATTCTAAGGCCTCAACAAATTCGGATCTTTGTAAGTCTACTAACCCTCCTCCCGACGACATAACCTGACCAACTTGGCACTATTCCCGGTGTGGGTTTCTTCGGTAATCATAAACCTTTGGCAGTCTGATGAAATCTTGTGAGCGGGCACATAAAATGCGGCTTGTGGGCTGTCCTCAAACCCGGATTGAGCCGAGGACCTTCGGACCCCGGAAAATCCACCCCTAAAGCTGCGTTGCGCGTTAAACGATGCTATTCCCATGGGTGAAGATAGCGACTGACGTTATAATTTCCCAGTCTTGAGCTCTCTATTCGAAGCTGCGTCCTCCTGCTGAATTATCTTCCATATCCTGCGGATCATGGGTCGATTCGAGATCCCGAGCGACAACCTAAGTGAACTCCGTATTGACTCTTACCCTTTCATAAAGTAACCGGTAGTGATCGTCGAGAGCGGGGAACCTAGCTTGCATGCCGAACAAAGTTGCGTACTTCGTCCACGCTCGGTCGTATTACATCGCATGGCTCGTCGGCAATGCCTTTAAATCTGGCTGTCAAAGCGGCGACCAAGTGCCGAGAACTCCTCCCAGTAAGGCGGTCGTGAGCGAAACGATTGCCCGATAGATAGCAAGTCCTCATGGATATCACGCATGGCACTCAATCGGCCTAGTGAATTGAATCTCAAGTCGAGGTTGACTCGAGCGAACCAGCGGCCGTCGTCTCGTCCACAGGAAGGCGAGGCAGTTGTTGCCCTCGGATGAGCTTCTTGGCGGTGGTGCATCGCACTCCACTGCGGTGCCTTTCCGCGTTGTTGAAGAATCGGCCGATATGGTGGCGTCGCGCATTCGTTCTTGGCCGTCGCGATTTCTCGGCATGGTCTTGGAGCGGCAAATCACTCATCTCCTTTGCACTTCTTGATCGATTCTAATTTATCCGGCCTTTCCATGGTCGATCGTGTGATGGTCAGTGGTGTCGGGATCGGGATCGGGATCCGGCGGTCGGACAAATTGATAGAATCGGAAAATCAAGCGAA